>CM047809.1:561160-941175 GCA_026214975.1 Gentiana macrophylla | reverse complement strand
TCTAGTTGGCCCCATTCTCGGGTTGGCGTCGTTTAGCAGTGTGTGGGCACCAGGATCCATCTTTGCTACCAACCATATTTTACTATTCGACTCGTTGTTCATGCAAAGGTCCAAACCGTTCTCGACACCCAACAAACTTATGCGATCTACTCGACAATGAGGCTGGAGAGTGTCGGCGATAGTGGTGTCTCCGAGATAGTGCCCGGAAATCCAAAGAATCCAAAGTGAGTGGTTATAAATCAAACGCCAACTCACATGGATGGTGTGTTTTGCTCCTTTAAATGCCCTAGCTCAATGAAAAACTTGAAAGTGCAGCCTGGCAAGTGTGTCTTGATGAATGCCGGTCGAAAAACCAAAAATGGGCGGTTTCAGGGCGCCAGAAAACCAAAAATAGATGAAGATCTTACTATTGAATGAAGATCTTGGAGATGCAGGTGAAGATCTTGTAGATATGAATATCTAGATTAAGACTTGGAGATCTCGGATGAAGATCTTGTTGAAGATTTAGGCGGAAAACAAAAAATAGGCGTTTAGGCACGGAAATCTCATCTGACGACCAAAAAATGTTGAAAATGTCGATTTCCGGTAACGGATCAACCGATAATGTCGAAATCATCTCGGGTTGTTTAGCGGTAGGAGAGTGTTTGGTGTTTTGTTATTATGAGGTGAGCCTGAGGAAGGCTACCTACGTACCATTTGTAAGGGATCAAGTCAATGCGTAGTTTTGTAAGTGAAGCGACACTTGAGGTGATGTTGCTATTTATGAGGTGATGAGCGGATGTCATCAGTGGTGGTAGAAGTTTGTCGAGAGGCAGTCGAAGCCACGAGTTGAGGGTGGCGGACCCACCGAGCGGTGAGGCCTTTTGGCGGCATGAAGCCTTTGGCGGATCCGAAGCCTTTGGGGGTGAGAGCCTTGGTGGGTGAAAGCCTTTGGTGGCTCGAAGCCTTTGCGGCTCCAGAGAGCCTTTGGCGGCTCCGAAACCTTTGGCGGGCTGAGAGCCTTTGGTGGGTGAGAGCTTTTGGTGGCTCACGAAGCCTTTGCTTGGGTGGCGGTGATCGGCCTTTCTATGTGTCCAATCTCACCGGCGATGTACGGGTCAATCGTGAGCCTAGAATTGGTGAGTCAATAACGTCGATCCCACGAGGAAATGCAGTGAAGTACCAAAGTCGGTCTACAATCCCCTAGTTCATGTCAACACATATATTGAGCGTGGTGATTTGTCGAGATCACGGTTACTACAAACTAAAATATACACAAAACAAAGATTTTAAACTATATAAAAGAGATGGCCGAGCTATGATCCAATCAACTACTCTAACCCTAACTTTCGTTTGGGAAGTGTTTCGACAAACTCACAATGTTCTCGGCATCGTTGAAGGGTGTCGTCTCTCTGCTTCGAAACTAAGCGCCAATTTCAACAACCTAGTTTCACATGTCGAATTCAGCGACCACGGACCGGATTTAATCGACCCGACCACGATCTACGCCTATAAGGCGCTTCGTTAACAACGATATAAACCTCACACGAAACCGAATCCCCGACAACTCGGTCGGTTTTACACGGTGATCCTAGAACCCTTTTCCCGCACTCCTCTGCAAAATACATATGTAAAAGAGCGATACGTGTGACACAATTATTGAAAGTGATCGAGTTCAACAAAGTCATTAAGAATAAGTTCTAGAACATTAACAACACCGAGAATCTAACAATCATAACATCAAAACACTTCAATCAACGAAGCTAAGGATTTGATTTGAAGGCTATCACATATCTCGACTATATAACGGATTAGCTACTCATTAAAACAAGAAAAACAACAAGAAATCAACAATCAAAGGTAACAAAAGCAAGATTAAAAGCAAGAACAAAAGATGAAAACAAAATACCAAATATATTATGCCGTAGAAAATCGAGTCTCGAACGAAATCCCGTCAACAACGCGTCAAGCTATCTTCCGAGATCCTCCGGATTACAACGATCTACGACTAATCTAGCTAATATACCTCTAAACCTAATCTAAGCTAGAAATATGAAGAAAACGCAGAAAAAGTGCAGAAAAAACAAGTTGGGGCTGATGATAGATCGAAATGAGGGTGTATATATGGTGTTTTTTCAGATCTGGACTCACAAAGGGCACCTGTCTTACAGCGCCCACTGTGTCGATTTTTTCTTCACAAATTCTATCAAAGAATCGCCTAGCTGATACACCTTGATAAATCAGTCATAACTGCGTGTAGACCTCCGAATCGAGTGATTCAAGTTGCGTTGGAAAGCTGATTCAATTTTCTACAACTTTCATGAAGATGTCTAGCCCATAATATGCCTCTAAGGTGGATCAAAATGCAGATCAGTGGAAGGTGTGGTTGTAGTACCAACACGCTTTTGATCCGTTTGAGCGTTTAAGCTTCGGGGCACACGCGTTCCAATCCTCATAACTTCGCATTCCGGCCTTCTCGAACACCTAATACCTGTACTTAATCACAACAAATACCACCGTAATCCCTACGGGGATACTAGGGTGACCGAGTATAGTAAATTACACGCGAAAAAGACGAGAATCCCGGACTTTACGTCCTAGGTCCCAAAATGATAAACAAGGTGTAAATACATCAAAATACAACCAAATGTCTCCGAAACATATAAAGCGAGGTATAAGCGGGTATAATCACATAGTAAATGATAGTCAATTTGACTCAATCAACTACCCCCCTACTTAGCGTTTGCTCGCCTCGAGCAAAAATGAAGCGATTCAAAAATAAAGATGGAGTCAACATTGTAATTATACATCTAGTCTATAGTATCGAAATGGTAAAACACAAGTAATTGACACAAATGCATAAAACTCGAGCTCTACCTTGTGTATCGAGAAAAGAATGTGTGTGTGTGTGTATAAAGCTTCTTCAACATTTATCGTAGCGACCGGTTTAGATTATAGGCACGTATAATGTACCGAGGTTACACCATAGGCTTATACTTCATAAACATCTCCACTAATCGAGGTCAATCAAAGTCTAGTAGGTCGTGAGGCAGACTTGAAGGGTTATAATGTTAGGTTAGGGTTGGGGCTAACTAACGAAAGGGATATTTACGATAAAATAGAAAGTAGAAAGTGCAAGTGAGCTTAATCGGACATCAAACACTAAAACCGAAGCTCTTCCCTTCGTAAGCAACGGAAGACTCAACTCCTCATAAGGATGCTCGTTCGAATAGTACAAACCATCAAACGAATTTCAACCTATAATTCATCCAACCTTCCACCTCTCCACATCATTCCACAAGCCGGGAGACATACGTCGTATCAAGTCTGGTTCATACCTAAGCTCGTCAACCAGGAACAAACCACTTGAGAACACAACAACATCTCCTTCTCCGTACTTAGATTAGAAGAAGTTCCCATCGCTTAACATCACAACTACAAAACCACAAGGCCATTTATGGCAATTTACGAACTCATATTTATATATACATGTACAACCTTTTTTTTTTTTTTTCTCATCTTTTTTTTTTCTTTTTTCAACACAAAAAACGATCAAAGGCCGAAACGCCACATAATTCCACCTCCTCCGGGATATACTCATTTTTACCGACACCACTCGAAAGATACGCCACTCCACCACCCCACACCATATCGGAAAATATGAAAACACTAAGCTCAATCTTGCAAGGTGGTCAAGGAAACGTGAACCGTAATAAAAGCTAAGGGCATTGGTAATTATGAGTTAGTAGTACAAAGGTTAGTTCGGGTGGAGGTCTAACCACCCACAAAGGCTTAGAGGCGAGGATATACATATAAGGGATGGAATTTGGCTCTGATCGGGTCAAAGAAATGCCATAACCGTCATCCCGTACCTAACCAAGACCGACCTTTCTATTTACGCCTCGAAGTTACTAATATAAGTTCTGTAACCGGGTCATACGACAACTATAATCGTCCACTAATCATGGTGATAAATGACATCGAAGCTAACGTGATAGAACTATTCGATTCTCAATACAAGATCTCAACTCGAATGAAATGCATTTATACAATCACTATATGTTTATCAAAACAATACCGAAGGCTCGATGTATCAAAACCAATGTCAGAGCCATCAAAATTCTCAGAATCTAACTCATTTACACCAAAAGGAAAGCAATCTCTAAGTATAACTCGTTCGACATGAAAAGCGAAACATTGAAGCTAAACCAACCACCCCTGCTTTAAAACGAAACACGAGCGATAAAGGTAGAAAACTTAGCTTACAACCGGAAAAAGCGCGAAATACGATCATGTGGCATCCGTAAAATGAACTCCCAGGGTACCTGTACTTCTAAAGTATACACAACCAACACCAAAGGTGTACAAGTATGGAGTATAACACAATAAAACTACCCGGATTACCACAACTCATCAAAACCAAAAAACACCACACTAGCCCCCCCCCAAAACACACTTCTTCGGGTTATATTACATCAAAACTTACCCGAAGTATCAAAATAGAAACTAAAGAAACACAGTGAAACACGAGGGGAAAGAAAAGCAATAAAAGTACATTCTGAGTTTATAGTCCTCAGCTCGACTTTCTACCCCCAACTAGGTCAAGGATAGCTATACCAGAGGAGAGCAAACCTTTGCATCTCCCTACCAAAATCGTAGGAATTGAGCACCCCCTGAAAATGAAATATGAGAAATACGGGGCTCAATCCCCATCACCACGATTTGTTCGATGAGTCCATTGCACAGAACAACGAACTCACTTTCCCGAAGGATCCATTAATCGCAAACCAAAGGAAACAACACGAACACAATCACGCGGTATCAAGTCACTACCACTACCGGGTAGATGGTGTGACACTTCAACAAAAACAAAATAAAACAAACTATACATATAAAAAAAAACAAATAAGAAAAGCGACCTAATCCTAAGAACTTAACTAACTTACAAGATATCAACCCGATTCCCCGGCAACGGCGCCAGAAAACTTGATCGGCCTTTTCAGTGTCCAATCTCACCGGCGATGTACCGGGTCAATCAGTAGCCTAGAATTGGTGAGTCAAGGTCGTATCCATAGGGAATCTGGTCGAGTACCAAAGTCGGTCTAGTCCACTAGTTCAGTCAACACATATATTGAGCGTGGTGATTTGTCGGATCACCGGTTCTACAAACTAAAATATACACAAAACAAAGATTTTAAACTATATAAAGAGATAGCCGAGCTATGATCCAATCAACTACTCTCTAACCCTAACTTTCGTTTCGGAAGTGTTTCGACAAACTCTAATGTTCTCGGCATCGTTGAAGGGTGTCGTCTCCTGTTTCCGAAACTAAGCGCCAATTTCAACAACCTAGTTTCCTATGTCGAATTCAGCAATCCGGCCGACGATTTAAGCACGACCCGACACGGTCTGCGCTCTATGAGGCGCTCGTTAACAACGATATAAACCTCACACGAAACCGAATCCCGAACAACTCGGTTCGGTTTTACACGATGATCCTAGAACCCTTTTCCGCACCCTCTCGCAAAATACATATATAAAGGCGATACGTGTGACACAATTATTGAGTGATCGGTTCAACAAAAGTCATTAAGAATAAGTTCTAGAACATTAACAACACGAGAATCTAACAATCATAACATCAAAACACTTCAATCAACGAGCTAAGGATTTGATTTCGAAGGCTATCACATATCTCGACTATATAACGGATTAGCTACTCATTAAAACAAGAAAAATAACAAGAAATCAACAATCAAAGGTAACAAAAGCAAGATTAAAAGCAAGAACAAAAGATGAAAACAAAATACCAAATATATTATGCCGTAGAAAATCGAGTCTCGAGCGAAATCCCGTCAACAACGCGTCAAGCTATCTTGAGATCCTCCGGATTACAACGATCTACGACTAATCTAAGCTAATATACCTCTAAACCTAATCTAAGCTAGAAATATGAAGAAAACGCAGAAAAAGTGCAGAAAAACAAGTTGGGGCTGATGATAGATCGAAATGAGGGTGTATATATGGTGTTTTTCAGATCTGGACTCACAGCGGCGCCTTTGTCAGTTTTTTTCTTCACAAATTCTATCAACAATCGGCCTAGGTGACACACCTTGATAAATCAGTCATAACTTTGCGTGTAGACCTCCGAATCGAGTGATTCAAGTTGCGTTGGAAAGCTGATTCAGTTTTCTACAGCTTTCATGAAGATGTCCAGCCCAGAATATGCCTCTAAGGTGGATCAAAATGCAGATCAGTGGAAGGTGTGTTTGTAGTACCAACACGTTTTGATCCGTTTGAGCGTTTAAGCTTGACTGCGTTCCAATCCTCGTAACTTCGCATTCCGGCCTTCTCGAACACCTAATACCTGTACTTAATCACAACAAATACTACACGTAATCCCTACAGGACACTAGGGTGACCGAGAGTATAGTAAATTACACCGAAAAAGACCGAGAATCCCGGACTTTATGTCCTAGGTCCCAAAATGATAACCAAGGTGTAAATACATCAAAATACAACCAAATGTATCGAAAACATATAAAACGAGGTATAAGCGGGGTATAATCACATAGTAAATGATAGTCAATTTAACTCCCATCACCGGAGGACCCGAATAAGGTTCCCATGGTGAATTACGATTAGGCATATCATCCGGTGTTTCTAAGCAAGTGTAATTGACATTCCTATTTTTGCATAAACTTCACCCCTGAGGAGACGATGGTAGGTAACATCAAAGACAATGACATTTCTTTTATACAACAATCGTTAGTAGTAGTGTAATTGACAAAAACATCATTAACAACATTTTCATTATCGTAGTGTCTTTGGAGTAATGAAGTGTTTGAAACAAGTTGGTAGTCTTGCAATAAGTCGCATTTTCTTCCTTGAAGTCTAGTGTTTAGGACCAACTAATTAAAATAATCCGGAGTTCGCCTTAGTTGATGTCCGCAAAGTCGGTATTCACTCAGAGGATATTTTTTGATGCATAGCTTGTTTAACATGACGTGTTGAAGGATAATTGAATATGTTACCTCTCCCAGCTTTCTGAACCCTCTAACCACTTGAGCGACGCTCGTAGGTAAGGAAATAATTCTTAAATGATCATATATTAACATGATGTCAATCATTTTTTTAAACACAAATAAAAATTCAAAAGAAAATACTAATCTATGTGATGTCAGCAGTTATGAAACATATTGTTAAATTTATGTTACGTTGCCCTATTTTTGTCATTTCACAATCGTTCGAGCATTTTTCATTTCTTATCGCTCACACTAAAAAACACAAGCGTATAATAAATAATTCGTGTTCTAAAAGAAAAAGAAATAAAAATTTCGTTCATGCCTTTTCATGCACATCCTACGAATAACTATACGATACAACACTTTTCAAAGGAGATTGATGGATACAAATAACTAAATGAAATCTTATATGATACACAAATATACTAAAGTAATCGAAAACGATACTGCCACAAAATTGTGCGACGTAGATGATTGATCATTGTATTACGTATTTAGTGATCGATGATCAATCATGAAGCGGATCGAGTAAGGAGTAAGGGTGGTCGCGGATCACGTTAAAAATAAAAATCTTCTACATTTTACCCATAGAAAATATTTGGACCTTGTGAAAAAAATTATTTAGTGTGTTAAATATTTACTGAATTTCCATTGAAAAAGCATTATTTCATTAAGCGCGATCAATACGTATATAGTGACACAATTTCCTCTTGAGATTGGGAAAGACTGGCCTCTTGAGTTTTTTTTCTATCTACCTCTACCCAGATTGTCCACTGTTTGGATAACTTAATTCATCCTGCATTTATTAATCAAATAAAGTTAAATATTAATAAATAAAAGAAATGAGTTAAACTTTAATGATACAATTAAATTAAATGAAAATACTTTCCTATTCATGTCCTAGATTTAGTAAGGCAGAGTCCAACTTCTAAAAATAAGGAGATTTTTAGTTCATTATGTTTAACAGTTTTCGCATATATATTCTTAATTTTTTTATATTGACACTTTTACCATTTTTATTTATGCTTGTCACTTTCAGTCCATTTTTATCACGTGTTAGAAGTTTTTTTTAATTGGCCGGAGTCTATCTCATACATTCAATGTTGATTGTTGGACACATGGCCTTAGACCTGACTTAGAAGAAAAATGGAGGACTAAAAGCGTAATTTTCCCCTTTAAATATAACTATATATACAACCACTTACATGAGACACTGAGACCTGACTTTGAATGGGCATGGCATTCACATCATAGCCATAAGGGGGTAAATCTGTCTTTTCATCTGCCAATGCCCTTAATCTTTCCAATTCTGGCATCACAACTTTCCCAAGATCTGGTCTATCTTTTCGTCTTAATTCAGCACATTTTAAAGACAACTTTGCAAAGCTTAAAGCTTCTTCAAATGGCCAATCTTTAACATATGGATCAAGAATTTCCCCAAATGTCCCTTTCTCAACAGCTCTTTCAACATGATGCGCCAATCCCATTGGGGGTCTTCCCGTCACTATCTGTAAAATAGAGTATATGTTCACATCTAACATACTATCATATTTCGAATGAATAAAAAAAAAAGATTATTCTGATCCAACTAAAGTCAGGTGTTGGTAGTTTCTGGCCTGAATACATGTCAGAACGATTCGTAAATTTGATACCCTCTGAAAAGAGTTTGGCCAGTAAACGTCGTAACATCTTTCCTAAAATTGGGTAAGGATAAATATGCACCGGAAACAAAGAAAAAAAAGATAGAGACACTTTCGGTTTCTTTTGTTTCATGATTTTTGCGTGTATATAACATTATATTTCATCTTAGCATTTTCACCCCTAATGTATGTGTTTTTCTTTTATACATTTTTAGACCAGTATTGTCACGAGTGAAATTTTCATTCATTTGGATCAGTGGGAGGTCCAAAATATTATTCAGAGGGTTCAGTAAATCTTTTTCAGAGTTATTTTTTTCGAGGTTGAAATATTTTTCTACAAATAAAATATATAATTTTATTTTTATTTTAACGTGTGTGACCGTTTTGGAAAAGTGGATCCGCCTATGGCTGGATCATGTCGTACATTTAAGGTTAGATTTTCGGCATGATGTGCTTTGGACTAAAAATGTTTGAAAAAAAAGATGCATAGATGAGGTGAGATAGTGCAAATATGAAACAACGGGATAAAAGTGCAAAAATCGGCAAACTAAAGGGATCAAAAAGGGACTTTAAACCAAATAAAATGAGCTTTTATTTGCACAATTGTAATTATATCGATGCGCTACACTACTTGTGCACCACACCGAGTCGACATTCGAGAAGTCGGTTCTTGAATTGTGAGGTTCGACCTTTTCAAAGTCGATTTCTAATTTAATAAAAGTCGATTATGAATGATGCACTAGAATGTAGTGCGTCGATAAGTTAATGTCTTGGTGGATAAACAAAGACTCAAAATAAAAGGTAAAGTTAGAGATAAATTTATATGCGAAAAGACATTTACCTGTAAAAACATGATTCCTAAAGAATATATATCCGATTTCACGCCGAGCATTCCTGTCTGTTGATACTCGGGATCGATGTAACAGAATGTCCCAGCCGTTGATGTCATATGATATTGCGTAACGCTATCCGCTACGGATGGTGGTACGAGTCGAAATAATCCAACATCGCCGATTTTGCTCACGAAATTCGATCAAGAAGGATGTTCGCGGGCTTTAAATCTCGATGGACTAACGGTTCGGGTTTTGTCTGATGAAGAAAGTGAAGGCCCCTACCGATTTCTGCAGCTATTCGGAATCTTTGCTGCCACGTCAGCGGCGGCGTGTTGCCACGTCGACAAAGACGGTCTTCGAGGCTTCCGTTCGACATGTATTCGTAAACTAAGCAACCATATTCAGGGCAAGCTCCAAGAAGTAAGACCATGTTTGGATGTCTTATACAACTTAACACTTCAACCTAAAAAAGAAGATCCAACAATATGTAGAAAAGAATTAATGAGGGGAAACTTTTTAATGAGCGGAAATTAAGCTAAAATGCAAAATTGTTCCTATAATTTACTCTAATCAAACATTACCCTAATCGAGTCACGCAACAACTCAAAACAATGATAATGGAACTCGGCTCAAGTTCGTTAGAACAAGAAAAAAATTGCGTGAGATCAGTTCGATGGAGTTTTAATTATGCTCAAGTTGGCTCGATTATATGATCGACAAGATTTTAAGCACTTTCGAGCTCGAGCAACTCGAAATAATGTGATACTCTAAAATATGATACAATAATGCTCGATAAAACTCGTGAATATTTCGAGTCAAACTTTCATGTGCTCGAGTTCGGCTCGTTAACTTTAATGAACTGCTCGAGTTCAGTGAATCAGTTTATTCATATTTGTGCGAGTATTTCAAGAGCCAAGTATCGTGCTGCTCGTGATTTGCTCGGCTTGTTTTACCCTCACACCAAATCTACCGTTATGCATCACAATGAAAATCACCGGTCGATTATCATCTACAGGTGATAATCAACTTTCGGATTATTGATTGTTTCACTGTGGTGTTACGCTAAGATCGGCGTGCTGCCACTAAATACGCATTTTTTATTAGACGCTATTATTGGCACCACAACAGATTTACCGTGGCTAACACATTTCAGGTTAGGTTCGACTTTACAAGGTCGAAGATGGACATTCGATCTGACCTTTTTATGACTCGATGGAGCTTGAGCCGAGTTTTGGCCCAAAGTTTTCTTAGTCGAGTCAAACTTGATCTCTAGACAATACCGACTCAACTCAGCTCGAATATAGTTTGACATACCTCTCTTTGAAACTGTGATCTTCCTTGTGCAGCATCAGGGCGTAAAACCTTAACAGCAGCAGGTGTATGATCCAAATAACATTTATACACAGGCCCATACCCGCCTTCTCCGATTTTAAGCGATTTATCGAAATAATTCGTCGCGATTTCGATTTCGTCGATCGTGTATTTCCGGTACGCGATCGCTGCCGGTTTCGTAAGCCGGTTTATTACTTTGTTTTTCTCTTCGGCTTCTTTTAATGCTTTTGTTTCTGCATTTATTCTTTTTTGAGCTTCAAGCTGTGCGATTCGTTGTGCTGCTTCGGCGTGTTCGATGGCGGCTTTCGATTTCGCTTTCTCGATTTCGGCGAGTGATCTCGCGGCTTCTTCGGCTATTCGTGCTTCTTCGAGTCGTTGTTGTTCTTCCATTTTCCACTGCTGAAGCTCCATTGCCTATAGAAGAGAAAGTGGTTAGTGACTTACGAATGCGTAATAAAGTCTGCATGATTCTCGTGTGAGCCGTATTGAAGAAGCACCGAGGCACAAAGTGTACTTTATATTTCTTAACAAAGAAAACGACATCGCTTTTAATATTTATTTATTTAAAACGACAGGCACAGACGGACCTACTGTGGGCGGATTGGGGCACGTGCCCTTCATACGATGTCGTTTTTGCTATTTAAAAAAATACACTTTATACCCTCGGTGCCTTTGTTTTGTGCCCTGAGAGCCTTCAGTTTCTGGATCCACCGTTAACTAGGGGCGCGTGCCTCCAGTCCCTCTGCCTTTGGAGCCCACTCAGACCGAACTACGGATTAATGATACAGATTGATCCCGGAAGCCGAGGACTCTACTGAAAAAAGAAAAAAAACTAAAAAGTTTTTTTTTTTCCGTGCCTTCTGATTCGCCGACATTGCTTCCTTGCAGGCAGTACTATACATTTCCATTGTTTGTTTGAGTTCTTGCTTTAACCTTCTCATCTCTGCTTCCACGTCATCCTGTTTTTTCAATATAAGTGGTCAATAGAAATCTACATAGAAATCCTATAAAACATTCATTCACGTTTAATCTACATAGAAATCCTATAAAACGAAACAAAAATGGTGATATCAATAGAAACCCTTGAAAAGAAAACATTATAAATATAAATATGAATTGCCATACCATTGATTGTGATGAAGAGAAGCCATCATTCTTGCTTGAAGCATAAGACAATTCCGGTGAATTAATAATGTCCATTGATCGCCCCTAAGTACGGGCGATGATGATGATGATTCGTTATCACTATTATCCGTAAAACCCGAAATTCTTGGAGGATGATTTTTGGTAATTTGAATGTTGTCAGAAAATGATGGGAACATTTCACAGCTTTTTTCTACTACCAGATCTTGACATAGGATATGTCCGTCTTCGGTATCTGTGTTGGAGATATTTCATATGTTCTTCCATTTGGTCCTTTTCTGTTATTGAATGGTGACCTGTTTGAAAATATAAGTCCAACAACATATAAGATAATGAGACTTTTAACGTCAAAATTCTAAACCGACTACGTAGTTCAATGTTTTGTACTACAAGATAGGCCTCTAGTGTGAAGAGGGGTATTTTTTTCCTTCCTTTTTTGGGAAAGGGGAAAGGGATTTTTATTTAGTGCGGAAATGAGAACAGATTCTTAGTTCTCGTCAGGAAGTGTAAAAACCAGTATCACTAGGTCATATCCGATTACCGGACAAGTGGCGAGTTTATTAACTCAGTTCAATACATGTAATCAGTTTTAGTTCGATCAATAAAAGGCTTCCTCACGCTGAATCGAATGAACATAGAAAAACGTGGGTTTTGACTCTGATACTATATTGAATTAACCACCATCTAGGGAGAGAAATGGTAATTCCAACATGGTATTAAAGTAGGAGACACTTACATAGTCAATATTAGGTCTGACAACATATACAAAGAGATACTAAACGTCAAAATCTAAACAATGAGGTCAGGATATAGTCTATATGTTAATATGATGGATAAAACAAGAGGGTGCTTATTCGCATCACAGTTGATATACCCGTTGTCCAATACATGTCGGTGCACCACACCGTTTTTACACAATCGACCTTGTGAAAGTCAAATGTATATGCAACATTCAACTTTATGTATTGTTGAATTAGAATCGACAATGGGAAAGCCGAAAGCTACCTATATATTCAATTGTCACAAGGTTGATTTTATTGTGATGCATATGTGGTGTGATAAACGGTAGATCAGACATAGTACAAATAAAGACCCCCTATAACAATAGGAAGTCTTTAACATGGGATAGATAACAAATTCAACAAACTCCCTCGCACGCTGGCCTAAACGAACAAGAAAAAACACGGGTTTTTGACTCTCATACCATGTTAAATTACCATATTGAAAAAGACAACATATCTTGACTTTTTACTATATAGCCATACCAATACTTCCTTTTCATATTTACTTCCAGACAGATATACCGGTGTACCACACTTCCCGTGAACCACAATAGAACCAACCCTGTGAAAGTCGAATCTATAGCCAACATTCGACTTTCCCATTGTCGATCCTGGTTCGACACTGCGGGAAGTCACATGTTGGCTATACATTCGACTTTCACAGGTCCGGTTCCGTGAAAATAGTGTGATGCATCGGTAGGTGGGAGACAACGGATAGATCAGCTGTTGTGCAAATAATAATCCTCCGATCATAACCATGCATTTGTTTATGTGTCATCCGGGAAAGTATTCATTTACTTACTTCATTAAACTAAAGTCGTTTTCATTGCTCAGGATAGATGGATCAGAAGCTGATCTGCTGCCTGCTGACACAAAGCATATTTGAATCATAAGCATATTTGAATCATTTATACAACTTTTGAAAATTAGAAATTAGTCCCTAAGGTGTGTATCCTAAGTATCCGGTAGGTATAGGTGTTGGATACGTGATCGGATATATGATATGTTACCGGACATAAGTATTTGTGCAACGTTACCAAACATAAGTATCTAGGATAATTACACTTTTAGTCATCCATGTTTATTTATTTTCTCAAAACTAGCATGTATCTTTCATTATTACAATAAACACCCCTATGTATGTGTTTTAGTTACGATAAACACTCTTATGTTTCATTGTTACAATAAATACCCCTCTGTATGTTTTTTGTTACAATTATAAGACAACTAACGATGTGTTTATTGTAACAATAACACATACTGAGAGGGTGTTGATCGTAATAATGAACATACACAGTATGCGGCTCCAAGATTTGAAACATGAAGGTCATAAATTTGTTGTTTTTTTTTTTTTCTTTCAAACATAGGTGTGTATTCCCAATTCTTTAGATATAATTATGGGTCAAAGCATGAAAATAGGGTCAGTACCTAAAATTAGTGGATCAATTTGACACACGCACAAGACACAAACACACACACACACACACACACACACATATATATATATATATATATATATATATATGAAAAATTTCTCCACTATTTATACTACATAAAAAAAAATTTAGAGAATTAGCCTGATCCACCTCTCTAAAGGGTGGAGCCGTTCTTGAACATACATAGTAGTGTTTACTATAACAATGAAACATATGGGTGTTAATCGTAAAAAAAACACATTCATATGGGTATTTATCGTAAATAACGAAAGATAGAGACTAGTTTCGAGAAAATAAAGAAACATGGAAAACTAAAAGTGTAATTATCCATAAGTATCTATGCATCATAGCTGGTAACTCCACGTTTGTGGAGTTACATGTGTGGTTGAATTTGGACCACATACAGTTTCAACACATAATGAAACTATGTGGTTCATCATCATTCATCCGCAGATAACTCCACAAACGATTTACAGAAAAAAAAAAAACATATATTGAAAGACAGAGACAGTAGTAACTAATTATTGACCTCTGAAATTGGTGTTAGAAGGTATTGAAGATTCAGTGACTCCACATTTGTGGAGTCACTACATGGATGAATCAGAACCAGACAATTTCAACACATAATGAAATCTGTGTGGTCCAGATTCATCCACGCAACAAAGTTACCACCCAAGATAACACCTTAAACTGACAGAAGAAAAAAAAAACAGATACTGAGGGTAGTTAATTACTGACCTCTGAAATTGGAGTTAGGAGGTATTGAAGTTTCAGAAGCACATCTGTTAATGGACTGATGCAAAATCTGTTGACGGAGCGGATGAATCGTCGGGGCGGACGAGTAGCGATCGTGTGGACGTGATCTTTCCTTTGGAAATGATAAACACAGAGCAATAATCCGGGACTCCTTTTAATACGCTTGCGGGTATATCTCGAGTTTTGAATCTTCATGTGCCACAAGTATATACATGCTTCTATAATTATTATTAAACTTCAAATTTACAAGTTTGCAGACTCTTGTTTGCATTATCAATAACTGCTAAAGGTGAAGGTACGTGGATGCAGTTTATCCGAAAATCAAACCGAATATTAAAGTCATTCAGTTCGAATTGGATAATAATTGTTTTCAATTCTGTTTTGGTTCAAAATATATGAAAACCAAAATTTTCAGGAACCGTTTATAACCGAATGTTTATAACCAAAGCTGGTAAAACAATAGAGAAAACGGTTTATGACTCAACCGTTATATAAATTATGTAGTAAAAAACCGAATCATATGTAACTGAATAGACTTTTTTTTTTGAATTTCGATTAACTGACCGAACCAAACCGTAATTTTCAATTTGGTTCTCTTACTGAAACCGTTCGGTTTTGGATTTTGAATAATCGAATATTTTGGTTCAGTTTTAATTATGGTCAAAGATCATCCCGGTCTGAACAAAATTTTGTACACCCCTCCCGAGCTTGAGTGAAAAATAGGGTCAAATTTCCTTTATCAGACGAGTGTGCATAGTGCTGTTAACGAGCCGAGTCAGCCGAGTAGTTGAAGTTCAAGCTCGAGCTCATTTAATCGTGCTCGTTCGTTAACACAAACGAGCCAAAAGCCGCTCGAGCTCGGCTCGATAAGTATGAAAAATGTTCGAGCTTGAGCTCGAGCTCGATATCAAGCTCGCGAACAAGCTCGAACTCGAGCCTGGCTCGTTCAATAGTATTTTTTTCGATCTTGGCTCGTTCAATAGTAATTTTTTTCGAGCTCGGCTCGTTCAACTACAAACTCAATGTGTAAAATGTTAATATGTATATATTATTTATATATATTACCTAAGTTCGCGAACACTAACGAGCGTTCACGAGCACTGCTCGTGTTCGCTCGTTTAGTAAACGAGTAGGAGAAACTGCTCGAGCTCGGCTCGATACCATTAACAAACGAGCTTGAACGAGCTTAAACGAGCCGAGTTCGAGCTTCGTTCACGAACGCTCGGTTCGTTTAACAACCCTAAGTGTGCAGTCAAATCTCATCCACACGCAGAATAGCACATGAGAATTTCATGTGGATGAGATCTGACTACACGTGCATCTGGTTAAAACCAATTTCAAATGCATTGTCATGAATACAAAACACGTGTGTTTTATGATAATAGATGACAAAACTCATAAAACATACGAGGAAACGAGGACACAAACCTGAAAAAGCTTGTTTTCGCAGTAGACCCGAGTACCAAGACTTCAACCCCAACTCGGCTAACAAACTCGAGTATGGCTTTTACTACGTCTGGCTCCTCTAGCAAGATATCGTGACATTGTATCTAAAAGTTACAAATACAATATTTAACTCAATACAATTAATCATGATATTCGAGAAATCGTGTGGTACTGCTATATAAAGTTCAACTGAAGATTCAAAACTCACATCTTTGCATGCACAATAAACACGGAATGGAAGAAAAATTTCCCTTGTTTCGAAATCCGAATCTTCATTAAGTGAACCGTTTTCACTTATGCCATCAGGAATCAGATTTAGTCCTGCACCATATATAGGTAATAATTAAGAATAGTCTTTGGACAGATCTTAGACAGACACCCCTCGAGACTCTACCTCTTATATAGACCTTAAACAGACACCCTTTTAAAGACCTTAGACAGACACCCCCCGAGAATCTACCTCTTATATAGACCTTAAACATAAACCCCTCGAGAGACTCTACCTCTTCTTAAATAGACCTTAAACAGACAACACCGCTTCAAATACCTTAGACAAACACCCCTCGAGACTCTACCCCTTAGGTAGACCTTATATACTCAGACACCCCTCCAAAGACCTTAGACAGACAACCCTCGAGACTCTACCTCTTAGATAGACCTTAAACAAACGTACACCCTTCCAAAGACCTTAGATAGACACCCCTTGAGACTCTACTTCTTAGATAGGCCTTAATCGAGACACCCTCCAAAGACCTTGAGACAGACACCCTCGAGACTCTACCTCTTAGATAGACCTTACTCGGACACCCTCGAGACTCTACACATTAGATAGACCTTACTGCAGACACCCCTCCAAAGACCTTAGTCAGACACCCCTCGAGACTCTACCTCTTAGATAGACCTTACTCAGACACCCCTCCAAAGACCTTAGATAGACACCTCTCGGGACTCTACCTCTTAGATAGAAACATGTACCCCTCCAAAGGGAGATTCTCAAGTGAAGAGACCAGACCTTACTATTACATGAGTAAATTTGTATAAAAATACAAAACAAGTCACGTATCCGGTCCGTCCATTGTAATAGAGAATCTTCATGCAAGAATTCTCCCAAAGTGCCATAATAGTCAACAATCATAGCCATAGACATTGATATTGTCAGTAAGTGCGATGCCACGACTCGTAAAAATTTCTCATTTAGGACATTAATAATGCTTTTATATTTTGTTACAAACTAAACTACTTTGCTCGGATCTCAATTAACACTAAATTTCACCTATCTTCACTTGGGTCAGCCCCTGTGTAAGTGCATGTACCTATGCAATTACGTGTGTCAACATGAGGTCCATGGTCCAGGGGCGGACACACCTATACCCAAACAGGGTGTGCAGATACCGTTAAAATGACAAATTACTTAAGTTTACCTATAACAAACATTTTTGGATCCCGTTAGAAAAAAAATCTAAGGACACTGTTAAACAAAAATCCTACTGCCGCCACTTCCATGGACATGTATCCATGAAAACAAAATATACCACGAATATTATGATTAAAAATAAAATAGGCCTTCCGAATCTATTTATTTAGATCCATCACTGAATGCATACGCACGTATAACAAAAACCTTCATGAGAAATAGATTATACATCGGATCCCGGATCCTCTCATATGCACTTTACGGTGCTCTTCGATATATCTCACATGTCGGTACAGTCACAGGAGAGGATCCTGATCACTATACATGGCAAAAAATATAATATATATATATAAGGAGAGAGAATAGAAAGAGAAATTACTTGGTGGTATTGAAGAGGAAGACAAGGAGGATGAAGATTTAGAGGAATTGACAAGTTTAACATGAATAAGAATAATGGTTTGGCCTTTTGTTACAAGATTTTCTGTTACCCATTTTAATGCACCTTGGCTTGTTCTATCTTTATCTACTGCAACTGCTATCAATTTTTGGCTTTGATATTGCATCTTTTTTTACTTTCCTAAAAGAAAATAATCACCATCTATAAACTATAAATAATTTCTGCAAAAATGGATTTTGTTTATCTATTTTGTTGTCTTGAAAATAAGTGAAAATCTTGAAAAGGAAAAAAAAAAATAAAGAATATCTTGGATTAATTTTGTAAAACAAAGCTAGAAGCATTGGTAGAAGAACAAGGTTGAAGAACACCCATTAATTTTTCTCGCTCTCTTTCTGGTCAGTTATGTGGAGGAGTTCCATTTTTAGCGGCTTTTTAGTTTCACTTTTTTTTTTTGGGACCATTTTTCTTGTGTTTAAGCATTAAAAGATAGTACTACCTCTGTCCCATAATAAGTATCAACAATTGAAACAAGTTTTGTCTTATAAAAAGTGTCAATTTAGAAAACCAATACATCATTTTATGTTATTTTCTAAACATACCCTTAGAATAACATTTATTATTGTATATTCATTTCATATTCCAATACAAGCATTAATTATAAGGTAGGGGTATATATGTCTATTACTACTAAAACACAATTCATTAATTGAGTTTCTTAATATGTGTGAATAGTAAAATATGGACACTTTTTATGGGACGGAGGTAGTATTAATTAGATTTGTTTCTAGTATAAATGAAATTTTAAATACTAGCAAAATGCAAAAGAAAAAAAAAAAAAAAAAGACATTATACACGTAGTATTGGGCATTTCATTCAGTGGAAGTTTTTATTTTTATTACATTAAGTATAGATTTCGCCAACACAACATCGACCCAACAGTAAGTAATGTGGTATCCGTTAAAAAGAGTATAGATTTCACACTATTGCCAATAATTTACATATGTATAGTAACCGATCATGGTTACGCTATATCATTCTTTAAATCTTTTTCATATACATAAAGGGAAAATGATTTGACAGATGATGTTTCATAGGATCATTAACCTTTCATCCGAGAAGCTCTTCATATTTTAAAGGGAATATTTTAAAGGGAAGCTTGAAACGGCTCTATTGCTTCAAAATCAAACCGTTTGTTTCCGGATTACTAATCCAACATCTAGTTGCTTGACAAAGGTGGCATTAGCTTTGATTAGGGATTTCAATCGGGTCTATCGGCAATGCGGTAGACAATAACGTTGTCACAGACACAATGGTGGCAGAACATTGATGTCATTTTATCAAGACTCTGAAACCGAAATTTTCACAACATATTTATTTTACGTTTATCATCATTAATCAAAATGTAGAACTATTGATCGATCGTTACAAAAGATATTAGTGATTTTTGTTGTATGAGTCGTTATGGAAAAAAAAAAAAAAAAAAAAAAAAAACCTATTCATCACAAAACACAAGATGACCGCCCTTTTCACAAAGTCCTTGTTCACCAACTGAATTAACCACCTTCCCATAACTATACCTCAACGGCACTACTCCGGCGATCCGGTGGAACTCCGTTATACAATCCCTCTTCTTCGCCGGTGCTCTTTTCTCCGGCTGCTTAACCCCACCGTCCGTTCATTCTCCGACGATCCACCTTCATTTCTCGCATCTCCCCAATCTCTTACTCTCTCCGCCGCCACCAGTATCGGCCCTACATTCCCTCTCTCCGCCGCCACAAAGTTCATCAGAATGTCCTCGCAGTTCCTCACTTTATCCACGTATTTCCTCATCTCCGGCCACTTTTTGTCATTTATACAGGTGTATTGGAAGAGCATTTCTGTATGCATAATCACAGCTTTTGTGAGTATGATTGAGTATTTATCTGGATGAACAGTATAGATCCATGATTTCGAAGCTAAATCGTAGGCGTGAGATCTGGCAAAGAATCCGACTAACCGGGTTGGATTCGATTTCCAGATCCGAAATGCGAAATCGATTGAATTCGAATCGAGTTCTACATCGTCGTCGCAGATGAGTACTCCTCTGGTTTTGATCGATTCGCGAGGGTAGAATCGTGAATTTAAACTCCGGCTGGGTTCACGATGGACGGAGATCGGAGCGTTGACGGTGGATTGAACTGTGAGATTGTAGGAAAATTCGGAGATGATTTGAGAAGAAGTTGAGGGATTACACCAGAGGATGATTACGTCGAAGACAGAGGATGAAGCTGAGTAGATTGCTGCAACGGTGTAGAGGAGCGGTATCCGGTGCTCGGAGTAGCCGTTGATCAGCACCGTCATTTGGTCGGAACGGAGTAGAAGCGGGTCATTCCGGTGGCTGCAAACGCCGGAGAAGGTTTGGTCGTCGGTGAATGAAATGACCAAAATGGGTACGTTTAGAAGTGTAATTACAATTGAGAGGATGATGAGGAAAGATTTGCTAAGAAAGCTTCTCATTATGGTCAACTTTGTCAATTGGCCAATGTTGTGTGCATATGTAAGTTGGGGAGTTTAGTGCAATTTTGAATTTTTTTAGGACTTGGTTTATAATTAATTACGGGCGTCTTTATCAACACGTAGAGGTGTTAACGAGCCGAGTCGAGTATTGGTGGTTCGAACTCGAGCTCGTTAAGCTCATGAGCTCGTTCGATTGTTAAACGAACAAAAAATTATGTTCGAGCTCGGCTCATTTAAAAGATAAAATGTTCAAGCTCGTTCGAGCTCGGCTCGTTAGACATATTTTTGTCTTTTGGCTCGACTTTGGCTCGAATTACTTCGAGTTCGGTTCGTTAAGATATAAAATATAAAGTCTTAATGTAAAAATAACGTGTTGTAGGCATTAAAATTACATATATTATAAAGCGTATAAGCGTGTTTGTGAACATTATATAAGCGTGTTCGCGAACTTAATAAAGCGTGTTCGCGAACATAATAAAGCGTGTTCGCGAACATAATTGAACGTTCACGAACCAAACTCGAGCTCGGCTCGTTAAGCAAACGAGCCTACAATCATGTTCGAGCTTGGCTTTCGTTAAAATTAAACGAACAAACGATCACGAACACTAACGAAATTGAACACGAGCTTGTTTCACGAGCGGCTGTTCGTTTAACAAATTTCTATCAACACGACACCACCTCTCCCTTAATCATCCATCGAGGTTTGAGTTTTTATAGATTATCATGTATTAATATTTGACTTTTCAGTGATCGTATGTAAACATGACTTCTGGAAGACCTTTGTTGCAATATATTAAGATGTGAGATGTGAGATGTGAGGTTTAAAGATCAACCATGGACATTCGGTTTTTTGAAAATCATAACGTATATATGTTTTTCAATGTCAAGCCTCGTGAAAGTAAATTTTGGTGGGGTATTAATAAACTGGTTGGTCTTGTATGGTCACTCCACATTTGTGGATTGACTATATGTTTCAATCTAGATTGCATAGTTTCAATATCGATTAAAACTGTGTCGACTAGATTACAACACACAATCACTTTATAAAAAAGATGAAGTTATGAGGAAATACTTGCCGCAAATAATATACCCTTCCAGTATCTAAGGCAATAGCTCAATTGTAAAACCGAATGGTGTTGTAATGACAACGTTGTATTTTAGTTCTCCTAGTTGTAAGAGTTCGATATATTGTATCAACTTCTATTATAAAAATAAAATATACAAACGTCCTCTTACAAACTAAATCAATGAAACAAAACATCGACTTACGTCTTTCAAGAAAGTAATATGGGCTAACTTTTTATTAATAAACTTTTATTTATTAGGTAGGGATTAGGGAATGGCAGAGTATTGTGGTTTTGAAAAAGACCAAGGGGCAAAATGGGAAGTTGACAACCCTACTTCGCAAAACACACTTTTTGTAAAGCTGTGTGGGGCGGAAGATGGATAACGTAATTAAATAAAAGCAGGCAGTTTTCAATAATACATAAGCAAATGGCAATATCCGTGGCTATAAGCAAGTTCGGCAATGGAGTTATGGAGCTGAACGTTTCTTCTACAGAAAGTTTTCCCAATAATAAGCTTCTTCCACATCCACGTACCCTTTCTTTTCCTTTCCGCTGCCATCAGGTATATATCCAATTACCATTGTCTTTTCTTTCTTTTTTCTTTTTTTTTTTTTCCATGGAGGAGGATAGCTTATCACGTTAGAGCACCTGCAATATATAGCTTATATTTTTCATTGGACATTGTTAATGGTAGTTGGAGCTGTTAACGAGTCGAGTATCACTTGTTAAAGCTTGTGTTCGTATAGGTCACGAGCTTGTTCATATTCTTTGTTTAGTAAACAAACAAAAAAAAATGTTCAAGCTTTGGTTTGTTAATGTTTCGAGCTTGTTTGCGGACGCTTATTTAATAAAAGAATGATAAAAAAAATGTGAACAATCTCAGTCATTTATGAATAAAAAATTTTCGAGCTCGTGTTTGAATTTGGCTTGCTAGACTTACAGCTCGAGTTTGACTCGTTAAGATATAAAAATATCAACTTCAAATGAATAAATAACAAAGGACAGAACAAAATTCTAAAATCATAGTACCAGAACCGCTCTAGAGTATCTATATATATTATCTTATGTGTTAGGGTTAGGTTGTACATTGGTTTATCTATATAAGCATGTCAGTTCGCGAACATAATCGAACGTTCGCGAGTAATCTTGTGTTCGTTCAATTCGTTTAGAAAACAAGCTTATAATGTCGTTCAAGCTTAGTTCGTTAATCTAAACAAACGAATGATCACGAATACTAACGAGTCGAACACGAGTTTGTTCATGAACGGCTCTGTTCGTTTAACAGCACTAAATTGGTAGCATGGCACCACACCACATATATAGAATCTACCATGACACCACAATGAATCAACTATGTGACACCATACTTCGGGTTAGGCTCGACTTTACAGAGGCGAAATGACACTACGACATCATAATCTATATTTCAATCTATGTGTTTTAAATTATAGATTGGCAATAGGATGAACTGCCACAATGTTGTGCCAATACACATTTCTTAACCATCGATTATTGTGGGACCTATTAGTTGTTGATATGAGTTTCCCGTTATTGAATGATGGTCTTCAAATGTGTAGTGACAATATCATTGTTTCGTGTATACCGTAGCTTCGATTTTTGTGTATGTCATTTTGCTGCAATTGTTGTGACAGGCTGAGTCAGCAGTGTTGTGTGAACCTTGCAGTGGTAAAGGATGGTTGATCTGTGATTTTTGTAAAGGGCAGAAGACCAATGTGAAGGGTGAAAATAATAGGTTGTATAGACGTTGCCCTTCTTGCAGAGCTGTAAGTGTGTGTGTGTGTGTTTTCTAGCCTTTTAACGGCACCACACAACAATTACCTTTAACGGCACTAAATTTGGTTGTGAGGTTCGGCTTTTTAGAGGTTAAATGTGAACCTTCGACTGAAAAAGTCGAACCTCATGTATGAGGTGTGACTATCCAGTGGTAGGTTTGGAAATTCGATCTTATGAAAAATCGTACCTCGAGCTTATGTATGAGATTCTTCTGTGATTGAACCTCATTCTGGTGCCCCGAAAGTAGGTTTGGACATTAGACCTCTGCAAAGTCATGAGGTTCGACTTTCTGGTGGTTGTGGTTGAACCTCATTCTGGTTTCCTGAAAATAGGTTTGGAAATTTGACCTCTGAAAAGTCAAACCCTATGTATGAGATTCTTCGACTTTTCAGTGGTTGAATCGTTATTGTGATGCTCTGAAAGTAGGTTTGGAAATTTGATCCGTGGAAAATCGAACCCCTCATATGAGGTTCGCATTTCTGGTGGTTGAACCTCAGAATCTGGTGCGCCGGAAGTAGGTTTAGTGTGCTGCAATTTTTATTTTTATTTTTTATTGTACTGAATATATATATACATGTTATGGCTGTCTTTTTTGCAGATTGGATACGTGTTATGCTCAAAATGCAAAGTATTTAAATGTGTTACATTTCCAGATTCAGATGATGGTGTTGATCTAATCTTATAGCACGTGATACAAACCATGTTTGAACCCAGACTGCAGCTCGATTCGACTTGTAATTAATTGAGTTTGATTTTAACTGATTGATGTTTTATATACTTCAATTTATAATGAAATCAATTGAGTAATTGTTATTGTTAAATTTGTTACAATAAATAAGCAAAAAAAAAAAATAATGTCCTCTATCTGAGCGTCCTTCTATCATTGATGAATATTTTTATTTATTTCTGCTCAACACGTCTCTCTCTAATCCATTATTTAGGTTTGGTTTGTGTTTATTGTAGTCCAGCCTTGTGCTACGTCGTAGTCTGGCTTTTTGCTGGGTTGTAGTTCAACGGTGTGTTGGGTCCGCGCCCTGCTATCCCATATATATATACTCCATCCATTCGTACTTAATTTTCGCAGTTGTTAAAAACACATATTAAATAGAGTAGTTAATGCTTTGACTTAATATCAAGCTAACAATAACTCTCATTGATTATAATTAATGCAATGTTGTTTTCAATCTCCTACCTCTTACTCTTTCTGTTCCATAATAATTGAGACAATTGTCAAAATATTTTGTTTCACTTTATGTGAGGCAGTACAATTTTCAATGCAACATTTATTGTGTTTTTACTTGATTTACACTTATTTATTACATTAAGATATATAAAACAAAGCCACATTAATTATATCCAAAGACATTCTAGGCATTTCATTTTAAAAATTAATGCATTAACTCACATCCTTAATATGCGTGATTTTGACAACTGCCTCAGATAAATTGAAACGGAGAGAGTAATAATTAATAAATAAGGGTACAATAAATAATGTTTTGCAAATGTAACAACAACAGATAAAAATAAACTTTTGATTTTGACAACTGCAACGATTAAATAGGAACGGAGGATTATATATATATATCATTGTGGGGAGATATAGTTCTATTAGTTGATTAAAAAGGTGAAGTTCCGACATCAGTAGTACACGTCTTTCTTCCATTACTATTGCATGGAAATCATGATCACCACACTCCCCCCTCACCCCTCTTTATGTTCATAAGTTGATGTTGCTTTCAAACATGTCTATGTTCATTCCTTATCATATTGTCTATATATACCTTTTTTTTTTCCCCCAAGCTTAAGCCAAATAAAAAAGAGGAAGTTATTACTTCTTCTTTTAAGCAACTAGAAATCGAGTTGTAATTTATTTTTGTTTAATTTTTGTAAAAAAGAAAAAAAGAAAAAAAATTTATATTATGGAATGGAGAAAATGTTATCTTGATGTTATACTTGTACCATTGGGGTTTTTGACATGCTTGAGCTATCATGTATGGCTATGGCAGCGTGTTCGCCGGCAACCGCTAACCACCATCATCGGTATCAATGCCAACGGCCGGCGACTTTGGGTGGCCGGAATCATGAAGGTATGTACTACGTAGTCATATTTTTTTTATTTACGAGCAGTGATAGTGTCATGATAATTTTTTTTTTTTTTTTTTGTTTTCTTTGGACTTACTATATGCTAAAAGTATGATTACACACATATATATATATCTACATTCTACTTATATTGTACTATTGTTTTTTAAATTCCATCAAGAATGATATGTCTATTCGATTTTGTTTTTCTACGTAAAAGATATGTAAAATTATTTGAACAACTCATGTTAATTAAAAATTAAAACCCGAACGAACTACAAACATCTCGTTTGTTGATCGCGAATTATTTATTTATAAGTAAACAATTAATATGGTGTAAATTTATCATGTTTTTTTTTATATTCCATACGTATTAAGTGATAGGTGTACATACATAATCTATAAACTTTTTCAACTATTCAGAGTTTTTTAAAAGTGGTGGAAATATGATTGATTAAAGTGTCTTCATATTGAGAATTTTATTGGTACAAGTTTAGTAGACATATTTGCTCAAAAAAAAAAAAAAAAAAAAAAAAAAAAAAATTAAAGAAGTTTAGTAGACATATATTCTAACTGACATGATTTTTATTATGTAACGCAAACATCATGCTTTTATCGTTATTACTTACTTTTCACGTTTATTATTAGTACTACTTTATTTCTTGTTTCTTGTCTTTATATATATATATATATATATATATATATATATATATATATATATATATATATAAGACTACTTTTAAGGAAGGGGCAAATCGATAAGTACTCAAGGAAGTAGCGTCCTTGTTGTTTTTACGGAACCCTATCAGATAACTTTGGAGACGACTTTCGGTGTCAATCATGATATTCACTTTCGCCCCAGTATACATGGTCGATCTAATACTACCTATATAATTCCGAAAGTTCATTAAGGTTTAGAGGCATTGTATATTGTACTCGTTTTGCTTAAAATGATTAACTCGTGCTGTTAAATCTATTATTTATCAATCAAATATATATGCAATTTTTCTTCCATCCATTTGTGTTAGTGAGGAAAATTGAGTTAATGAATGTTTTTTAGGAAGAAAAAAGGGGAAATAATAGTTTGTGGAAACACTCATTTCACATCAAGTTATGTCTTGCCACATTAAGAATGAGTGGCTTCCACATTTTACCAACAATTTTCACTTTTTGTCCCATCCATTTGAAGAATTTCATCACAAAAAATTGAAATATTTTATTTTTAACTTTTTAAAATTAATTCAATCAAACATGGTTCAAGTATCAATCACAGATTGATCAATCTTATTAGATTAAGAAAAATCTCTTTGAAATTAATGTCAAAAATAGGACATGAAATGGAATCACTTTTGTATCCAAAACTTCAATTAATAGGGAAAATATCAATCATATTATTTGTACATCATGCAGTTCTTACGTGTTTCTATTTATTTTTATTTAGAAGGTAACAAAAGAGATACATGAGAGTAATTATGTTAAATGAAAAAACTTTTAATTAGTTAGAGCCTATTTAATTTAAGCACATAACCTAATGTGTTTTATTAAAGGTAAGTACCAAAGCCTAGGAATTATGGTCCGATCCCCTCCGGGGAGAAGAGGCATTGTGGTTCGTGTTCTATAATCAAAATGACGTTGTTTAAACTCTACTAAGAAAGACTATGATTGGATCTCTTTCACACCATATGTGTGTGACAACATCGTATCACTATACCAATCATAACACAAATAAACATAGATCACTATATTGCATCTTGAGTGCTGCTTAATTATTAAACATTGTGTTTTCGTAATGTGAAAGTGGTGTATTGAGCCATAATTGATCTAGTAACATTTTGGCCCATAATCCATGCCAGGATCATACTAGCATCCTTCACGGCTTGTTATTTAGTTCCGTATGACATATAGTCGGCTTTGATGTCATCTGTAACGACTCAGAGCACTTATACTATTCGTTGAATCAACATTAATATTTCACTCAAAATTTAAGCTAATGAGAAGGTATACAATTATCCTTTTATATACTTTAACACACTTAATTACTCAAGTGTGAGCCTTATTAAATCTGAGAGACGCCCGACCTTTGAAACAATTTTATCAAAGTGATGACAATGTTTACAAAGATGTTTGAACTCATAATCTTCTGCTCTAATACCATGCTGAATTATCATCTCTCTCAAATGCTGAAGTATACTTCACATGTAAACATCTCTCGTAATCTTCCGTCCTAATACCTCTCGTAATCTTCCATTTTGATACCTCTCAAAAGCTTAAGTATACTTCAGATGATGTCATCGCCATGATCCTACCACTTTCAATTCCTTCGCAGTGTGTCATTTAATTTTGTCTGATAGTCGACTCTAATACCATATGCAATGCCCAAAACTTTGTGTCTTGTAGTTACCATTTCTTCCATTATATTGGCAATGACTTATACGTCAAATCATATTAATTTTCTGGATTACTTATGATTAACATTATAATCACAATATTACATTTTATTCACATTACGTGTACGTACGAACACAAAATATGATAAACGTTTTAATCACAATATTAATGTTATTCACATATCGTGTACGAATAAAATGTACACAAAACTCAAAGTTTATACGTCTAAATAAATTCTAGAAATGGGTGGTTAATTAGTGTAACAAATTTTGCTGTCGTTTTTCTTTGTGGATGAAGATTTACCAGTGGTCTTTTCTATGTGCATGAACATTTCTCTGTCTATTTTCTTTTTGCATGGACATTTCTCCACGCATTTTTCACCGCGCATAAACATTTTTTTTTGTTATCAAAACTCCTTGACCAATGTGAGTTCTTATCATGCTAACTAGTTTGGTCATCCACTACTCTAAAGTTCTTCAATGGGAATTATTTTATATGCATGTCAAAACTTTTATTGTAGCCAATGAGGCTTAACTACCATGCTATTTTCTTTTTCTTTTTTTCCCCTTGGGATGGTCAATAACTTTTAGCAAATAATTAAAAAAGAAACATCAAACTAATAGGTCCAATTGATTAAATAATATCAATCACATAACATTCCATACATATTCATTTACCATAATTATATTCCTATAAACTCTATAAATTATATGTACCATATTATATTAAGAAGAACTCAACTCGTGTCAGATGTATAACTCAATGGTAAATAAAAAAAAAGTGTTGTAATAACAATTTTATCTTTGAGCGGTGGTGTGAGAGTTAGTTTTCGCAACGAGTCGACTTCTCTTAGTAATAAGAGGTGTAAATACAGTTTTTTCACAAACTGAATCACTGAAACACAGCCCTTTATTTTTATCATCCACGAAACTTTATGTATACGGGACATCAGAGGCCATTTGGTTGGGGCTAACTATTACTGTAACCAAGTCCCAATCTCCACTACTATGTGAAGTTATTGAGACACACCACATTCACTATAACATTCATCATTATGAAAAATTTTATGGTACAATTATCAAACAAACTACATAATGTAACCATTTCTATATATATTATCTCACATAATAAGCATGTCAGAGATAAGTTAGATGCATTACATATGTTTATTGATTTAACGTGTATACATTTGATCGAGATATATACCGTATTGATTAACATATGTCTCACCGTTATCCATTGCAGGACAATGACAAGAAAAACATTCTAGCTGTTCAAACATTGAGAAACACAATAATGGGATCAACCCTAATGGCCACTACCTCCATTCTTCTATGCACTGGCTTAGCTGCAGTCATAAGTAGCACATATTCCATCAAGAAGCCATTAAATGACTCTGTTTTTGGAGGGCATGGTGAATTCATGACAGCCTTAAAATATGTTTTTGTCCTAATGGTTTTTCTCTTCTCTTTCATCTGTCATTCTCTGTCAATCAGGTTCATAAACCAAGTTAATTTCTTGATCAACTGCCCATTATTACAAGATGATCAAGATTATGGGGTTATAATTACTCCTCAGTACGTTTCGGAGCTCCTTGAAAAAAGTTTCGTCCTGAACACGGTTGGTAATAGGTTGTTCTATGCAGCTCTACCACTTTTGTTGTGGATTTTCGGACCGGTCCTTGTGTTCTTGTGCTCCCTCACTTTGGTCCCTGTGCTTTACAATCTTGACATTGTGTTTGGTACTTCAAAAGGGAAGATGGATCATAAACATCATCATAATTATGCAAATGGTGGTAGTGATCTTGAAGTCGTTTAAAAATAATATTTGTAATATATTAATTATGCACTTTCATAAAAAATTATCATAATAAAGTTACACAACATGTTTTTACAATATTGATTGTTGTGTAATTTATTGATACGAGTTTCATAATATTGATTGATGATGTATAAACATATTGAGTTACTTTTTATGATTATTTTATTGTGAAAATAGTGTTTTCGTTTCCTATAAATGTTTACAGCCACCATATTAGCTTAATTGCAGGGAGTGAATACGATGTATTATGAACTCCGGTTTTTAAATTAAGATAAGAGTAACAATATGTTAAGATATTGCATTTTTCGTTGTTGTCGAATTTCGCGGTAAATGCTTATTATTGTAAAACATCGTTTCTGGATATCGAGTCGTTATCCGAAAATGGTGTGTGCGATCAGCTTGTAGCTTTTAAAGTAAACTCTGAAATTCATAGGAGTCTGATGCAATATCTGAGTAATAAAAGAAATACACGGAAGCAACGAAACATGTTGAGACTCAGGAAACATACCCTCGTGGTCTCCCATAATAAAACAATATCATTGTTGTCAAGCTAAAGTCATAAATAAATAAAAACAAAATCAGAAGACCCTCAAACCAACATAGCCTAAAGAAAGAGCTAACTTGTCATGCTGACTCTATTCAAAAGAAACATATTAAAAACGAACCAGCTAAATATAAGTAAACTCCAAAACTCTATCTTTAAGCTTTCTTACTAAGCTCACCGTCATACCCATTATGTACTTGCATATCTTCACAACCGGAAACGAAGGAGTGAGCACACTAGCTATATGCTCAATAAGAAGTAGAGATAATAAACAACTATCCATGTTTGTCTTAAATAAGAATCTACTTATGAAGTTGCAAATTAAGCGCGCATTTTAAAGGTAAGGCATTAAACTACTTTAAAAGCATACTTTGTACCGGTGCATAAAGCATTTTTAACTAACTACTTCAATCACCATTACTAGTCTTGAACATATTTATAAGTTACTTACGCTCCACACTTGCTTGGCATGTTCGCATTCTTGTCATATTTACTTAATTCTACTCATAGACACAACCAAAAACTCAATTATACAACGCATGCTTACAGCCTTGCATGAGGGCATATATATTGCAACATGGGTAACATGACTAGTCAATATCCCACGTGACATGTAAGATCACGGTACTCTTATATATTAATAAATTGCTTGCAACATGGGTAAATATAAGTAGTCATACATCCAACATGATCCTTGAATCACGGTGTTCTTATAATACATTACAAGTTAGTAACTGCGCCTTACCAAAAATATATGGGAAACACAGAGCGACACATATATAGGAGCACACTGCACATAAGAGCATAGAAGTCATGTTCAATTTCATCATCTATCCTATGTGATCATTCAGAGGTCAATAGCAACTACAAACTTAAAATCCTATCTCCACTAAACGGATAATTAAGCTACCGTTCACAAACTTGAAAACATACATTACCGAAAAATACATACGTACAAACACAAAATAGACAAATACCTCTCCGCTACAATGCACAGCAAATGTCAGTAATTTTCAACGCAATGTCAACACCGATTTAAGCCTGATAACCACTATCGGCATCTCTATGTCACGAACGACAACATGAGGGTGCGGTTCTTTACCGCTTCTTTGAGCTCTACTCTCCGCCTCGGCTGGCACGCCAGACACAGAGTAGGAGGCCATTGATAGACCAAACCGGATTGGGGCCCTACTCATCTAGATTGGGCCTATTTCATAGCCTAATAACAGATCTTGGCCTCCATCCCCTTAGTCCGCAATTCATAAGCCGGATCCTGCCCGCCGTTCGTAAGCCGGGTTCAATCCGCAATTCATAAGTCGGATCCTGTCCGCCGTGCATAAGCCGGACCCCTTTTACTCCAAGGCCTCGGATACAGTGGAACCTCACATACTATCAGGATGACATCAAGACAAGGCAGATATGAGTCCGGCCAACATATGAGTCCGCTGTCCGCCATACTTATCTAGACAGCCGGCCGGTCCACTTATATCAATTTGTATGATTATCTCTAAATTATATTCTTTTAATTGTCTTGTCATGAACAGTCAACCGACTTAGTCCTAGCCTATATATATGGGTTAAAATGTAATAAGAAGGGATCCAAGAAGTAATATACGCAGAGTTACTCTGTCAATTTGTCGACTTACTTGTGTTTCCTCTCATAAAGCATAGTCTGACTGCCTAGTTCTTAACATCCGCCACCTTCTACCCGGAGAAATCATTCATATACAATCCATATATCCGCTTATATACATTATTACAAAGAATCTGTATTCACATCAAGAATCAATATATATATATATATATATATATATATATATATATATATATATATATATATATATATATATATTAATTTTCAAAATTAATTCAAATAAAAGAAAAATGCAGCGTTTGCACTCTATACTACTACTGCATTTATTGCTACATTTCTAAGTCTGTTTTTGTTTAAAACCGAAAAGTTATTTTCGAAATAAAGAATCAGACCTCTTTTCAATAAATGACATTGGTCTCTTAAAAGATAATTATTTCCTATGCATTCTCTCTCATGTTGATTTATTGCATTACACCTACACTCACCCTTTGCATTACCCGAAGTCACTTAATGTATTGTACATTATTTGGCGATATAATCCCATTGATATCAAACTGATCAAGCCAACTAAGATGATCAAACATTTTCTAAATACTAAAAATCTTCCTTGTATTTTCTGAGTGTTTGCCGTAATACTTGTTCATCTGTTCTTCTATTCAGAGTGAGCAAGTCTGTGCTTAATCTTGAACTATTAACTGTTAGGTGTGATGCCCGAAAAATAATTTTGTAATTTTTTTATTTAATAAACGAAATGATATTATTATTCATATTTATTATTCTCATATTCACCGATGTGACAATAGTATTTACACTACAGAAAACCCTAAAGTATATCGTTTATGTAATCACTTAACTCAGTGTATGGGATATACATGGGAGGATTGAGTTAGTGAAGATGTACTTAAAATACAATTAGCCCGTAGTGAAGTTAATCGAGAGTATCGGGTCTCTCCTTTAACGTGCTATTAATACGCCCAGAACACAATAGGTGTGATTGTCTTATCCGGACTTTCGGTTAAGAGAACCTAGTGGAGCATTTATATATGATAGATATATCATATAGGGCTGGACAGATTTGATTAGAGTTCACGATATAATTCCGTAATCGAGAAGTCTTATCGAATCAATCGATGATCATATTTATGGATATATATTAATCCCGAGGTGATCACGATCAATCGCTTGAATCGATTATGAGGTTTGACTTGACGGTTAAGGATTACACCGAGTCCGTGATCCGAATTACCCCATTTTAGCATTGTCTTGGATTGAGTGAGTAGTCTGTGTTATCACGGATACGAATCCATTCCTTCCATTTCTCGAAGTAGATAGACAGATTCCACTTATTTGTTAATCCTAAAACGATCGATCCATGGAGTTCATATTACACCGATTAGCTACCATGAGTTGTATGCAATTAATTGATCACTAGGGGGTTAATGGTAAATAAGGATTATAAGTTCTCAAAAGGGTTAACGGTAACTTCCCGATTTAGAATGAATAATCTATGGAGGATTAATCCATATGTAATGATTATATCAATGGACGCTTATTATCATTCTCGTGAGGAGATAAATATAATCTCATAATCGGAGGAGTGCGATCACGGGATTATGGTGGCATATTCTGTGATTGATTTATCGAATATAATTATTCTATTCGTAAGATAATTATTTATTTGATTTATCGGAGCCACGATTATTAGTCCATGGTCCCCGACGTGCTCCGATATAGCATAGCTATTCTCGGACGTCGAATCCTAATAATATTAATTTAGTTCTGTTAGAATTTAATTAAAAGATATATATGAATTAATTGTTTAGTGGACTATTAAATTAGTTGGGATAAATAATTAAATATGTGAAAAAGACATTTTTCATAATCTTGGCAAAATTAGTGTTATGGCCGAAAATGATATTCACTAGGTCAATAAGTAAATTTTCGGCCAAGGATGTGTTTTAGTCAACAAGAAATTAGTTTTCTTGTGGATTAATAAGAAATGTGCACAAAGAATTTATTCGATAAATATTTATGGTAAGAAATAAAGATAAATATTATTCTAGATTTGTTCTAGAATATTATGGGATTATCTTTTATTTATTGGATTTATTTATTTACAAAATAAAATCCTTGGAGGACAAGGATTAATCTCCTATATAAAGAGAGTTCTCCCAAGCCTAAAACACAATCGTAAATTTCGACTTCTACCTCTTAGAGAGGAGAAGGAAATTTTCGGCCAAGGGGAAAAGAGGGGAAAATCTTGGAGGTTTTCCGGGTAGCATATCGGGAGGATTTGAGGCGAGGATTTCCTTCCACCGGGAGTTGCTCGGATCATATGTACGGAAGATCGTGGTGCTCTTCACACCATCTTTTGTTTCTCCTATTGCGGTTCTTCTACTTGGATTTTGAGATCCAAGAGGTATGATCTACAACCCCCTTGTAGAGTAGATCTAGTTATTTTATTACGTGTAACTTATAGATCTAGATCCTTAAATCGCTTCCGTTGCGGATGGTATTACTAACATTAACTGAGTTTGAGATTGAAGCCAGTTGTGGGGATTGCATCTGGGAACTGGATTGGACTTGGTTTTCTCCTTGGTTGTTTTCTGGTAACTTGTGCACCATTCTCTCCCAACCTGAACCTTTGTGATTCATTGTCAGTAAGTTCATGTCTTATTTATTGCTTTCAAATTGCTATCTTCAACCGTGCTCTTGAATTTAGAATTTGTTACAGTAAGCACTAAGGTTGTATTGTTCTGTTGTGTCATCTTTTAGTAACAGAACTGTGATTGAATCTTTAGTGGTTAAGACTCTTTCACTACATTGTGAACAAAAAAAGTGACAAGTCTGGACACTGTTTCCTCTTGTATTTCATTTCTACATTGTTGAAATTTGTAAATGGAGAAAGTGCCTAGTGAATCTGTGTGTGATTGTTTGACACATAGGATTGATTGTTAGATTAAACATCTAAAATCAACCTACTTGATATTCTGGAAATGCAAATAAAAACACACTTGTATCATTGCATGCTAAACAATTAGGAATTAACTCGTTAATATTCTTAGTTGATAAAGAACCTTAGGCCCTGTTTGGATGAAAAGTATTGAATGGAAAAGAAATGACATGATTTGGAAAGCTTTAAATTTAGGTGTTTGGTATGTTTTAGCATGAAAGAAAGGAAATGAGAGCAAGGGAGAAGGAGGGATAACATTCTTCACAAATTTGACTGTCTCATTTCCTTCCAAAATAGGCGAGAAATGGAAGGAAACAGTTTATTTTTAATAAAATTTAATTGACAATATCCGTATTTCTTTTCCTTTCCGTCTAAAATTATCCAAACACCCAAAATAGAACTCACAATCCCTCCTTCACCTCTCCTTTCTTTTCTGTCACTATCTTTCATTTTCCTTTCTATCTAATTCTCTCAATCCAAACGGAGCCTTAATCTATAAACGTTGATTCTAGCTAGATCTTCCGCCTAGTTTACTATCAATAATAAGTTAAGTGTTTTAAACTCTGACAAAGGCTTAATAAAATTTAAAATGCCGAAGTATCCTATTCACCCCCTTTAGGATACATATTGAGCATAACTCGATCCAACAGCTGCAAGGCAAGAGATAAAACAGTGCGTTTAGTAACAGGTTTAACCACAGGACTAAATGTTTCATGGAAATCGACACCCGAAGTATGTTGAAAACCTTTTGCGACAAGACGAGCTTTGTACCGATCGATTTGGCCCTGAGAATTACGCTGGCAATCCTTGTTCAATAGGCAGCTGGAAAGTTGACCAATCTTGAGACATGTGTGAAACACCATAGTTGAGTAGTGCCGTCTCTTCCGACAGACGAATCATAGCATTCTATTCAGTGCCGGATCAAGAACGACCGTGTTCCATGTCTTACGGCAGACGAAGCATTCTTTTGACTACTGAATCAAGAGCATCTGCATTCCTCCTTAGAATTTTCTTTGAAAAAATCATCAAGGAAACTCGAAAATGACATAAAGGCATCTGATCGTAGAGGCCGTGATGCACAGGAACTTGGTGAAGAAGATTTGCATAGATACGGGAAGTGCCGTCAACATCCTCTATCACACAGTTTTGCAGGCAATAGGCATGAGAGGTCTACTCCCCACTCCAGGGAGAGAACATTCTGCTCTAATGGTGCAAGGTAGTGAATCTACAATGGCAAGTGGCTATCAGAAAGGAAACCAAAAGAAAAATGAGCAATGAGGCCACGTATTTTTTATTGGGAGGAGGACAACTCCTATAATTTTTATAGGTTAAAAGACAAATGCTAAAAAAATATATAAAAAAATCATGCCTGCACCTGTGATTGTTTTTTTTTCCCTCCGTTTTCAAACAATCATATCTTTTGATCTAGATCTCCAAACGCGATGAAGCTTTCAATGAATTTTTTATTTTATCATGGTCTTCGTTTTGAGTTTTGGTTCGATATAATTACATCGTTTTTTGTGAGATTTACTGTCGAAATCTTCCCAGTGGATCCCGAAAAACAGTGAATATCGACAGTGAATTTCGATAGCGGATTTTCGGAAATCACATTGGAATACGATGAATGTGGTCTCAAAATAAAGAGAATGCAAAAAAAAAAAAAATTGGTGAAAGAATTTTCAAATTTGGAGTTCTAGATTGAGAGATATGAGTGATTAAAAAAGATAAATGAGAGAGACTTTTTTTTTTTATTTTATAAAAAAGGCGCCATAGTTTATTAAAAAAATAGTTTTTTTTTTTATACAAAAGTTCTAAAAAGTTGTATCTCCTTAATTGATGAAATCGCTTTCATCATTTTAAAATTCCTTAAAATTAATTAAGGGTAAAACGGTTGTTTCTCATTAAAATTATACTTTAATGAATAATAAAGTAACAGCACTTACAACTACTTCATATTTAAAGTGTTAAATATTAATTAAAATCTATATGTCTTTATCAGCATCAAAATGTTTTGTCTATATTCGTTATATTGATGGTTAAGTGCCGTCCAATTCAAACGTATTTTTTTGAAAAAAATTCAAATGTATTATATGTACTAATTCGGCATTGAATCTTTATTAATTAAATTGAGTTGTTTTGAAAAAAGAAAAAAAGTGTGAAGACGGTAGCAAATTTTTACTAGTGTCTTCGTATACGAAGGAATCTACACCATATATTTTCTTTATAATATAACAATGTGTGGTACAGATTTGTTTTGAATGTCTTTTTCTCATATATTTATTCTTTAAATTTTCACACGTATTTATTCTGACCCAAATTTATTCAGAATGTTGAATTTTTCTGCAATAATTTCAGTCAAAATGTATGAAATAGACTTTCTGACCTGTATTGAGTCTAGAAATCATTTCAATTCTGACTGAAATTAATTAAATCAGAATAATAAATCACATTCTAACTTATGTTGGGTCAGAATAATGAATGCCGTATCAAAATATGCTTCCATTTTTATAAATATGATGTATTCAAAGACACCACACAAAAATTACCTGAAAATGGTTCATAAACTTTACATGTCCTTATTATAAAAAAAACCCCTTTATATTTTTAATTAAACGGTTCTTAAAAGTCACAGGTTAGGACAAATGACCGGTTTCATTTATCTCCACACATTGGTATCATCGATATATATTTCATACTCCCTCCGTTCAAATTTCACTTAAGGAGTTGTCAAAAAATTTGTTCATCTTTATTTGATTTTTTGTTAAGAAATGAATGATACACACTGACCCTTTTTTTTTGCCACAAATGGAAGGCGAACCTGCCAGGTTATGATCTTAGTGTTAATCATGCACTAGACCGATACGTTTTTTTCATATTTATTTGATTGAGTTTAATTTTTAAAGCAAAATTTATTATGTTTTTCCTACATCTATAATTATTTAATAATGGGTGAGATAATTAAAAGAACACTGGATTAATTATATTCAAGTTTTTTGTAATAGTAATTTTGGTGTTAAAGTTAAAATAAGAAATCATCATCTGAATTTATGTGTTTTTTACAACTCCATCGGTTAAAGTATAACATACTAACATAGTGTATAAAAAAAGTACTCCATAACTTCCATTATATTAAAAGGTTTTAGACGGTTTAAAAAATGGATAAATGTCATAATTTAACACTAATTTTAATTCCAATACCATTTGATTATAAATAATGGAATAATTGTTGAGCAATTACAACTCACTGGAATGATAATACACGAGGATAAAATAAAAAACAGATAACAAATACTATTTTTTTTTTGGTACAGAAGAGGGGGGTAAAGAAAACTGAAATGAGACACACAATGGACAAACAACCGAGACGTTTTTTTCTTATTAACTGAGAGGTAAAGTGCAAGCCTTTATATAGGCCTTATTCATTACAGCAGACTAATACAAATATAAAAGGATAAGAATAGTACAGGAGCTGTGGCTGTCATTCTGCCTTCAAACTCATGGGACTTAATCGACACTTATCACCAATTTCTCAAATTAATTCAAATTGATTCGGTCTCCTCTTCATCATCCTTATCTCTCCATTGTATGATGTCATCCTTATCACTCCGGGAGACGACGTCGTTAATACCGTCCCTCAAACTATGCCGGGGCACGAGGCAGAGTTTGCTGCGAAACATATGAAGAAGAGCTTTGGGCATAGCTTTAGTAAACGTGTCTGCCACCTGGGCTTTGGTAGGGACGTGTCTGGTGATAAGGTGACCAAGTGCCACTTGTTCTCGGACAAAATGATAGTCCAGCTCAATGTGCTTGCTTCGAGCATGAAAGACCGGGTTGATTGTCATGTGTAGAGCGCTCAAGTTGTCACTGAAGAGAATGGGAGGAGTTGTGGCCGGAATCCCCAAATCCTGAGCAAGATAGGTGAGCCAAACAACTTCTGCTGCCGTGTGTGCAAGAGCCCGGTACTCAGCTTCTGTGCTAGAGCGGGATACAGTGGGCTGCTTCTTTGCACACCAAGAGATGATGTTGGCTCCCAGGAAGGTGCAGTAACCAGTAGTTGAGCGTCGGGTGGCTGGGCATCCGGCCCAGTCGGCACCTGAATAAGCACTGAGGTGTAGGGTTGTGTTGGACACAAAATTAAGTCCTAATCGAATTGTGCCCTTGACAAATCGAAGAACCCGTCTTGCTAATTGTATATTGTGGACTGACGGTTGTTGAAGGAACTGGGAAAGATAATTCACGCTGTAGGAAATGTCAGGACGGGTGAAAGTTAGATATTGTAACCCACCAATTAGGCTCCTGTAAGCTGTGGCATCAGCTAGTAAAGGGGACGTGGCAAAACCATCTGCTTTAGCTGGTAATGGGGTAGAGACTGGTTTACAATCCAGAAGTGCAGCTCGTTCAAGAAGTGTAACAGCATAATGTGTTTGGGACAGGTGCAGTCCTTCAGCTGTGGTAGTGATCTCAACACCAAGGAAGTGATGCAAGGTACCTAAATCTTTCATTGCAAACCCTGTATGTAGAAGCTCAATGAATTGCATTAGTAGTTTTGGGTTGGTCCCAGTTAGTAACATATCATCAACATAAAGTAGGAGGAAGAGTGAACCTTGTGACTTGTGTAAAATGAATAGGGAGGGGTCTGCAAAGCTACAGTAAAACCCATAGGTGAGTAGAAAGCTGCTGAACCTATCAAACCATGCCCTAGGGGCTTGTTTGAGGCCATACAGGGCTTTGTGTAGTTTGCATACATATGATGGGTGTTGAGGATCAGCCATGCCTGGTGGCTGGTCCATGTATATTTCCTCAGTGATTAGGCCATGTAAAAAGGCATTCTGACATCAAGTTGCCTGATTTGCCACCCCTGTACAAGTGCAGTAGAGATGACAAATCTGATTGTGCCTGGCCTAACTACTGGGGAATATGTCTCAAGATAATCAATGCCATCAACTTGATGGTACCCCTTGGCTACAAGCCTTGATTTTAGACGATCTAGGGTGCCATCAGGTTTCAATTTGGCTTTGAACACCCATTTTGATCCTATAATGTGCATACCTGGCTGTTTGGGCACTAAGGGCCAAGTCTGGTTTTGTTGTAAAGCCTGTAGTTCCTCTTCCATTGAGGCTTTCCATCCTGTGTGTTGGAGTGCTTCCTTCACTGTTTTGGGCTCCCTAGGAACATCTGAAAACACAGAAGCTTGAAGAGCATATTTAGGGTTAGGCTTAAAAATCCCATCCATTGCCCTAGTAACCCTGATGTTAGGAGATGTTTGTGGTGGTGGTGTTTCGTGAATGACTGTGGTAGGAGGTGCAGGTGAAGGTGCATCCTCTAGGACAGTGTGCTCGATGTCTGGAGTTGTGTGTAAAGTGTCTGTAGAACGTATATGACCAGTGAGTTGTGAGATATGGTCCAATGGACCAGTATGAATATCAGTCCTCTGATCAGTGGATGGGTCAGAGCTGAAGTTGGGTGATGGGCTTAGGGAGAAGTCTGATGTGTTATCGTCTGAAGGTTGGGGTGGTGAGAGAGGTGTGTTAGGTTCTTCTATTATAGGATGTTGTGTTGGTAGGTTTTCTGGAACAGTGAAAAGTGGTATGTTATGTAACTCTGGAAGAACAGAAGGCTGTGCTGTGTTGTTGGGGCTGTTTGAGGAATTATTAGATGATGGTATTGGAGGGATCCAGGTATTCATGATGTCTATGGCATGAGTGTTGATCCTAGTTCCAGTGGTGTTGTGTGTGTTTTTGTAAGGGAAATGATCTTCATCAAAGACTACATGTCTTGAGACAAAGAATTTCCTTGATTGTGGGTGAAAGCATTTGTAACCTTTGTACTGAGGACTGTATCCTACAAAGACACATGGGACACTCTTAGGATCAAACTTGTTTCTTTTGGTGTCCCAGGTGTATGGGAAGCACCTTGAGCCAAACACTCTTAAGGAGGTGTAGTCAGGATGGTGTCCATGCATCATGTAGTAGGGAGAGTTGTTGTTTAGGGTTGTGGAAGGTAGCCTGTTGAGAATATGAACAGCAGTGCAGAAGGCTTCTACCCACAGAAACAGGGGTACTCTACTGTGAAACATCATGTTCATTCCAAGTTCCCTAATTACCCTGTGTCTTCTCTCTACCATACCTGATTGTTCTGGTGTGTGTGGACAAGAGATTAAGTGTAATATCCCTTGTCTCTGAAAGTGTATGATGAGTGATGTGTTGAGAAATTCTCCAGCCCCATCAGAGTGGAAGGATTTAATTTCTTTTTTATACTGCCTAAGAACAAACTGCTCAAACTGTAAATAGGCGTTAAAGAAGTCAAACTTATGATGTAGGGGTATTAACCAACAATATTTTGAGAAGTCATCAACAAAACAAGCATAATAACTGAATTTTCCAATGGATTTAATAGGAGCTGGGCCCCATAAGTCACAATGTATTAAATCAAAAATTGAAGAACTTGAATGTCTAACATGAACAAAAGGCAACTTGCTCATCTTTCCTAATTGGCAACTGTCACAGATATGCTCTGTGTTTATTTTCTCTAACACCTCTATGAGGCCTTTATTCTTGAGGTTTTGAACTGTAAGAAATTGAGAGTGTCCTAATCTTTGATGCCAAAGGTCTGCTGACCCTTTTTTGAATCTGACCGAATAATTTGCTTCTGGACCATTGGTAATCACATATAGATCACCCTTGCGTGTGCCTTTCTTCAAGACCAGTCCTGTGCTTGTTTCCTTAACACAACAGTCAAGATTAGTAAATTCACACTTAACTTCCTAACGATCATTCAACCGACTTACGATAATGATTTTTTCTTTAAATGTGGAACATATAGGACATCAGTGAGTGGAAGTGAAGTGTGTGTGTCAGTGTGACCTATTCCTTTGATAGGTAGTGAAGTGCCATTGCCTATGATAACAGAATCTGATCCCTTGTAATTATGAACATTTTTTAACATGTATCTCATTACATCATATGGTTTGATGCACCGGTGTACAAATCCATTCGTATGCGCAATTGTGTTGTCCAAAGTGAGTGCAGCAAGGGCTTGTGGGATCCCACTAGGATTCTGAGTGTGTGGTTTTCCAGGCAGCCACCAGCAAATCTTAGCAATGTGGCCCATGACCCCACAAATCTGGCATTTTTCATCCCTGTATAAGTCCCTCTCTGTAGGTGTCATCCTTCTTTCACCGGGAGGAGGTGGTTTCCTGGTGCCTTCACTATTCTTGGGCTGTTGAGTTTGTGCTTGAAATCCTCTCCCTGTAGAATTGAATTTGGGACTAGGAGGAGTCTGATTCCTATTCTGTTGAGTCCTTTGATCTCTTTGTCCGAAATAAGCAATCTGTGGTGTGAATGGATTCTGACTTGTACTGTTTGCAAACCAATTGCGTCTTTGATCAAGATTTTGTAGTTGAGATACTAACTCTGTGTATGTAGGTCTTGGGGGCTTGAGCATGGTTGTCGTGAATGTCTCGTACTGGGGTCCCAAGCTGGTCAGAAGTGAATACACTTTTTCTGAATCTGTCAATGGTTTGCCAATTGCTGACAGGCTATCACAAAGGCCTTTAAACGTCCTGATGTGGTCTGTGATGGGAACATCCTCATTCTTCTTCAGGTATGTCACCTGTTGCTTGAGGTTAAATTCACGCTCTTGTGAATCCTCGGCATATGCGTTCTTTAGAGCTTCCCAGACTAGGTGTGCTGTGTCTAGGCCAATGATAATGCCTAGGGACTCTTCTGACAACGACCCAATGATCCAACCACGTAGGAGGCGATCTGATTTCTTCCAGTTTATGTAATCTGCAGATTCTGTGGTCTGAGATGCAATCGTGTTTGCATCTGGTCCTGCTATTGTAGTGGTGTACCTTGGTGGGGCTGGTGTGGCATTTGTGAGATGACCAATTAGGTCTTGGCTTTCTGCAAGAGCCAATGCTTGTTCCCTCCATAGTGGGTAGTTGTTTTGATTGAGTTTTAGGGTAATGAAACTCCCAACGTTGAGTGACAGTGTGGAGATTGACTGTGATGAACTCATGATCCTTTTTGTGTGTGTTTGCGGTGCTTCTGTAGCAACGATCTGGATTTGTACTTGTTTTGTTTTTTTTTGAAGCTGAAGTTGTGATGTGATTTGTGTTTGGTTTTGATTGTGATCTGATTTCTGATGTGTTTTTGTTGGTTTGTTTGTTTTGTGTTGTTTTGCAGAAATACTGCGATCTGTGTTTGTGAAGTGTGTTTGGATTGCACTCACATAATCTCTGATACCATAAAGAAAACTGAAATGAGACACACAATGGACAAACAACCGAGACGTTTTTTTCTTATTAACTGAGAGGTAAAGTGCAAGCCTTTATATAGGCCTTATTCGTTACAACAGACTAATACAAATATAAAGGATAAGAATAGTCAGAGGCTGTGGTCGTCATTCGCCTTCAAACTCATGGGACTTAATCGACACTTATCACCAATTTCTCAAATTAATTCAAATTGATTCGGTCTCTCTTCATCATCCTTATCTCTCCATTGTATGATGTCATCCTTATCACTCCGTTAACGACGTCGTCCCGTAGTGATAAGGATGACATCATACAATGGAGAGATAAGATGATGAAGAGGAGACCAATCAATTTGAATTAATTTGAGAAATTGTGATAAGTGTCGATTAAGTCCCATGAGTTTGAAGGCGAATGACAACCACAAATCCTCTGTACTATTCTTATCCTTTATATTTGTATTAGTCTCTTTATAACGAATAAGGCCTATATAAAGGCTTGCACTTTACCTCTCGATTAATAAGAAAAACGCCTCTCGTTGTTTGTCCATTGTGTGTCTCATTTCGATTTGGGAGACGACGCGTCGTTAATGGGGGGGGCTAACGCCCCAAAACAAAAACTAAAGTCTTGGCAAAAGAACGCCTAATATCATCTCGATAAAACATAACAAATACAATTGAGGATCATTCAAAACAATGAGATTTTCTTCAATGGATTGCCTTAAGCCAAAGAAGACGATCAAGAACACGATTTCCTTCTCTGGGGTATCTTTGGATAATACATCTCCATCCTTTTTAGAAACCTTCTACGATCTTCAATGAGAAAGCCTTCTCTCTCGCCTCCCATTCTTCCTCTTGTAAAATGCACTTGATCACGACAGTGAGTCCGATTCAATGATGACACTCCTATGCCCTTTTTCCCAAGCCAACTTGAGACCTTCTCGAATAGGTTTAAGCTCTGCACAAATACTTCATTGATACTTAAAATTAAAATAATGACTTATACAATAGGACAAAACAAAAACAACTTATATTTTCTAAAAATAAAAAATAAAAAATCCTATAGCAAGTGGCTTAAACCACAACAGAATCTTCATATATATATATATATAGAAGAAGTTCTTTAATTTCATAAGCAAGAATTGAGAAGTGAATCAAGAGAGAGAAAGAGATGGAATGGAGAAAAAGTTATCTTGATGCAATACTCATACCCTTGGGGATCTTAACATGTTTGAGCTATCATGTATGGCTGTGGCGGCGTGTTCTCCGGCAACCGTCCACCACCATCATCGGCATCAATGCCAACGGCCGGCGACTGTGGGTGGCTGCTATAATGAAGGTATTTTAGTTTACATGCAATAGATAAATTAATTAAATACGGGATTGAATCTCCATCTTCTTACATTATATAGTTATGTATATGTTCAATGCAGGATAATGATAAGAAAAACATCCTAGCTGTTCAGACACTGAGAAATGCAGTAATGGGATCAACCTTAATGGCCACAACCTCAATTCTTCTATGTTGTGGTCTTGCTGCTGTAATTAGTAGCACATATACCATCAAAACGCCCATAAATGATTCTGTTTTCGGGGGAAATTATGGCGAGTTAATGATGGCGTTAAAATATGTTTTTGTCCTAATGATTTTCCTCTTCTCTTTCACCTGTCATTCTATGTCAATCAGGTTCATAAACCAAGTGAATTTCTTGATCAACTGTCCAATACAAGATCAAGGGATTATGTTAATTAATCATGATTATGTTTCTGGGCTTTTGGAGAAAGGGTTTGTTTTGAATACAGTTGGTAATAGATTGTTTTATGTGGCTTTGTCACTTTTGTTGTGGATTTTCGGACCGGTTCTTGTGTTTTTTTGTTTAGTCATTTTGGTCCCTGTTTTTTACAATCTTGACCTTGTGTTTGATGAAGCAAAAGTAGAGGTGGATCATCATCATTATGCAAATGAAGATAGTGAATTAGAAGGGGTTTAAGAATAATATTGAGATTGTTTTATAGTGTCTTTATTCCGTGCGTAGACATAATTAATGATGTAAAACACACGTGTTTTAACGTATATTGTGAAACACATTTGCGTTTTATAGTGAAAATTATATCTCGCTTGAAATAAAGACACCACAAAAATTACTACCCTGATTTTAAGCTTGTAACGGATAGATACTGATGTTTATTTAATTAATTTCTCTATTTTTAGTATGGGAAGGTGATGCATCCACTACACATACTGTGACAACCACTACACATTTTACCCATCCATTCATTTTAATGGGTACATTCAAATCAATGGTTTCTCATTTTATAGTGATTGTGCATTTATCTGATACAATGTAGTCTTAAGATATTATTTTTTCTTTAGTATGTACTTTGATCAACATCTTGTTGATCTCTTTAATTAAAAGTTTATTGTTGTTTAAACAAATGAATATGTTGTATTATCTGCCCAATATTTCAATTTAAAATTAGAATTATCATGTAAAAATTCATCAAATACCCCGACTTTTTTTTTTTTTCCAAACCCACATATCATTCAAATTTTTCTCTAGCTCCGCTTTAAAACCGGCTTTAGACCCCTCCAGTACCGGTAGATCAAGTGCATGTGTTTTGCATCAAAATGACATCGTCTTGATGCCTAAACTTCGTCGCTTTTGGTGCAACACACTTGCAATTGATCCTCCAACACTAAACGACGTCGTTTTGATGCAAAATACTTGCATTTAATCCTCCAGTACACTAGAGGGATCATATTTCTTTTAAAACCGACGGTACCGTCATAAATTAGTGCAGTAACGCTATATTTTCGTAAGGTTACCGCAACAAAGTGGACGGTACCGCCATAAAATTATGACCGTACCAACGTATATATGAAGGTACCGCTGTATTTAATAGTTTAAACTCAATCAAACTCATTCTCTTCTCCGAATGGGTCTTCTTCCCTTCTTAATTTCTTCCCTAAAAACCTCATTTCCTCAGTACCCCCATTTACCGGTTTCTTTTTCAGCCTTGATGAAGACCTTGATTATCTATAAATCAGCTTCAACCTTGATTACCTCCGATTTGAAAAAAAATTAACCAAGTTTTTATATTTTTTAATGCTCTTTATTTTGAGACCACATTCAACATATTCCGACGTGATTTCAGGAAATCCACTGTCGAAATTCACTATTGTTCAAAATTCACTGTCGATATTCACTGATTTTCAGGATTCACTGGGGAGATTCAATGAGTGAATTTCGACAGTGAATCTCACGAAGAACGATGTAATTATATCGAACCAAGTCTCAAAAAGATGAGCATCAAAAAATAAAAAATTCAGTGAAATTTTTATCGCGTTTGGATCTCTAAATCAAAATATACGAGTGTTTGAAAATTGGTGAGGAAAGAGAAAAAACAAAAACAAAACTCCTAGCACAAATGACCCGTATTTTTTTTTTGGGCTTTGTCCTTTAAGTTATAAAAAATATAGAATTTATCATTCTTCCTATAAAAAATATATGGTTGTCCTGGTACTTAAAAATATTTTAAAGCGTGTCTTTATCCCTAATTCTCCTTAAAAATAATGATAAAATCTCATATAACCCTAATACTAAATTTAAATCAAACTATCGACTTTATTTTAAACTAAACATTACCAGTAGTAATCATATCTATTATTTTGGTATTTATCCATCTCTTTGAATTTTTTTTCTAATACCTCTCCTCAAAAGAGGTCGGGTTTGGAGATCGAGTTTGTATTTGCATATTTTGGAGGCAACTCCACCCCGGGTTGATCTTCCTCCTCGAGTCATAGTTATGGTATTGTGGAGGCATCTCCACTCCGGCCATGACGCCTTTTCGGCTCTTTCGGAGTCCATTGAATCTTGGAATTTTTGGACTTTTTTTCTCACCTCGGCGTCATGAGAGACTGCCCCTGGACATATGACATGTGGAAACAGGTAATTCACCACCAACACTAGAGCTCTTTCACCTCCACCCATGACACCCCCTCTTGGTTGGAGAATTGCTTGATGATAAACATGTACAAACAAGACAACACAGAGTTTTGGAAATTCTTGTTCCGTGAGATTCTGATGAGCCTTTGGTACTGGCGAAATAAATAAGTCCACCACCTAGACCTTCCACGACCACCGAAGACGATATTTATTTCTGAAATTGTCCGTCGAGCTCGTGAGCTTAGATTAGCTTGGCCTTGATTTATTCTCTATGATTTAAATACTTGTATTTCGCCGTTTGGCTTTGCATGTACAGTTTGTACAGTCTTCTTTAATAATATATTCGGTTTCAACCAAAAAAATAAAATCACAACACTGTGAAAATAGTAGAAGACTGTGAAATTGTTGTTTTATTGATTTATCGAAATGATACATTGCATCTGCTTTATATAGGAGAGAAATGAGATAATAATTCAATTCGAAATAAAGAAACCTTATAATAAACTTTATCTCACTTGAAGTGATTTATTTCAAACATTAATCCTATCTATAGCACCATTATCTATTTATTTTGACATTCATCGTTATTTCAAATATCTTAATATTATCTTCTAATACTTATGAAGTTGCAAAACGCGCATTTTAAAGTGTAAGACATGAAACTACTTTAAAAGCATACTTTGTACCGGTGCATAAAGCATTTTTAACTAACTACTTCAATCACCATTACTAATCTTGAACATACTTAAGTTACTTAAGCTTCACACATTCTTGTCATATTTACTTAATTCTACATAGAGACACAACCAAATACTCAATTATACAACGCATGCTTACAGCCTTGCATGAGGGCATATATATTGCAACATGGGTAACATGACTAGTCAACATCCCACGTGACATAAGATTACGGTACTCTTATTAATAAATTGTTTGCAACATGGGTAAATATAAGTAGTCATACATCCAACATGATCCTTGAATTACGGTATTCTTATAATACATTACGAGTTAGTAACTGCACATTTCCAGAAATATATGGGAAACACAGAGCGACACATATATAGGAGCACATAATAGTACACAAGTCATGTTCAATTTCATCATCTAACCTATGTGATCATTCAGAGGTCAACAGCAACTACAAACTTCCAATCCTATCTCCACTAAACGGATAATTAAGCTACCGTTCACAAACTTGAAAGGAAAATTAATCTACGTGGACATTTTTAACATTATTGTAGTATTTTTAAAGGAAAATGAAACTGTATGCCTATGAAGAAGAATACCAAAAATGGACCACTTTTTTCTGTCATTAAATTAAAAATTATACTTCCAATCAATGTTTAATGAATAATAAAGTCATAGCTTTTACAACGGTATTACTTCTATTTTAAATTGTAACATATTAATTAAATCTATATGTCTTTATCAGCATCAAAATGTTTTGTCTATATCAAATGTATTATATGTACTTTTTTTTTTGGAGCAAATATTATATGTAATAATCCGGCTTGAATCTTTACCGAATATTATATTACAAGTCAAATATTATATGTACCAATTCAAACGTATTATATGTACTTTTTTTTTTGAGCAAATATTATATGTACTAATCCGGCATTGAATCTTATTAATTAAATTGACTTGTTTTAAAAATGAAAATGAAAACTAGTGTGAAGACGGTGGCAAATTTTTCCTAGTGTATGGAGGAATCTACATCACATGTCTTCTTTATGATATTACAATGTGTGGTATTGGTTTGTAATCGAGTCGAAATGAATCGGTCGATCTTCACTGAACTGAGGCTATTTCAATTTAGACTAAAAGTTCGAGCTCGAAACTCACTCGAGCCATAATAAGACAAAATCAAACTCGACTCGCTAAATACTCGATATAACTCGACTCGACTCGTAAACTCGCACGATTATTTTTTTAGAATTCATTTAATTTTGGGGCCAGAAAGACAAGATAATATACAAAATGCTTGAGAAGTTTAAAATGTAGTAACACATACAGTAACACATGTATAAAAATGTAGTACACCGTGAAGTAACTGTCATTCTCAACCATTTTAGTTTAAAACTGTCCTTCACAACCTTTAACCTTTTAATTTTTTATGAAATATGGAAAGACCAAGCTCGCTCGTCTAATACTCTTTCACTCGAATAATATTTTTGAAATATTAAAAATAATATTTTATAATAAATTTATTAATTAAGTAATTATATAATCAAGCTCGTGAGCTACTCGATTACAATATTTTAAAACTCGAGCTCAAAACGATTAATTATTCGAGTAGCTCGACTAGAAATCGAACTCAAAAAAAACAAATCGAAATCGAACTCTCTTACGAAATCGAATATGAGTAAATTTCACAAGAAATTTCCAATTCACTTACTACTTCAATGGTCATATATTTTCATATATGGTGTCTTCACGTGTAAATTCAACACACAAAAATAACCCGAAGACGGTTCAAGAACTTTACATGTCCTTATTATACTAAAAAAAAAAAACTTAATTTATATTTCTATTTAAACGGTTCTTAAAATTCGTAGGTTAGGACAAATAACCGATTTCATTTATCTCCACACTTTGATATCATCGATATTTCATAAATTTGTCAAAAAAACATATGTTCATTTTTATTTGATGAGTTTCATTTCCAAACCAGTATTCATTGTATTGTTCCTATATGTACCATTAATTAATAATGCGTCCATTAATTCAATGTCCATCTTGTATTTTATTTTATATATATAAATACAAAAAAATTTCTGATGTGAACTAACCATAACGCAGATACTTCGTTGTATGAATCTACATAACGCTTACACCACATTAGAATTTTCATATATATATTGGCCAAGCTAGAAGAAGTTCTTTTCATAAGCAAGAATTGAGGAGTGAATTAATCAAGGGAGAGAAAGAGATGGAATGGAGAAAAAGTTTTCTTGTTAGAATATGTTAAATCTAATGCTCCTCCTTAGGTGTGTTTAGTCGTCTTAATTAAGTTAATTATGTTAGCTAATTAATTCCTCAAGATCTTTGTTTCTATCGGGTTAGAATAATGGATCGAAAGTCCTACTAGCCAGTTAGACATGATGTACCAACTGGCTAGTTGCTTTTCTGCATTTTTGGACTGTTTGCGTGTATATAAACAAACATCTCTTCTCCTTGTAACTTAAGCTTTTTCTACTAATGAAATAACAATCTTATTTCTTCTTCTCTCTCAAAGCTTCCGCTCTTACATGGTATCGGAGCCTTTGGTTCAAAAAATTCAAATCCTTCGTTTTTCTTGAATCCTTATGGCTACAGAATCTTCAGCTACTAGTGATTCTACTAGAGTTCCTCTCTCTTCTAAGCAATCTATTACCTCTATTGGAGATCTTCAGCAAATCCAAGCTGCATATAAACTCAATGGGAAAAACTATTTGAAGTGGTCTCGGTTAAATCGTGAGACCTTCTTGAAGGAAGGGGCAAACTCGATCACTTGCAGCCTTCGACCACCTCCAACTGACCCTAAGTTTGATGCTTGGGATGAGGATGACTCTATGGTAATGTCTTGGCTGTGGAACTCTATGTGTCCTGAGATTAGTGACACTTATATGTTCTCAGCAAATGCAAAGGAAATATGGGATAATGTGAAAGAAACTTATTCCAAAGTAATTGATGCTGCACAGATCTATGAGATCAAGAATAGGATCTCAAACACCAAACAAGGTGTGAGATCCATTACTGAATACTCAAGTCTTATGCAGAGTATGTGGCAAGAACTAGACCACTACCAGTGCATTAAAATGCACAACAATGAAGATGTGAAAATTCTCAAAAGAATTTTGGAAAAAGATAGGATCTATTCTTTTTTAGCTGGGCTAAATATGGAATATGATCCTGTCAGAGTTCAAATTCTGGGAAAAGAAGATCTTCCCTCTCTAAATGAAACTATGGCAATTGTCAGAAATGAAGAAAGTAGGAGTGTCATGATCGATTCTACTCCTGTTGTGGGATCTTCCCTGATCTCACAGAACAACATGATTCCTCAAAAGAATACCAGTCCGAGTCAAACCTTTGGCTCTAAGGGAAATGATAAAGATTCTCTAGTTTGCTCCTTTTGTAAGAAGAGCAGGAATACTAGGGAAAACTGCTGGAAACTTCATGGGAAACCAGGAAGTGAGAAACACAATAAAAAAGGCTGCTAACAACACTGCGGGGACATGAGGCAAATCGAAAAAATGGGAGTCTCTGTCCATGAAATTTGTAGATCAGAATCAAAATCCCAACCTTGGACCATCAGAAATAGAGAAACTAAGAAAGTTCATTGAGTCTTTGGACAACTCATCAACCTCCTTAGCTTTTTCAGGTATTTCTTAAACTAATATGGTCAGGGGGTTCCCCGATTATGGGTCATTGATTACGGTGCTCTGATCATATGGCTTTCTCAAAGAGCAACTGATGTCTTACAAACCCTGTACTCAGTACGGATCAATTAATGTGGCTGATGGCTCTCATATCCAAGTGATTGGGATAGGGGATGTCAATCTCTGTGAAAATATTACTCTAAGAGATGTGTTACATGTTCCTAACTTGTCTAGTAATCTGATTTCTATTTAGAAGTTAACTAGAGACTCCAAATGCCTTGCTGTTTTTTCTTCTGACATGTGTTTGATTCAGGACAATCTAAGGAAGGAGAAGATTGGGGTTGCTAAGGCTAAGGAGGGTCTATACTACTGGGAAGGCCAAGAGTTAAAGAAAGACAAGCCTGGTTCTGTTTTTGTATCTAAGGCTAAAATAGACAAGCTGTGGATGTATCATTATACATTAGGACATTCTCCTTTTAGTATAATAAAGCAGATGCTCCCTAATATGTTCACAATTGTGATAGTGATAAGCTTTGTTGTAATGTTTGTGAACTGGCTAAACATAAAAGAGCTTCTTTTCCAGTTCAAAACATTATGTAAAGACCCTTTCACCATTATTCATAGTGATATTTGGGGGCCTGCTCCTATTCCTAATATAAATGGCTCTTTCTGGTTTGTTTCATTTATTGATGATTGCACTAGAGTCACTTGGATTTACTTAATGAAACAAAAATCTGACTTGTTAACTGTGTTTCCCAGATTCCATAATCAAATTCTGACCCAGTTTTACACCAAGATCAAAAGAATGAGATCAGACAATGCCAGGAATACTTCAATCAGCTCCTTGATCCATTCTTCGTGGAGAAGGGTATAATACATAAGTCTTCATGTCCCTACCCTCCTCAACAGAATGGACTGGCATAGAGAAAAAACAGACATCTCATGGAAATGTCTAGGGCTATAATGTTTCTGATGTCTGTTCCCAAGAACTATTGGGGAGAAGCTTAACAACAACACATTTGATAAATATACTCCTTACTAAAGTTCTTGATAACAGGACACCTCTTGCATTGTTACACCTAGGGTTTTCAAGGATGCCCCAACATGAACATCTACCACCAAAAGTGTTTGGTTGTGAAGTATTTGTTCACATTCATCAACCAAACAGAGGAAAGCTGGATCCTAGAGCACAAAGATGTGTGTTCATAGGATACTCTAACACCCAAAAGGGTTACAAATGCTATCATCCTATATCTAGGAAAGTGTTCATCTCTAAAGATGTAACTTTCCATGAGGAAGTGTCTTACTTCAAGATTCAGAGGGAGCCTGTTCTCCAGAATCTTGATACTAATACTGAGTTTCTTGTGGATCTGAGAAGTTTTGACACTCATGGCTTCAGAAACAGACACTAATCCTGGAAATCCTGAAATGAATCCTGAAGTAGAAACTAATAATGATGATTCTGGGAATCTTGAAGGAGACCAACCTTACGTGCGAGAATGAAAAAAAACTCTCATTCTCATACACTAGAATGAAAAAGGGTACTAAGACTACTCAAAAAGGGCATAATGAAGAGGATACTGATGTACCTCAAGAAAGTCATGATCTTGAGGAGACTACTGAAAATAGTTTTGAATCAGTGTCCTCACTTGATGAATACAATCCTGGAAGTTCTAATGAACTTGATACAGATAGCAACACTGCCTTGAATGAACTTCCTATTGCTCTTAGGAAAAAGAAAAGGGAATGCACCAAACATCCTATGAGAACCTTCTTGTCTTACAAGAAGTGTTCCAAAAATCATAGAAAATTCATTGTGAATATTCACAATGAAGGAATTCCCAAGGATTCTAATGAGGCATTTGCTGATGAAAAATGGGCAAGTGCCATGAAAGAAGAGATGAAAGTGATGACGGTCAAATTTGTACCATTATTTACCATCTATCTACCCCGGATTTGTGTTCTCAATGGGTATAATATGTATGAAATCATGGGTTAATTAGCTAAATGTCACTAAGCCACGTCCGGGGTGATGAAATTGATATTATGCGTATTAACCGTGTATTTTATGCGTTATTTGCTAGAAATAGAAACTAATATGTGTGTTATAATTTTATTGACAGATGGATGAGTGTTTGAAACATCATTTAGGCTGAATATAAGAGTTAATCGATAGAGAATTGAAAGGAGCTGAATGTTGAAGTGTTTCGAGCGGAGATTGGACATGAGAATGTGATTGGTGATCTTGAAACGCAGTTTCTGAATCATTACAAGATGAACTGGGCTTGGACTTCTTCATGAAAGTTGTAGGTCCTGAAACTAGGATTCCAACACACTTTGAATCACCCAAATCGGAGTTATGTAGACCAAGTTATAGTCCAAATACCGAAGTTGGGCCTAGGGTATTCCAAGTTAAGTCGGCAGCAGAAAAAAGACGAACATACCCTCGGTAACCCGGAAGGTACCGCCGACTTACCGAGGTCCAGAATCTTCCAGAAACGCATTTTCTTGTCCTCCAAGCATTGAGTTTACCCCTAAGTCGGTTTATACACCTATATAAAGCCATTAGAGCTGCGAATTTTGTATTTATCATCCATTCATCTATCATTCCATCTATTCTTCATCTTTTTACTAGTTCTTCATCAACTAGATACAATGTAGTCTTTTGGGAATAAAGTCTTCTTTTCTTTTCTTCTTTTCTTTCTTGCAAATAAGTCATGAGTCTTTCATTATTGAATTGTGCTTGGTTTACGATCTTCATGGATCGATTCGAGTCGCCGGAGGGAGGGAGAATAGAAGAGTAGATATGTTCTTCGTCATGGGTAAGATCTATTCCAATGTTTTATTTCTTTCTTAGATTCATGATTGTTCTTGTGTTAGATCTAGATTATGCTTGCATCTAATCATCTATGAATTAATTAAATGAACCTTAATCTTTATTCGATTCGTTAATATGAAACGCAGAATTATGGGTTGCGCTCTTCAGATCTGCGACGGTCTTTATCGCTAGATCTGAATACATAGTAAATCCTAATTCTGTGGTTCGGCGTCAGCTACGTTGATCGATATGTTTCATTAACAGTAGGTTAGATCTGGCCAATCTAATTATTGTAATCGTAAAGTAAGATGAAGGACTGTCAGTGAAGTGTTAATTAGGACATAGTCTAGAATGGACCCTAGGAACGTGCTAGTCAATGTCGACAGCTGTCTAAGCGGGTTTGCGGTATGAGTTTGCGCTCAATATCGGCAATTCTAGTTCTTTATGCGTATGGGCTATTACGGACCAATTAAGAAGGTTAGCTTGCGTATAGATTATCTACTGCCATTTTCGGAGTAGATATGGTTAGGAATTGCACCCGTAACTTAATTACAAATATGGATCATATGAGGATTAATGGGAGATTAGTTATGAATAGTTTGGTTAATGCCTTTTTCGATACATGATTGATGATTGGTTTATTTCCATCCCTTTTATTTACTATTCCTTTATGTTGGTCAATGACCACCCCTATCCGGTTGACCTATGAATTGTGGTTATGTTTAGCATTATTAAATAATAGTCTCTGTGGGATCGACCTTGACTCGCCCTTGCTATACTACAATTGACCTAGTACTCTTGCTAGTATTTCGTGTGTGTTAAGCGATTTACACGCGATCAGAAAGCTCTGGAAAGAAACAACACTTGGACCCTAGTTGATCTGCCTAAGGGGGAGAAAACTGTGGGGTGCAAGTGGGTGTTTACCACCAAATACAAATCTGATGGAACAATTGAAATACACAAGGCTAGGCTTGTGGCAAATGGGTATACTAAAACCCATGGCCTAGACTACTTTGAAACTTTTTCCCCAGTGGAAAAAATGAATACTGTCAGAATTTTACTATCCCTGGCTGTGAATCTAGACTGGTCCTTACAGCAATTTGATGTCAAGAATGCTTTTTTACAAGGCAAGCTAGAAGAGGTCATTTACATGGATGTTCCTCCAGGGTTCAAAAACTCAGAAGGCAAGGTTTGCAAGCTGCCCAGAGCCCTATATGGTTTGAAGCAGTCACCAAGGGCCTGGTTTGGGAGGTTTGCTCAATTTATGATACAAAAGGGGTATAGACAGAGCCAATGAGACCACACACTGTTTGTTAAGATATCAAAATCAGGGAAGAAGTCTATACTTCTTGTTTATGTTGATGACATTATTGTCACAGGGGATGATGTGATCACCAATGAACATCTCAAAGCTGCTATGGCAAGAGAATTTGATATTAAGAACCTAGGAAGACTCAAATACTTCCTAGGTATTGAAGTTGCTCACTCAAGTCAGGGGATATTTATATCACAACAGAAGTATGTTCTTGACCTCCTATCTGAGACTGGGAAGCTGGGGTGCAAACCATCCAGCACTCCTATGGAATATAATCATGGGTTAAATGAGTCACCAGAAGATGAATCTGTTGACAGATATGCCTATCAAAGGCTTGTGGGAAAACTCATATATCAGGCACACACAAGGCCAGATATTGCTTTTCTTTGTCAACATGGTCATCGTTCATGCAAAATCCAAAGGTTTGTCGTCAAAAGGAAGCAGAAAGGATACTAGAATATCTGATGTGATCCTTACGAATCAAATCCTTTGTTTGCCCAGAAGAAACGAATTGCAATCAATGAGCTATGATCCTCGCCTTAGACCAAGACTACGGTTGGGCATACCAACAACGTAATGCTCACTTACGTTGATAAGTTCTCAAAGGAGGCGATCCTCCAATCCAAGAGAATCTCACACACAAGGTGCACAATTAAAACAATGCTTAATCGAAAATAATATTTCACTCAAAATTAACTTGTTCATGAAAGGAGATAGTATGTGCCTTATATAGGCTACAAGTAAAAGACTAGTTTTCCTCACAAAGCAATGTGGGAGAAAATTAACTAGTAAAATAAAGCCTAAGTAACTAAAACCTAGAAGGGGGCGCCATTTTCAATGGGCTTTTCTAGCCTTTCTTGTGTCATCTAAGCCCACAAGACAATTATTAAATAAAGTCCACACAAAATAATTAAACAAGTCCAAACAAAACTAACAATGGCGCCACAAGCATTAGGTGTTGTCTTCAAGCCCAAAAGCATAGTGCATAAACAATATTGGAACTTCATCACTCTTTTTGGGCTGTCCAAACTCATCATGGATCTCTTTCAACAATGTATTCAAGGCTTCTCTCATATTCTTCCTTTGGAGCCTTGTCAATGGTCCATCTCTAATGATCAATGGATCAATCTTCTTCACGGTTGCCAATGGATCGGGATACCCATCGTAAAACTCATCATATATCACATCATTCCCTCCCGGTTGGGAAGGATCTGTCCTCAGATCAAAGGGATTGTCGAAAAGAGTCAAATCAGCCACGTTGACAGAAGAAGAAATATTCCAATCCGGCGGCAAGTCAATCTTGTAAACATTATTGTTGATCCTCTCGAGAACTTTGAACGGTCCCTCGCCTTTCATGTGCAGCTTAGTCTTGCGTTGCTTTGGGAACCTATCCTTGCGCAAGTGTAACCAAACATAATCGCCAGGTTCGAAGATGACTTTTTTGCATCCTTTATTAGCTCGCTTAGCATAACGCGCCGTGGCTGCCTCCACATTCTTCCGTGCTTTCTCATGTAGCTCACGAACAAGTGCAGCCCGTTGTTCACCATCCAAACTAACTGCGCGCAATATCGTGGTAAAGGAGCCAACGTAAAAGCGTGTCCGGATTAAAACCGTAAACCATCTCAAATGGAGTAAATTGAGAAGCAGAGTGTTTACACCTATTATAAGCAAATTCAGCGTAAGGTAAACAATCTTCCCAATTTTTGAGATTTTTCTGAACAAGACAACGAAGCAACTGACCCAACACACGATTAACCACTTCAGTTTGAGGATGAAATGCAGTAGAATAAAGTAACTTAGTTCCTAAACGCATCCACAAAACTCTCCAAAAATGACCAATAAATTTTGAATCTCGATCACTCACAATCGTTCTAGGCACACCATGTAATCTAACTACTTCCTTAAGAAACAAATCAGCAATATATAAAGCATCATTAGTTTTAGAACATGCAAGAAAGTGTGCCATCTTAGAAAACCTATCCACTACCACAAAAACAGAATCGTGACCACTCTTAGAACGGGGTAAGCCTAACACAAAATCCATAGATAAATCGAGTCCACGGTTGCGTAGGAATAGGGAGGCGTATATAAACCGTGGGGGTGGGATGTAGATTTAGCGGACTTACAAGTAATACAAGCATCACAATATTTAGCAACATCAACTTTCATACGAGGCCAATAAAAATGAGATTTAAGCATATCAAGCGTTTTAGTAATGCCAAAATGACCCATAAGACCACCACTATGTGCTTCACGCACCAATAAATCACGATGTAGAACAACGAGGAATACAAATGACATGATCTCGATACAAAAAACCCTCGCGTCGAAAGAACCTACCATCGGTTTTATTATCAGTATTATGCCACTTAGTCATAAAATCCTCATCAGAAGCATATAAATCCTTGATAAACTCAAAACCTAGGAATTTAGTTTGCATAGTGGTAATTAAAGCAGGTCTACGAGAAAGAGCATCAGCGACCACATTATCTTGACCCTTTTTGTACTTAATAATATAAGGGAAGGACTCAATAAATTCAACCCAACGTACATGCCGCGGAATTAACTTACCCTGCCCTTTCAAGTACTTAAGCAATTCGTGATCAGTGTGTATGATAAACTCTCGTGGACGTAAATAATGTTGCCAAGTGTGAAGGGCTCTAACTAACGCAAACAATTCCTTATCATAAGTTGCATAATTCAAAGAGGCACCTTTAAGCTTTTCACTAAAATATGCAATTGGTCTACCCTCTTGAGTTAAGACTCCACCAATACCCACACCCGATGCATCACATTCAATTTCAAAATGTTTATTAAAATCGGAAGTGCAAGTATAGAAATGAAATTAAACGAGCTTTTAGAGTTTGAAAGACTCCTTTTGCCGTGGACCCCAATAGAAGGTACATTTTTCTTCACAAGCTCGTTCGTAGGGGGCGCGATGGTGCTAAAATCCTTGACAAAACGCCTATAGAAGCTCGCTAAGCCATGGAAACTACGCACATCAGCCGCAGTTTGAGGTGTGTTAAGGGTGATTTTATACATTTTATAAGGATATATTTTGTAACAATTCTCTCCATATTCGTATGTTTCTCATAGAAATCGAGCTTTATATTGAAATATTGAGCGAATGGTGTTTTTAATAGTTAAATTGCAAAACGTAATGAATTATGTGATTAAATTGTGATTTTATATTATTTTGGAGTTATGTTACGCTTTGGTATGTTTTACTATCTTTTAGATACATGTCTTGAGCTAAAGAGGATTAGAAGAGGTTGCATTCGGATTTTCTCGATGAAGAGAAGAGATAGGGATGAGAAGAAAAGGATAAAGATGAAGAAATCGGCTTCGGGCATCTTTGGGCGTTTGTTCATGTCCCGTCCACTATGGACGGGCGTCCATTGAATCGGTGGCGTCCGTGAGAGAAGAATTTTGAGCAGAGTTTGGACAGAGTGCGACGAAGGCGTCACTGGCGTCAAAGAAGTTGACGAAGCGTCAAGTGTTCCAGACGGGCGTCGCGGCGACTTTAAGCACAACCCGACCTAGTTTTTGACCTAGCCGACTTATTTTCCTATTTATAGCGGCGGCGCCCAAACCCTAAAACACAAGTTTTGACATCGATTTTCATGCATAACAAAGAATCGCTTTTTGAGAGTTTCAAGGCCGGTCACCCGAGCCTTGTGCTCGGGTGATCCGGGTTAGATTAGGATGCTTTTCTTTTCGTTTGTGATTCATGGAGATCATCCATTGTACAAACTATGTGAGTTTATCTTTTAATTTATTCAATCCTTTGTCTATCTTTATGATCTTTGATTCGTTTTGTATCTTCCTATGCTTATGTGCTATGCAATCAATATCGGAAGATGAATTGCTTATTGATGTTTACCGTATGACGAGAGTCGGTGTAAACCTTAGATCACCATAGGAAAGATGGGATTTTTAACCTTGACATAACGGAAGTTGATAGGTTAGATTTCTAGGTTGTTAGATCTAATAAATCTTGCACCTTGTTTTGAGAGCGTTAATCTCTATAGATCGGAAGATGATGAGATTGATAGACGGATTACTTACGGAAGTAGGAATTCATACCTTTGATAGGTGAAACCACAATATTGAATTAAAATCATGAGATGAACTAGGATCGAGATCACTTGGTTTGTATATTGTTTGATCCCATGTGTCTTTGTTTTATGTTCATTTCGTTTATAGTTTCATTTATTAATTTTCGCTTTTATCCTTCCTGGCTTTGGATTTACAATCCTCTGTCCAGTTTATTTTCCGTTTTAGTTTAGGTTTAGTAATAAATAGTAGTAACAATTTAAGGAATTAATAAGATTAGATTCAACATCCCAATTCCCTGTGGATCGATACCCGTACTTACCCTACTATGCTAGCAATTACCCGATATTCGGTCGGTTAGGAGTTAGTTTGCATGTTAGGTATAGGTTTATAAATTATTTTTTGTTTAGTGATGCAAAATCCTCCGAACAAGGTGTAGGCCAATCCTCGATAGCTTTAACCTTGTCACGATCAACTTCAACACCCTGGTCACTTACTACAAAACCAAGAAAAACAACTCTATCCAAACAAAATGAACATTTTTTTAGATTAGCATAGAGCTGAGCATCGCGAAGCGTAGACAAAACAACACGTAGGTGAACTATGTGATCATCTAAATTGTGGCTATAAATCAGAATATCATCAAAATAAACTACCACAAATTTATTTATAAACTCGCGAAGCACCTCATTCATTAAACGCATGAAAGTACTAGGTGCATTAGTCAAGCCAAAGGGCATAACCAACCACTCATATAATCCAAATTTGGTTTTAAAGGCTGTCTTCCATTAATCACCTTCCCTAATACGAACTTGGTGATAACCACTCTTAAGATCAAGTTTAGTAAAAAAATTAGCACCCTTAAGTTCATCTAGCATGTCATCTAAACGAGGAATGGGATAACGATATTTTACCGTAATTTGATTAATGGCACGACTGTCCATGCACATTCTCCATTCACCTCTTTTCTTGGGCACAACGAGAACTGGTACTGCATAAGGGCTCATAGACTCTTGAATTTTGCCTTTAGCTAATAACTCATCGGCTTGTTTTTTTATCTCTAAAGTTTCGGCTGGGTTTGCTCGATAAGCCGGACGATTGGGCAATGCAGAGCCCGGCACGAGGTTAATATGATGCTCCACGCCTCGCAATGGTGGTAAGCCACTTGGTTCCTCCTCGGGGAATACATCAGCAAACTCCTGTAAAACATAGCACACAACACTAGGTAGGGAACCGGTGAGATTGCTTACAAGCATTAAACAAGGGGAAGGGGGAGGGGGCAACTCGGCCAAGTCACCTTTGGTGAGTGTGTGGGGCCGGTTGTAAGTGTAGGGGGAGGGATTATGGGGCCGGTACATAAGAAAAGAAATACAACCTGGTCGGAGTCAATGGTATCAATGACTTGATGGCTTTGGCATAGAAGTTCCTACACACGCACAACATTTTGACTTTTCAACTTTATTACCTCCTCACTAGATGTGGCACCGACACTCGCAATTGACTTTTCTACTTTATCACTCCCTCGTCGAGAAACTACATCGACCTCCCTTACCAATTTTTTGTTTTCAACTCTTATTTTTCCCTCAGTCCTAAGGCCCTCATTCTTTTTCTCTCCCGTCAATTTATTTTCTTCACCTTTTAACTTTTCACCCTCTTTCTTTTTATTTTCCTCACGAGCTCGTGTGAGTGCGAGCTGATCTTGACGGACTTGCTCAGGGGTAAGAGCGGATAATGCATAACTCTTGCCCTTATGACGAACTGTGTACTTGTTCAAAAACCCATCAAACAAAATCTTTCGATCGTATTGCCACGGACGACCCAATAAAATGTGGCTGACTTCCAAAGGGACTACATCACATAATATCTCATCTTCGTATTTCCCAACGCTAAAAGAAATCAACGCTTGTTTTGTAACATTCAATTCTCCTGCGTTATTCAGCCATTCCAACTTGTATGGGTAGGGATGAGGAACAGTAGGTAATCCCATACGATTAATCAAATCCGCACTAACAACATTAGCACAACTACCAGAATCAATAATAAGAGAGCAAAGTTTACTATTTAGCAAACAACGGGTATGGAAAATATTCTCACGTTGGACACCGTCTTCAAGTTTAGCACTGGTAGTTAGAACCTTTTTAAGTACAAAAATCGAACCCGCAGGTGGGTCACACTCAATATCATCCTCTTCAACTACATACTCATCCGGCTCAAAATCCTCCGCATTAAAACCATCGTCATCTACAGGTCTAAATCAACTACTACCATATTACGTTTAGTAGGGCATTCGAGACGCAACATGACCAACTCCGGTACACTTAAAACACTTAACATCACGGGGCTGCTTAATGCGGCGGTCAACACCTTTACCCTTCTCACCTTCCTTAGCTTTAGAAGCATCATAGGAAGTAGTAGGGGCTGTCCGAGGTGCACTCCATACAAAATTCTGAGCATCTCCTCTAGGTGAAAACGGACGGAAAAGCGAAGAAGTACCTCTAATGGATTTGTTAGCGGTGGATTTTTGTCGTTTCAACTGCCTCTCAATCGTCATTTGCCGTATGTAACATGTCATCCAGAGTATTACAACCACATAACTCCAATGGTTGCCCAATTTCCGACCGCATACCACATAAAAAACGTTGCATAGTGACCATGTCCTCTTCTTCAACCTGTGATCGTGCCAAAGTAGTCATCATTTCTTCATAAAAATCATCTACCGAACGTTCTCCCTGTCGCATTGTCTGAAGAGCACGATAGAGGTCCTGATAATACGATATAGGAACAAAGCGAGTGCGCATTATCTCTTTCAAAAGTGTCCATGAACGTATAGGTGGCTATCTGTATTTGGTTCGCATGAACTGTACCTGATTCCACCACACCATAGCATAACCTGTAAACTCCAATTGAGCTAGATTGCACTTCTTCTCCTCGGTATAATTGTTACACGCAAATATCTGATCTAGCTTACTCTCCCAATCAAGATATACCGAAGCACTACCGGAACCCGCAAAACTAGGAAGCTTCATCTTTACCTGTGTCATATTATTATCCGGAATGTACGCATCCTCATCAGCATGTTCATGATCACGGAGCTGTGGGACATTAATTACACGGACCGGTTGTCGAAGTCGAGGTACTGCAGCAGGAGCTGCGGGTTGTGCACCATCAGGTTGGGCACCACGAGTAAGATTAACCATTTGGGTTGTTAACTGCTGAATGGATGCCTCATAGCAGTCATATCCGCAAAAACCCTTTCGAATTTTGCAGCATTCTCGTCATTAATTTCCTTGCTAAATTCTTTGACATGGGCAGCCAGTCTCTCTTCAAGATACTCCTTACTCAAATTTTTAGAATGTTTAGAGTCCTCCATAGGATAGACAATAAACCCTCACCAAGACACTCGTGTTTACACTCACCCTCGCTCTTGTGGAAAGTAAAGCACCCCTTTTATAAACAAATCAAAATAACAAGCAAAACGAATCTAGGCGATAGTTGGGGTTGGGCTAGGGTTTGGTTTGGGACGGGTTTAGATCTCCAAAATTTTCGTAACACCAAATTTTGCACAAGAACTCTACGACACAACACAAGCTACAAAAACAAAAAAAAATTCTTGCAAAATTTTCCCGCCAATTTTACTCGTTTTTTTTTATCACAAAAATTTTCGTAACACCAAATTTTGCACAAGAACTCTACGACACAACACAAGCTACAAAAACAAAAAAAATTTATGCATAACTTTCCCGCCATTTTACTTTTTTTTTATTTTAGGCTGGGATGCCTTTTGGACGATTACACAACCTACAAAATTATAACCACTAAACACAAACTAGGGTTCGTAATTTCAAGAACGTAGATCTTGATTACGAAAGAGTGAATCCTGATGAGTTCTTGATCGTTCTCGGTGTGAAAATAGGGTTTAGGGTTGAAAGGTTGCGGTTTTGGGGGTGTTGCAACCTTATTATCCGGGGATGTTTAGGGCTTAGGTAGGCTGATTGCTACGGATTTGTGTGTGTTGTAGCAATATTATCCGGGCTGCGAGGAAGAAGGTTTGAAGGTATGAAGAAAAGTTGAAGGTTTCGGTTTAGGGTTGTGAAAACCTAGGGTTTTGATTTCGGCCAAGAACAAAAAGAAAACGGAAAAGAAAGACGTGTTTTTTTTTTTTTTTTTTTTTTTTTTTTTTTTTGTAAGATAAGAACAAAACAAACGAAACGAAAATTAAAGGAAAAGGATATTTGATTACCTTCAGTTACTGAGCTCTGCTACCAACTGATGTGATCCTTACGAATCAAATCCTTTGTTTGCCCAGGAAGAAACTGAATTGCAATGAATGAGAGCTATGATCCGCGCCTTAGACCAAGACTACGGTTGGAACGCCACAACGTATTGCTCACTTACGTTGATAAGTTCTCAAAGGGGGCGATCCTCTCACTACAAAAAAACAGCAGTTTTGCGACGGCATTTTTGCGACGGAACTTATTTCCGTCGCAAATTTACGTTTGCGACGGATATTTTAATGTTTGCGACGGGACACTTGGCGGGACCGATTTTTTCACTTGGCGGGCAATTGTGCGACGGAATTTTTATCATTTTGCGACGGACCATCGAATAAAATTTTATTAAATTATTTTATTATTCTAAATTTAGATAAACTTTGCGACGGACTTTAATTGCCGTCGCCAAACTCCGTTTTGCGACGGAATTTTTATTGTTTGCGACGGAATATTTAATAAATTTTTATAAATTATTTCATTATTCTGTATGCACATGTTTGCGACGGAATTAGGTTTTTGTTTGCGACGGACATTATTTGCCGTCGCAAAAATGGCGGATATCGATCGCATTTCCCCCTTTTCTTCCTCATTTCACTTCTTCATCTCCCTCTTCTCTCCCGCCGCCCCCCAGCCCACCTTCCTGCTGAAGCTCTTCCGGCAACGCCACCTCCTCCCACCACCGCCAGCCCACCCACAGTATGCTCTACCCTCCCCTCCCTCCCCCCTCTCCCACTAGACCCGATTTCCCCCCCCCCCCCGCCGCATATTTTTTTTTTTATTTAGTTTTATATATATATATGTATGTATGTATATGTATATATATATATTGTATATGTATGTATTTTTTTTTATTTCGTTTTATATATATATATATATATATGTATGTATATGTATATATATATTGTATATGTATAAGTATGTATATTTTTATGTATGTATGTATGTATATGTATATTTTTATGTATGTATTATATGTATATTTTTATGTATGTATGTATATGTATATGTATATGTATATGTATATATATATGGTATATGTATATTTTTTATTTCGTTTTTTATATTTTTTTATATAGTGTATCATATGTAGTATAGATTTATAGATATATATGTGTAGTAATCATGAGTTAGAAAATGCTTACTTATGTATATTAGTTAGATAAGTTAGGAAAATGGTTAAGTATGTGCAAAGCCGGATGTTGGTTGAATTGGTTGAATTGGTTTGTTGAATTGGTTTGTTGAATGCTTAAGTATGTGCAAAGCCGGATGTTGGTTGAAAATGCTTAGTTTAGAAACCGGATGTTGGTTGAATTGGTTTGTTGAATTTGGATTGAAATGATGATAAGTATGTGCTTACATGATAAGCATAACATACATAAGGTCCTCAAAGGTCTCTTATTCCTACCCGTTTGGAAAATGGTACTTGGGGGTACTTTGTTATCCGGCAAAGCCTCCGAATTATTTTGACGTCGAACCTTTGACCATGAATCGAAAATTTAGGTTATAGTGTTGTTAGTTTCATAGTAAGTTGAGTAAAACTCTGAGTTTGCAAAAGTGTTGAGACAACCTTCAAAGACTATTGTTAGTCTCATATTTTGTATGATATGATGTGTAGGATTGAAAATGAAGAGAATAGAACGGAGTTGGATGTACGAGAGGTTGGATGCTAACAAGAAATTTAACCCGGTATTTGTGAATGGAGTGGAGGAATTCATAAAACATGCAAAGCAGTTAGATTCGTTTCGGGCAAATAATGGAATGATGAAGTGTCCATGTAGTAAGTGTAAGAACACTAAATTTTCAATCGAACATGACGTGAGATTACATTTAACTAAATATGGGTTTTGCACAAACTACTATGATTGGGTGTGTCATGGTGAAGAGTTTCCCATTCCGATCAACGTTCGGCAAAGAACGGAATGTGAACCCTTATCGGGGACATGGTTAATGACGACATTACGTGATAGGATTGATCACGTAAGAGAAGAATTTCTTAACCAAGAGGAGAACAATGAGACACCAAACCACGAAGTTGCATCGTTTTTGAAATCTTTGAAAAGCGCAGAGGAACTCAGATGTGATGGAAGTAGTGTCTCCGTACTGCAAGCGGCTTCTAGGTTGCTCACTTTGAAATGTGATCACAACCTCTCTCACAAATGCGTTGACGGGGTTACCGGTTTGATAGGAGATATTCTTCCGAAGAATAACTTAATGACCTCGAACTTCTATCAAACCAAAAAGTTGTTAAAGGCATTAGAGCTACCCCATGAGAAAATACACGTGTGTCCCGCGGGGTGTATGTTATTTTGGGAGGAGGACGCGAATCTGGACAAGTGTCGGAAGTGTGACCTTGATCGATATAAACCGAAAACGAACGCAAGAGGTCAACGTGTGCCTAACAAAGTGATGACTTATTTCCCGATTGGACCTAGACTCCAAAGGTTGTACGCCACGAAACATATAGGCAAGGAAATGAGGTGGCACGCGGAAAACCCCAGGACAAGCGGTATAATGGCCCACCCAAGTGACGCTGAAGCTTGGAAGCATTTTGACCAAATGCACCACGAGTTTGCTAAGGTGCCTAGAAATGTGCGGTTAGGACTTTGCAGATGGTTTTGCACCTTTTGGTAATTTTGGGAGGAGAACTACTCTTGCTGGCGATCATGGTTACACCATACAATCTTCCGCCCTGGTTGTGCATGAAAAGACAGTTTATATTCTTATCGGTGCTTGTACCGGGGCGAAAAATCCGAAAGGAAACCTCGATGTTTATTTGCAACCATTGATTAAGGAGTTGAAGCAGCTGTGGGAAACAGGGTTGTTTACTTACGATGTATCCACAAAACAGAATTTTCATATGAAATTTTGCACTAATGTGGACTATCAATGATTTTCTGCGTATGGCATGTTATCCGGGTGGACTACGGTGGTGTGAAAGCTTGTCCCTATTGTGGTGATGGAAACAAGTCGTTCTGGCTCAAACATAGTGGTAAATGCACTTGGTTTGATTGTCATCGGTAGTTTCTCCCTGAAGACCATATTTTTCGCACTGATAAAGGTTTTTTGAAGTCCAAACAAGTATGAACACGCCGACTCCACCCGTAGATTGAGTGGTGAGGAGGTATGGGAATTTGTACAACACCTACCAAGCATCATTGATGGCTCAGATTCGGACTTGAAACGGCTTAAAAACTCCAAGAATGGTTGGTGGAAAAGAAGCATTTTTGGGATCTTCCGTATTGGAAAACATTGCCGCTCGACATTGCCTGGATGTGATGCATATTGAGAAAAACTTCTTTGAAAAACTGATTGACACGGTTATGGACGTTAAAGCCAAGATCGCTTGTGGTCCAAAATCGCTAAAGATTTGAAAGAGCTTTGCGAAGCGCCCGATTGTACACTTGTTCTTGACAAGCGAAAAAGAAAAGTGTTGTGTGAATGGGTCACCAAGTTGAAATTCCACAGCGGTTATGCTTGGACCTGAGTAGGTGCGTAGATCATGATCAATACATTCTACGTGGTTTGAAAAGCCATGATTGTCACGTTTTTATGGAACGTTTGTTGCGCTTGCCGCCGAGAATTGATTCGAAAAATGAATGGAATGCATTGGTCGAGATAAGTCAATTCTTTCGAGACTTGTGTGTCTTTACCCTAAAAATAGAAGGCGTGATTCGTTTAGAGAATAACATTGCTTTGAGATTATTTGCAAGTTAGAGAAGATTTTGCCTCCAAAGCGTTTTTAACTCGATGGAGCATTTACCGTACACTTGCCGTATGAGGTCGAGTTGGTGGTCCGTGCAATATCGATGGATGTATCCATTCGAAGGTTTTTGAATCACTTAAAACAAAAGATTGGTAACAAAGCTTTACGTAGAGGATCAATATGCAATGCGTATTTGTTGGAAGAGATTTCAAACTTCGCTTATGTATTACGATGATCATATTGAAACAAAAGCAAAGAATCTTCTTTGTTGGTGAGACTTCGGCATCGACAATCGTTTCGTGATTTACAGAGTTATTCCGTGATCATAATGGTACAACAACTGGGAAGTGCAAGACGAGGTTCTTGGATAATAAAGAATATGACTTTGTGCACAAGTACGTATTGTCTAATCTGAAATCATGAAACCGTATGAACTGTAAGTACCTCATTACTACATATATACAATGCTTAATGCTTTTTACGAACAAATATACATTAATCGACAAAATGATTCATTCTTAGATTGTTCGAGCAATTTATTCGTGTTCAATGACCTCAATTGACCTCGATGATATTTGGAATAAACATGAACATGAATTTACCAAATGGTTTGGACAACAAGCATCATTGTTGAATGATGATTTGCTAAAAGCTTTGGCAAGTGGTCCTTCTCGTCAAGTCAAAACTTGGAAACGTTATTCGATTAATGGCTACAACTTTCGGACATTCAACCGGGCAAGCGATATTGGTAAATCTTCATCCAACAACGGAGTTTGTGTCGATTCCACGGAAGGTGCCGACTATTATGGCACTTTAAATGAAATCATTGAGTTGGTGTATTATGGACATTCGACCGCTACAAAGCCGTATTGTTCAAATGTGATTGGTTTGATAATTACGAACGGGGCATGAATGTGCATAAAGATTATAAGATAGTTGAAGTTCATCGTGGTAGGAAATATGGCGCTTATGATCCATTTGTTACGGCTTATCAAGTCGAGCAAGTCTACTATGCTCCATATCCAAGTTTGAAAAAGACAAAGATCAATGGTCGGTTGTTTTCAAAACAAAGGCAAGATCGACTATCGATGCTCCCGTCGAGAAACCGTTTTCCAAGAACAAGTGATCAATGATGTTTCCGATTATCTCGATCCTCTTAACATTGTCCACCAAGATCTTGATGTCGATGTTGACTCCGATGTTGGGGATAATGACTTGGATGATGATGAGATGGCGGATTTCATTCAACAAGAAGATGGAGAGGAAGAAGAATCGGTTGATGATCTAGATATCGATGAAGAGGAGGAAGAACTCTTCCATTCTAGTAGTGATAGTGAATAATAATGTATTAAATATTTTATTTTGTCATGATAGTGAATAATAATGTATTAAACATTGTAATTTATTATTAATTAGTATAAACGCCTTTTTATTATAATTGCATTTATATTAGTATAAACGTCATTTTCTCGTGTCAAATAGATGTCGGTAGAGGTAGAGGTAGAGGTAGGCGGTGGTGGGTAGTTCCCTCCCCGGAGCGTCTTCCTCCTCCTCCAGACAATGCGAGTTTGGATGATGAGATACACCGGATGAGCGAGGAGGATTTTGGTGTCATTGTCAATGGTGACCTTGGATTGCCGCTTTGGATCCCGGGAGATGGCAAGTTAATACATATCTTGCTTTAATTTGTTTGTATTTTTATTTATATTTTGATTAACCAAATATATTAACAACTTATTGTTTTCAATATGACGAGTTTACCGACAACTATGTCAAGAAAATGGCCAAGAACGCCATAATCAATGGCTTCAACACTTTTGCCACCACGTGGCATAATGCCCGACCAGAAGCAGGCGAGGATAGGTGGTGGAACGCATTTAGAATACGTCGTTCATATAAATATAACTATATATAAATATAAGCTATAATTATAACTATACATATAACATATATATAACTATGTTGCAGGGTCATTTCAGCTTCGAGTTACGCCACGACCGCCTGGTTAGGGAAGCTTTTGAGCGGTATGCTATCAACAGGGTCCGTGATTATATGTATCGGGCTCAAACAAACCCCGTGCTCGGCTTTGGATGACCCCGATATTCTCCGTCGATTCGAGGAGTGGATTGGGAGTCCCGTAAGCAATTATTCAATATTTAATTAACAATACTTATTTTATATATATATATATATATATATATATATATATATATATATATATATATATATATATATATATATATATATATATATATATATATATATATATATGTACTAACTTGTTTATCTTATGTCGGAATAGGCGTTCGAGAAACATCTCAAAAAAAGCTAAACCGAGCTTAGATCCGGTGAGGAAGGGAAGATCCACAGGACACATGCTATGGGCGACGCAGGCAGCGTTATCGATTTCGCTCGGGCCATGGAGGACAATAGAGGCGCCCTATCGATCGGTGATCCGGTGAGTAGTTCGAAGAAGAAGAAGTCGGGCAACTTCGTCTCGAGGAAGTTTGAGAAAATCATGGTACGTTATGTATTCTAAATATTATATATACATTATATATATATATATCATGTAATTATTGTTACTAACAAATTTATATCATACTTTGCGGGACGTCTTCACCTTGAAGAAGGCGAAAGCCCAGAGACGCGACTGACACCCTCATCGACGAGTCGCGTCTTTATTACTGGCTTGGCGGTGGTTTACGACAAGAAGGGGAGAGTTTTGGCATGGGGTCACCGCCTCCATGTACTACGACGAACTTTCTTCTTTGCTCGCCGACACTCATCCGCCGAGACATACTCTCGGGCATAATCACCCGTCTCACCCGAGGAGATGGCGAGAGACAGACAGACTCATCACGAAAACCCAGGCGAGGTTGGAGGAGCTAGAGAGAGACGAAAAGCGTCGGGATGACAGACTAGCGCAGATGGAGGCGTGGATTACCCGGTTAGGCGAAGATCCTCCGGAGGATGCAACCCGGTCTGGCGACAAAGACGAGATGACCCATTCGATCATGGACCTGGAGGAGGTGGCGTGGGTTTAGGTAGTACACCGGTCCGACCGGGTGACATTGTTTTGATACATTTTATTTATTTTGGCTTATCGTATCCCTTTGACATATCGTTTTATTCATTTTTGACATTTCCCTTGCGTATTTTTGACATATCCCCTTTGATATCGTATTCCGTTTATATTGTTGTTGTTGATAGCGGTAGCAATTGTAATGCTACCGGGGAAAATTAAGGCTGTTTTGCAGTGGTGGTTTGGCCGGCTGCTGCAAAACAACCATAATTTTCTGTTTAATTTTATTTTTTGCGACGGAATATATCCGTCGCAATATGGTATTTGCGACGGCAAAGGCTCATTTTGCGACGGATATGAAAAGATCTAAAAATAAATAAATTATTTAATAAAAATAAGTTGCGACGGATTATACATTTTTTGCGACGGATTATACATTTTTGCGACGAAGTTTTACATGTTTGCGACGGAATATTTCCGTCGCTATTTGTTATTTGCGACGGACTATACATTTTTTGCGACGGAAATTATAATTAAAAAATAAAATAAAATACGTTATTATCCGTCGCAAAATCCGTCGCAAACAATTTGCGACGGATAAACCGTCGCAAAACTGGGGTTTTGCGACTAAAAAATGCGACAAAGAAAAACCGTCGCAAATCGTCGCAAACTAGGGTTTGCGACGGAATAACCCTTGTTTGCGACGGTAATCTTCCGTCGCAAAACTGCTGTTTTTTTGTAGTGTCCAATCCAAGAGAATCTCACACACAAGGTGCACAATTAAGACAATGCTTAATCGAAAATAATATTTCACTCAAAATTAACTTGTTCATGAAAGGAGATAGTATGTGCCTTATATAGGCTACAAGTAAAAAACTAGTTTTCCTCCTAAGCAATGTGGGAGAAAATTAACTAGTAAAATAAAGCCTAAGTAACTAAAACCTAGAAGGGGGCGCCATTTTCAATGGGCTTTTCTAGCCTTTCTTGTGTCATCTAAACCCACAAGACAATTATTAAATAAAGTCCACACAAAATAATTAAACAAGTCCAAACAAAACTAACAATGGCGCCACAAGCATTAGGTGTTGTCTTCAAGCCCAAAAGCATAGTGCATAAACAATATTGGAACTTCATCACTCTTTTTGGGCTGTCCAAACTCTTCATGGATCTCTTTCAACAATGTATTCAAGGCTTCTCTCATATTCTTCCATTGGAGCCTTGTCAATGGTCCATCTCTAATGATCAATGGATCAATCTTCTTCACGGTTGCCAATGGATCGGGATCCCCATCGTAAAACTCATCATATATCACATCAATATCTGAAGGGATGTCCAGGTAAAGGAATCTTGTTTAAGAAGGAAGGAAAAATAGAGCTCAAGGCTTACACAGACTCTGATTATGCAGGATCTATAGATGACAGAAGATCTACTTCAGGTTACTGCATATTCTTAGCTGGAAATCTTGTGATCTAGAGAAGTAATAAACAATCCGTTGTCTCAAGATCAAGTGCAGAAGCAGAGTTCAGATCTATGGCAATAGGAATATGTGAACTCTTATGGCTCAAAATAATCCTAAATGACCTACAAGTTCAATGGATCTCTCCTATGAAATTGTTAAGTGACAACAAATCTGCCATTGAAATTGCCCACAACCCTATGCAACATGACAGAACTAAGCACATTGAAGTTGATAGGCACTTCATCAAAGAAAAGCTGGAGAGTGGTTTGTTCGGTAAAAACTCGTTTTAAATTTATAATTACCGGAACACCCCAAGTGCAAGGCTCGTAGTAAAGGTGTTGCCGGGTCGTCCTAAGGGAATCGAACGTCTATCGGATTAAGTACAGTTTATTGTATCGATTATGTCACAAATTATTATCTAAAGCTAAGGTATATATTAATTATAATCTAGAAACTATGACGAGAAACAGAAAATAGCAGAAAACAGCAGGTAAAAACTAGGGTTTTTAAAATAACTAAACTTAGCAACAAAAGTTGATATGAACGAATCGGTTTATCAAATAATTAAAAGAACGGCAAGGCAACAAGAATCCACCAATCAACCAACCAACCCCAACTAGATTGCGCGCTAAAGATACGATTTTTAGTTATGATCAAATCACGAATTCGATTAAATCTCTTCAATCAATTTCTAGGGTTTCGTTTTCTTTCTCAAGTAAAACTAAACTAGCATGCATAACACGATCATGAGGTTGTCTCCAATACTCTACTCAACTAATCATGAACAATCTCTTGAATCACAATTAATTGCATCAATTGAAAAGATCAAAGCTTGAATCAATACTCTCATATAAATTCAATCAAAAAGATACTTTTATCGATCTCTCGATTCAAATAAAACATAAACAATATAACAATATCCAATTGATGAAAAATCATAAATTTAACTCACTAAGATATAGCTAAAAATCCTCTAGTTGGTGTGGTTGTTGATTGGTTTCCTCCGTTGTCCCACCGCGAATTGCTTAGCCAACAATCATCTTCGAACTCCCAAGCAAGATTGAAAGAAAGAAACTCATATTTTTATTTGTATTTAGTGCGGCTGCTGTGTGTATTTTTCTGTGTAATGATGTGATGTCTCGTTTCTGCTCGAATGCTGCTGCTTATATAGGGGTTGTAACCGACTTAGGACGGATCTAGAAGATAAATACGTGAAAATCATTGACCGACCGAATGACGTCACTCGGTCGACCGAATGCAATGGCTCGATCGACCGAGCCCTTTCTCGCGACGCTTTAATTTTTTTAAATCGACTTGTTCCCATCGCATTCGCCGCTACGATCTCATTCCTTTTGATTTATCTCTCAATTAATACTCCGATTTTCTTCCTTTTTTTGAAATCACTTGATTGAATGAGATTAATCTTCTCCATTAATAATATCCCCCTACATATCTTTTAATTTTCTGCAAAATTGTTGTTACACCGAGACATCGAATAATAATAAAAATAAAATGTGTAACAAAATAACATTTAAACTCAATATTTCCTCATAATTAAATTATAACCCTTCAATAACCATTACAGGAATTTAACGGTTAAAACACGCTTTTCTCATTTATTTCCCTTAAAAATGAGGTAAATTGTTTAGGGATTAAGCCCGAAAATATAGTAAAATATACCCTAAACAAAGGGTCTTATCTGCACTCGAGTTCATGACCTCCCAAAATCAAGTTGCGATCTGATTACTAAAGGGCTTTCTGGAAAGATGTTTGAAGATAATGTTGGCAAGCTGGGAATGTTTGACATACACCAACCAGCTTGAGGGGGAGTGTTTGAATATGTTAAATCTAATGCTCCTCCTTAGGTGTGTTTAGTCGTCTTAATTAAGTTAATTATGTTAGCTAATTAATTCCTCAAGATCTTTGTTTCTATCGGGTTAGAATAATGGACTGAAAGTCCTACTAGCCGTTGGACATGACAGCCCAACGGCTAGTTGCTTTTCTGTTTTTTCGGACTGTTTGTGTGTATATAAACAAACAGCTCCTCTCCTTGTAACTTAAGCTTTTTCTACTAATGAAATAACAAGATTATTTCTTCTTCTCTCTCAAAGCTTCCGCACTTACATATCTTGATGTTATACTCATACCTTTGGGGATCTTAACATGCTTGAGCTATCATGTATGGATGTGGCGGCGTGTTCTCCAGCAACCATCCGCCACCATCATCGGCATCAATGCCAACGGCCGGCGACTGTGGGTGGCTGCTATAATGAAGGTATTTTAATTTACATGCAATAAATTAATTAATTAATTGTTTACTGGATTGAAGTTTTGCATTTCCTGGTATAAACCAGAGTTCGAAACCCCATCTTATTACATGCAGGATAATGACAAGAAAAACATCCTAGCTGTTCAGACACCGAGAAATGCAGTAATGGGATCAACCTTAATGGCCACAACCTCAATTCTTCTATGTTGTGGTCTTGCAGCTGTAATTAGTAGCACATATACCATCAAAACGCCCTTAAATGATTCTGTTTTCGGGGGAAATAGCGAATTTATGATGGCGTTAATATACGTTCTTGTCCTCATGATTTTCCTCTTCTCTTTCACCTGTCATTCTATGCCAATCAGGTTCATAAACCAAGTGATCGAATTTCTTGATAAACTGTCCAATACAAGATCAAGGGATTATGTTAATTAATCATGATTATGTTTCTGGGCTTTTGGAGAAAGGGTTTGTTTTTAATACAGTTGGTAATAGATTGTTTTATGTGGCTTTATCACTTTTGTTGTGGATTATCGGACCGGTTCTTGTGTTTTTTTGTTTAGTCATTTTGGTCCCTGTGTTTTACAATTTTGACATTGTGTTTGATGAAGCAAAAGGAGAGGTGGATCATCATCATCATGCAAATGAAGATAGTGAATTAGAAGGGGTTTAAGAATAATATTGAGATTGTTTTATAGTCTATTTATTCTGTGCGTAGACATAATTTACAGTGTAAAACACGCGTGTTTTAACGTACATTATGAAACACATTTGCGTTTTATAGTGAAAATTATATCTCGCTTGAAATAAAGACACCACATAAAAATTACCCCGGTTTTAGGCCGTGACGGATAGATACTGATGTTTATTTAATTAATATCTCTGTTTTTAGTATGGGACGGTGATACATCACCACTACACATACTGTGTAGTGGACAACCACTATACATTTCCCATCCATTCATTTTAAGAGTACATTCAAATCAATGGTTTCCCATTTTGTAATGATTGTGGACTATACAATATGTGTAGTGCACATATTATTTTTCTTTAGTATGCAACATCTTGTTGATCTCTCTAATGAAAAGTTTATTGTTGTTTAAACAAATGAATATGTTGTATTATGAGCCCAATATGTCAATTTAAAATTAGAATTATCATGTAAAAATTCATCAAATACCCTGATTCTTTTTTTTTTTTCAAACCCATATATCTTTCAGAGTTTTTTTCTCTAGCCCCGCCTTAAAACCGGCTTTAGACCCCCTCCAATACCGGAAGATCAAATGCATGTGATTTGCATCAAAATGACATCGTCTTGATGCCTAAACTTCGTCGTTTTGGCGCAACACACTTGCAATTGATCATCCAACACTAAACGACGTCGTTTTGATGCAAAACACCTGCATTTAATCCTCCAGTACTGGAGAGATCAGATTTCTTTTAAAACCGACGGTACCGTCATAAATTAGTACAGTACCGCTATATTTTCGTCAAGGTTACCGCTACAAAGTGGACGATACCGCCATAAAATTATGACCGTACCGGCGTATATATGAAGGTACCGTTGTATTTAATTGTTTAAACCCAATCAAACTCATTCTCTTCTCCGAATGGGTCTTCTTCCCTTCTTACTTTCTTCCCCAAAAAACCTCATTTCCTCAGTACCCTCATTTACCCGTTTCTTTTTCAGCCTTGATTATCTATAAATCAGCTTCAACCTTGATTACCCCAATTTTGAAAAAAATTCACCAATTTTTTTAATTTTTTCATGCTCTTTATTTTGAGACCATATTCAACATATATATTATGACGTTAGTTCAGAAAATTCGCTGTCGAAATTCACTATTGTTCGAAATTCACTGTCGATATTCACTGCTTTTCAGGATTCAATAGGGAGATTCACTGAGTGAATTTCGACAGTGAATCTCACGAAAAATGATGTAATTATATCGAACCACGTCTCAAAACGAAGAGCATCAAGAAAATAAAAAATTCAGTAAAATTTTTATCGCGTTTGGATCTCTAAATCAAAAGATATGAGTGTTTGAAAATTAGGTAGGAAAGAGAAAAAAAAGAAAAAACTCCCAACAAAAAGGCGCCCTATTTTTTTATTTTTTGTTTTTTGGGTTTGTCCTTTAGGCTATAAAAAATGTAGAAGTTGTTCTTCCAAACTGTGTGTTTATCTCTAATTCTTCTTAAAAAATAATGATAAAATCTCATATAACCCTAATCCTAAATTTAAATCAAACTATCAGACTTTATTTTACACTAAACATTATCAATAGTAATCATATCTATTATGTTGACATTTATCCATCTCTTTGAATATTTTTTCTTCTAATACCCTCCCTCAAATGAGGTCATGTTTGGAGGTCGAGTTTGTCTTTGCATATTTTGGAGGACATCTCCACCCCAGCTAATCCTCCGAATTCCATAGTTGTAGTATTTGTAGAGGACATCTCCACTCCGACGCACGTCTTTTTCGGCTCTTTCGGAGTCCATTGAATCTTGGAATTTTTGGATTTTTTTCTCACTTCGGCCTCCAATGGCTTTTACTGCATGGGATCTTCATTTTTTTTCGCTTTCATCTGAAAAATTGTCATAGAATAGATGCCAAAAAAACAAATAGATGCTATAGATAAGATATTTATTCACCGATAATAACAATATTTAAAAAAAAATACATGGACTATAATTGTTTTTTTTTTTTTTTTTGGTAGATGCATGGTGTATGAAGGCAAACAACTAATATGGGACGATGGAAATTTTTGGATTTATTCAGATACGAATTGTTTGAAAATATTATGTAGATTTTGTAACTGGATGGGGTTTTAAATGTCGTGGGCATGGTATAATATATGTTGATGCGGGAAAATAATAAAAAATTGAAAAGAAACGGTCATGGTGTGGTTTCTTTGGTCGAGGGGCTTTGTCAAAGTGCCTGCTCTGGTTTTTTGTTTTTTCAAATGGTCTCATGAAAGATATGATCGGGTGAACTGCATAAGTTTGCTAATGATTGGAAGGAAGTGGACGGATCTAAGAAAAAAATGTGTTTAAGCGGAAGATGGATCGGGCGAGGGTTCACCAATGTTAAGGTACTTGAACCCTCGCCCCTGGCTTTGATACCATAAAGAAAATCAAAACACGGCTTTTTTAGCAAAACTTGCATGGCGACTCTTAAAGGCGGCTGAAAAATTGTAGCTGCAACTTCTTAAGCGTAAGTATGGCCCTCCTCTTGATACACCTAAGCCTAATTGCAGCTCCATTTGGCGTCATATATGTCAGGCTGCCGATTCCTTGCGTGATGCCTTCGAGTTTGATGAGGCTGGAAATGCTATATGGAAACCGAGCGCTTTGGGAAATTTTTTTGTTAGCTCGGCGTACCATGCACTTCAACACACCTAGGAAGCTCCTGGGGAAAACGTTTGGCCTACCATTTTGTCCATTAAGGGACCGTTGCGCGGAAATTACCTTCTGTGGAAAGTTTATCGTGATGCTCTCCCGACTGCAGGTCTTTTGGCTGCGAGATCCATTAGTGCCGATGGAGCATGTTCCTTCTGTGACAACTACCCGGAGACTACCCTACATGTCATGAGAGACTGCCCCTGGACCTATGACATGTGGAAACAGGTAATTCACTGCCAACACTAGAGCTCTTTCACCTCCACCCATGACACCCCCTATTGGTTGGAGAATGGCTTGATGATAAACATGTACAAACACGACAACACATCGTTCTGGAAATTCTTGTTCCATGAGATTCCGATGAGCCTTTGGTACTGGCGAAACAAAGAAGTCCACCACCTAGACCTTCCACGACCACCGAAGACGATATTTATTTCTAAAGTTGTCCGCCGAGCTCGTGAGCTTAGATTAGTTTGACCTTGATTTATTATCTATGATTTAAATACTTGTATTTCGCCGTTTGGCTTTGCATGTACAATTTGTATAGTCTTCTTTAATAACATATCCGGTTTCGACCAAAAAAAAAATAAAATCAAAACACTGTGAAATAGTAGAAGACTCTGAAATTGTTGTTTTATTGATTTATCGAGATGATACAATGCATCGAGAGAAATGGGAAAATAATTCAATTCAAAATAAAGAAAACTTATAATAAACTTTTATCTCACTTGATGTGATTTATTTCAAACATTAATCCTATCTATAGGGATGAGATCCCCGACGGTGCAAACTATACGGTGATCCAGCAGGTGCATAAGTGACAAGCTGCCACATGGACTCAACTTATCTCATCCGTTTAATTCTTTTTTTTTTTTTGGTAGCACCATAAAAAAATCTCGCTGCTTTACAATTCATCCATTCTTTTGTAAATATATTCCTAACTCCTTGTACTTGTTACTCCCTTGTTATTTTTATATGTCGCGTAGAGAAAAATCACACAGTTGAAGAAATAATTAATATGTTTAAAATATAGTATGGAAAATGTATTTTTTTATCAGAGATGTAAATACTTTGTTGATAAATGAGTTTTTATTTTTGGTAATGTATTTTTTTTGTCGGATATGTAAATACTTTGTTAGTAAATGAGTTTTTATTATTGAAAATGTATATTTTTTTTTATTAAAGATGTAAATACTTTATTGGTAAATGAGAAAATTATAATAAATAATGTATTGAAAATGTAAAATAACAGATAAATAAAGTAGAAAGATATTATGAAATTTGTGAGATAAAAAAAAAAAGCGTAGGGATTATAATATTATCATTTGCTATGTGTATATATTCTATTTTCATTATATCATGGGTCTCTTGACTCTCTTCTTCTAATTTATATATATATATATATATATATATATATATATATATATATATATATATATATATGACGCACACATATACAAGCCATCTAGATATATATATACATGGGCGGATCTATATTCATCGTTGAGGCAGTGGTCCCACTGAGATCCGAAAAAATATACTTCCTCCGTCCCAATTTGTTTGTATATTTTGGAATTTTAAAGATTTAAGAGGACATCATTTATTGATTTGCAATTAAATATTAAAAGCATAAATTTACTTTACATTTATATCCCTAATTTATTTTATTCTATCTGTATATATACATATACATATGTATTTGTGTATAGATATGTAATGACGGACCCAATATTTTTTTCAATTGAAGGCACTAGAGTAAATTAAAAATCCACTGAAAGATATGTAAGCGTGTATATATATATATATATATATATATATATATATATATATATATATATATATATATATATATATATATGTGTGTGTGTATACACCAATTGGAAGCACAAATTTTAAATCCAGTAATGTATCAAATCTTAATTGGTGATCCATAATCAATAAAAATATACAAAAGTTTTGGTGGTCCCTCGTTTCTAGAAAAAACTATCTTTTTAATTTTTTTTTTTATATTAGAATTGATGATTTGGTGGTCTAAAAGTTGAACTAAGAGACCGATGATGTAATGAAAATATAATATATACACATACAGGCAAATGCTAATATTAACAAGTACAAGGAATTATGAATATATTTTACAAAAGAATGGATGAATTGGAAAGCAGCGAGATTTTTTACTGGTGCTACCAGAAAAAAAAAACAAAAAAAATTTAAACGGATGAGATAAGTTGAGTCCATGTGGCAGCTTGTCACTTATGCACCTGATGGATCACCGTATAGTTTGCACCGTCGGGGATCTCATCCCCTATCTATAGCACCGTTATCTATTTATTTTGACATTTATCATTATTCAAATATCTTGATATTATATTCTAATATTTATGAAGTTGCAAAACGCGCGTTTTAAAGTATAAGACATCAAACTACTTTAAAAGCATACTTTGTACCGGTGCATAAAGCATTTTTAACTAACCACTTCAATCACCATTACTAATCTTGAACATATTTATTAAGTTACTTAAGCATCACACCTGCTTGACATGTTTCACATTCTTGTCATATTTACTTAATTCTATTCTTAGACACAACCAAATACTCAATTATACAACGCATGCTTACAGCCTAACATGAGGGCAAATATATTACAACATGGGTAACATGACCAGTCAATATCCCACGTGACATGTAAGATTACGGTACTCTTATTAATAAATTGCTTGCAATATGGGTAAATATAAGTAGTCATACTATCAACATGATCCTTGAATCACAGTATTCTTATAATACATTACGAGTTAGTAACTGAGAAACACAGAGCGACACATAGGAGCACATAAGAGCACACAAGTCATGTTCAATTTCATCATCTAACCTATGTGATCATTCCGAGGTCAATAGCAACTAAAAACTTCCAATCCTATCTCCACAAAATGGATAATTAAGCTAACGTTCACAAACTTGAAAACATACATTACCGAAAAATACATACATACAAACACAAAATAGACAAAAACTATGACCCAATTCCCAAAAATAGTAATATCCAGCTCGTGTAATATCCAGCAAAAACAGAAATATAAATCCAAACTCAAAAGTACTAGATACATATAGTATTGTTATATCACCAAAGAGTAATGCAACATCATATAATATTAGTATGATTTTATATTATTCATCACGAAAATGTTCAAAATGATTTGACTGTCCATCTAATTCTACGTGGACAATTTTAACATTATTGTAGCATTTTAAAAGGAAAATGAAACTGTATACCTATGAAGAAGAATACCAAAAATGGACCAATTATTTCTGTCGTTAAATTAAAAATTATACTTCCAATCAATGTTTAATGAATAACAAAGTCATATCTTGTACAACTGTAGTACTCTATATTTAAATTGTAACATATTAATTAGAATCTATCTATATGCCTTTATCTATATTTTGTCTATATTCGTTAAAATGACTTGTTTTAAAAATGAAAATGAAAACTAGTGTGAAGACGGTGGCAAATTTTTACCACTGTATTCTTACGCGGAGGAATCTACATCACACTTTGATGAGTTTCATTTCCAAACCAGTATTCATTGTATTGTTCCCATATGTATCATTAATAAATAATGCGTCCATTAATTCAATGTCCATCTTGTATTTTTCTTTTTTAGGAAATGAGAGAATAGCATAAATATTTCATCAATCGAGTAGAAGGCGACGCTTTTTAAAACTTTTGAATAAATGATAAAACTATTTATCCATTCGTCGAAATTCACTGTGTTCAAATTCACCGCCAAATTCACTAATTTTCAAAATTCATTGTCTAAATTCACCGATTTTCTGGATTCACTATCAAATTCACCGATTTCGGGATTCACTTTAGATTCACCGATTTTCTGGATTCAAATTTGTCATTCTTCTTATAAAAATTACGCAATTGTCTTTTTCCCAAATATTCCAAATCATGTCATTATCCCTAATTTCCTTTTTTTTTATTTTTTTTTATTTTTTTGAGGGGTCCATCTTGTATTTTATATATATAAATAAAAAAAAAACTGTTGTGATCTAACCATAAAGCAGATACTCCGTTTTAATACTTAAAATACTCTAAACTTTGTATGAATCTACATAACGCTTATACCAAAATAGAAAGAAAAAAAAAAATTCGTGGGGACCAAGCTTGAAGAAGTTGTTTTCATAAGCAAGAATTGAGGAGTGAATCAAGCTAGGGAGAGAAAGAGATGGAATGGAGAAAAAGCTATCTTGATGTTATACTCATACCTTTGGGGATCTTAACATGCTTGAGCTATCATGTATGGCTGTGGCGGCGTGTTCTCCGGCAACCGTCCACCACCATCATCGGCATCAATGCCAACGGCCGGCGACTGTGGGTGGCTGCTATAATGAAGGTATTTTAATTTACAGGCAATAAATTAATTATTCACGGGATTGAAGTTTTGCATTAATTCCTTTCCTGGTATAAACCAGAGTTCGAATCCCCATCTTTTTACATTAATTAGTTATGTAATGTAATATATATATATTGCATGCAGGATAATGACAAGAAAAACATCCTAGCTGTTCAGACATTGAGAAATGCAATAATGGGATCAACCTTAATGGCCACAACCTCAATTCTCCTATGTTGTGGTCTTGCTGCTGTAATTAGTAGCACATATACCATCAAAATGCCCATAAATGATTCTGTTTTCGGGGGAAATAGCGAGTTAATGATGGCGTTAAAATACGTTTTTGTCCTCATGATTTTCCTCTTCTCTTTCACTTGTCATTCTATGTCAATCAGGTTCATAAACCAAGTGAGTTTCTTGATCAACTGTCCATTATTACAAGATCAAGATAATGATTATCATGGGATTATGTTAATTAATCATCATTATGTTTCTGGGCTTTTGGAAAAAGGGTTTGTTTTGAATATAGTTGGTAATAGATTGTTTTATGTGGCTTTACCACTTTTGTTGTGGATTATCGGACCGGTCCTTGTGTTTCTTTGTTTAGTCATTTTGGTCCCTGTGTTTTACAATCTTGACATTGTGTTTGATGAAGCAAAAGGAGAGTCTGATCATCATCATCATCATCATCATGCAAATGGAGATAGTGAATTAGGAGGGGTTTAAGAATAATATTGAGATTGTTTTATAGTGTCTTTATTCAATGCGTAGACATAATTTACAGTGTAAAACGTACGTGTTTTAACGTACATCGTGAAACACATTTACGTTTTATAGTGAAAATTATATCTCGTTTGAAATAAAGACACCACATAAAAATTAACCTGATTTTAGGACGTCGTGACTGTTAGATACTGATGTTTATTTATTTAATTTCTCTCCTTTTAGTAAGGGATGTTGATACATCCATTAAACATAGTGTGTAGTGGACAACAATTACACGTTTCTCATCCATTCATTTTAATTGGTACATTCAAATTAATAATTTCCCATTTTATAGTAATTTGTACACTACACAATACGTGTAGTGCTCATTTTCATTTAGTATGTACTTTAATCACCATCGTGTTGATCTCTTTAATGATAAGTTTATTGTTGTTTAAACAAATGAATATTTGTTTTATTATGAGCCCAATATTTCAATTTAAAATTAGAATTATCATGTAAAAATTCATCAAATACCTCGATTCTTGTTTTTTTCAAACCCACATATCTTTCAGAATTATTTCTCTAGCCCCGCCAGACGATTTAACCGATCCCGCCCCTGCTACGACATTTGCACATTTAGATGCTACTAACCGGCTTTAAACCCCTCCAGTACCGTCTTGGTGCCTAAACTACGTCGTTTTGATGCAAAATACTTGTATTTAATCCTCCGGTATTGGAGGTATCAGATTTCTTTTAAAACCGGCAGTACCGTCATAATTTGGACGGTACCGCTATATTTTCGCCAAGGACCACTACATGGTGGACGGCACCGCCATAAAATTATGACCGTACCGGCATATATTTGAAGGTACCGCGGTAATTAATTGTTTAAACCCAATCAAACTCATTCTCTTCTCCAAATAGGTCTTCTTCCCTTCTTAATTTCTTCCCCAACCAAAAACCTCATTATCTTTAAATCAAGCTTCAACCGAAGAAGCAAAGAAGCGCCAATACCCCTCTTGGCATTTTCTGCAATGTAAATGAATGTATCCGAATCAAGTATTTACTTATCGAGCGAGCAATTCTTTAAACTTGTGATTTTCAAACTCGGTTGGGTTTGTTTGTATAAGGAAAAAATCGATCGAGATCAGTTCGATTTACTTTTTAATTATGTTTGAGTTTGACTCAATTAAGTTCGTTAATTTTTTGAGTATTTTCAAGCTCACACTCAAGCTCAAGCAGCACGAAAAGAATGTTGAGCAAAAATGTGCTTGAGTTTGACTCGTTAAAAGAAAATATAGTCATATGTATATTTTAGTATAGTATAAGAAAACTCGATAAAGTTCGTGAACATATCGAATCAAAGCTTTACAATACTCAAATTTGGCTCGAGCCTTCAATTCAACTGAATCCTATACGAGCCGAATGTCCAGCTGCGTGCATCGTGTACACCTAATCTCCCTATGGCTATTTGATAATGATTCGATATCTGAAACATAATCGTTACTTATCGAGTTAAGTTTTAAATACTCAAGTTCATGCATTAAAAAGAGAAAAATCAAGTTCAGCTCGAGTCTCGAGTTCGACTAAATCCTACACGAGCCGAACGTCGAGCTGATCGTGAGCGGCTTGAATCGTTTACGTCTATTCTCCTTAATGCTGTATTTGGTAAAATTGCTCGCCAATAGCAATAAGAAAAATTCCACAAAAATGGAGGTTCCAATCGGAGAAAACCCCTCCGATCCCACCAACCACCGCGTCGTTACTATTCCGATTCCTTCAACTGCCAACGACCCGACAACATCGGTATCGAGAAATGGAAGAGGTGGTGGTGCAAGGCGGTGGCCGACGGTTGATGGACCACTTGGGCTTTCAGAGGAGGAATCGATTGGGCAAGCTGAAAAGTTCTTCAAGTTCGGATTTTGTTTGCTTCCATGGCTTTGGGCTGTCAATTGCTTGTATTTCTGGCCTGTTCTATCGAAATCCCCTTCAGATTCTCATCCCAAGCTCCGTTACTGTAATTTTTCTTTTCCCTCTGTAGCTTTATAATTATGCATTCTATTTGGGATTGTGTGTACAGATGCCGGTTTAAGATACATATTTCTCTTAATTTAATGATTTCACCTGAGCATATTTGGAAGTTTTATGCATATAATTGTAGAGATTCTTCAAGTGTTTTTCTGGCAATTGCATTGTTAATATATATATATATATATTCATCTGTTTGTTTGGCTGTGAAAAGTGTTGTTTGTGCAATCCTCTGCTTGTTCATTAGTCCTATATTTGCTAGCATGTTTTGATTGATAGTGTGGCAACAAACTGAAAGCAATCAAGAAAAGTCGATTATCAGCTTTAGAATCCATTTTCACGTGGTCGATTGTTGGAGTATTACTTTTGGAAAGTCGATTCTTAGCTCTAGGATTGACGGTGAAAAAGACGATTGTTGTTTTGGTGCCACTAAAAACGCCCCGGATTGGAATCTTTGACTAGATAATACAAGGTTTCTGATAAGCCAGTTTGTTAGTAATAACATTGTATTGTTATTCACTTTTAGTCCCATTTTTTTTCTGGCATTTTAGAACCAAGACACCTATGGACTTTATCGAGTCTGAACCGTAATGATGATATCAACGCTTGAGTATGTATGTTGTCTCTAGCATCCCGAGGTTTAGATGTACGATACGGAGCATATTAAAGAAAATGTTGGGATCTTTGGCGTGTTCATCGGTATAAGCGTTGCTACAATGAGTTTCACATAGTATTAGTCAAGTGGTTCTGGATTCCTTTCTTTGAACACTATGGATAAACTATGTCTTGTTCGATTTTCCATTTACTATATATTCTCTGTGGCATTTTATCGAACACCTTGTTGGGCATAGTTTATGAAGCCTGTATTTTTACTCAGACAACTATTTCGCTCCATATCGTTCTTCTGAGCTCAGATTAGTGTAAGCTTAAATCTCCATAAATGTCCACTTTGACTTCGCCCCATATCGTATTTATAAGGTCAAGATTTGTTTTATCGTAAAAGGGATTATTATTTACATCACGCTCATCCTACCGGTGCGCCACGATCTTGTGAAAGTCAGTTCTGGAGCCAAGAACCAACCTTTTGTAGGTGCATTGTGAGAATCAATCTTGGGAAAGTCGGTTCTCAGTCCAGAACTTTTGAGAAGTCGGTTTTTTGGCTTCAGATACGACTTTCACAATTGTCGATTCTACTGTGGTGCACAGTAGTAAAATAAGTGTGGTGCAAATAAAGACCTCCATAAATGCCACTTCATCTTTTTGTGACTAATGTTTTGCATCTTACAGATGTGGTGGGATCAGCCATTGGATTTACAATCTTCACTGTCCTCTTTGCTTCATGGGCTCTTACCTTTGCTATCGGTGGGGAGCGTGTTTTCGGTGACACGTGGAACGATCTAGTCATGTACAATGTTGCAGACCGATACGGCTTGACCGGATGGATGTGATCGGGTCTTACTCAACGATCGATAGTCTATAAGTTTGTAATGACACAATGTGGTGCCCCGTCGTTTTCTCTTTTTTCAAATTCGGATTTTCGGGATCGTTTTAGTTTGTTAAGAAGCAAGATGTTTGTAGACTTTTGTATTGGAGGATTAGTGATCTAACTTGCTTTTACAAAAGTTTCTACTTTGTCACTATGATTTGTTTGTGTCTTGAAAGGCTGTATCGAGCGACATTTATTACTTTGTTACTAGATTATTGCAATGAAGGTCACTTAGTGCAACTTGCATACTTTAAATTTTACGAACTCGAGTTTGAGTATGAATTTGAGATGACTCTTTACTCCGAGCATATTTCAAATTTTACGAACTGAGTTTGAGTATGAACTTGAGACGACTATTTACTCTGAACGTTTTTCAAATTTTACGAACTCAAGTTTGAGTATGAATTTGAGAAATCAATGCTCGATCATGAGCACTTTCGAAGTCGAGCCAAACTCAAACTGAATTTGAACCGGTTTTAAGTTTAATAATATATGTTTGCAAGCAAATGAGACGAACATAAAAATGCTTGAGATGAACATATTTAGTAATTTAAGCAATATTTGAGTCGAGTCTATTCGATCTTGAGTCGTATTAAACCAAGCTATTGAAAAAACAAAAAAAAAATCAATACGAACTTGAACTGTTCACGAACCGCTCAACTCATTTACACAGTTAGACGGGACAAGTCGGTCACTTTGACACTGTGAGAACCCTTTCCAAGAAATATCCGTTTCCCACTGCTTTGTAGGGAAAGGTGATTAATTAAACAAATAAATCTTCAAAATAAAACCCAGAAATTTCTTAAGATTGAATGATTTTTCTGGGTTTGTAGCTTGAAATAAAAATATTCCAAATGGTGAAAATGCCTTCTTTACAACCCGTTTTCATATTGGCAATTTGTTTTGCCTTGGTATTCAATCGAATCGGAGCTGACAGTGTTAACATTCCGGCGGGAGAAGACGATTTGCTCCAAAAGACCAAATATGTTGGGTCGGATTCGGAGCTCCAGCAACTTGGTTTGTTTGTTCAATATCATACAGTTTATTTTGCTGCATTTTTTCCAAAATTTTCTGCTCATTAAGTTTGAATTTCTGTTTATTTAGAGTTATCTTTTAGTTTTATAGTTGTGCTTTGTTAATTAAATGTGCTAATATGATAAATACACCAAGAAATCTATTTTAGATACCCCACATTGACATTTGACCGGTAGTAAGTCAATCTAAGCTCAACGTTTGATTTTTGATTTTTGATTTTGCGGAGGTAGAATGTTCATATTCGACGTTAAAAGTCAAATCTAAGCTCAACTTACGAAAGGTCGACATCTGTAAAGTCAAACCTAGACTCGAATTGCGGAATCCGATGTGGTGCCGTTAATTAACCGGCTTATATTCTTTGCTCTCCTAGTTGAGGTTTCAAGAAAGATTTGGGAGTAAGGGCAATGCTAAACGTCACAACAAAATTGAGACAATGAACGATATAATGTACTTTATACCGTTGAAAATGGTATATATACATTATTGATTGATGTAGGCCTCACAATGATCAATGCTGTATGTAAAACCGTGAATATTTTAATAGATTCTGATGCGAATGCTCGTACATCATCATATGCACTTTTAGTATGTTTTGCAGCATACTTTTTGGTTCATTACACTTATTCTGTTGTTTCATTTTTCACATTTCAAGAGTCAAGTCTTGAGGAGAAGACACAAGAGTTGAAAAAGAAGGATAATGAGATTGCATTGCTACAGTCCAAAATAACTTCATTACAAGTAAGATTTATTTTATTTTATTTTTTATTATTTTTTCCAATAAAAAGTTCTATTGTCATTTGTCACCTTGTCCTTTAAACTTTTGGAAATTTAATTTGTTTTGGGATTATGTTATGTAATTGCCTTTCTTAGTTCTGCACAGGAAGATTTGAAAATAAGGTAAATAAGAGATAATTATTTACTTCAACTGTTTTTTTTTTTTGTTGTGTGGTAAGCTTTGTGTAATTGCTTGTATTTTTCTGGTTCTTCGGAACAGTTGTAAGTGGAATGGCACATTTTCTGTCCCATTCGAGATGTTAAAAATAGCTAAAGAAAATGATAATCAATTTTCACCCGGTCGATTGTAATAATCGACCGGTGAAAAGTCGATTATCAGTGCGGTGTCATTAAAGACGCTTTTAATTAGCAAAAGGACCATCGTCCATATGAAGTGGACTTAATCGTTCTATATTTTTGCTCAAATTATTTGTATTGGTTATTTGGAGGTTATGAAAGGCGGAAGAAATTTTATGGTACAACTGTTGTAGGAAGGTTATTTATATCCATCCGTTTCTTTTGTCTTTCACCCATACACATTCTTATTATGTGAACGAGGGTAGAAGCAGACATACATGATGTAGGGGCACTTGTATTATGTCTGAAAGAATCGATGACTGCAGAAGCATACTGATTCCAATCCCACCAAGATGCACTCACAAACGCTCTATCAATTCTAGAAAGAGTGTGATTGTCAAAATACTTTCATTAAACCACGTCAAGCAAACAAGCGTCAATGATAGTTTGAGGGGGATTAACACCCCACTCCATCAACCCTACCAGAGATGCGCGTCCGACACTAGAGGATGATATTGTCTTGAACGCACTATCATGGTTGCTAACAATTTACTTCGATCGTTCCAAAGGAATCCTTTTGATTCGAATGCAGTTGCCAAATGCTTTATCGACAATAGGTTTTTCTTTAGTCTATGCGATAGATCTTTAAGCCATATAAGTGCTTCTTAGAATAGCCGGAATCGCAGATTTACTATTAGTACATATCCAAATAGGCGACCTTCAAAGTGAAAAGGCTTCGCTTTCATTTTCCATTGGGCACTTCTCATCCTCTATCCGGATAGATATAAGTCGACCCCGAATCTATACTAAAAATTAGAAGGGGGTCAAGGTTAGTACAATAATGAATCTGTAAAATAACGATTCAACTCATCCAGATGCATCGAAAAAACATGTACAATTGAATCTCTAATCGGACAAAATCCAAATTATCCATTCAAATTACTTGTGTAGTTTTATATAAGAGAAAAGAGGTAAAACTCTTATTAAAAATAGGGAAGAATCCCAATTTAAATAGAATACAAAGAATGGGCAACGGTTAGGAACATGTAATAAATGTATCCATAATCCTGTCCCCTAAAAACAGCTAAATACGGCTAATTAATGTATTAGTAGCAACTAACTATACAGAGTCATAAAGCAGCGGTTTAATTAATAAAAAGGTAGTTGGGTATTAATATAGATATATATCAATACTTATATTAGATATATAAGTAATATATTATATGTATATCAATACTCCCCCTCAAGCTGGTTGATAGATATTTAATAAACCAAGCTTGGACATAAAGAATTGATTCAACCCCTGTAGGCCTTTGGTGAAGATGTGAGCAATTTGGTACATTGTAGGAACATATATGAGGCACACACTCCCAGCTTCAAGCTTTTCTTTGATGAAGTGTTTGTCAATTTTAACATGCTTTGAACGATCATGTTGAACAGGATTGTGAGTAATACTTATAGCAGATTTGCTGTCCCAGTATAACTTCATAGGTCTAATGGGAGCTTGTCTCAGCTCTTGTAAGAGTCTCTTAAGCCATAGAAGTTCACAAACTCCAGGGGCAACAGCTCTAAATTCTGCCTCAGCACTACTCCTTGCAACAACAGCCTGCTTCTTGCTTCTCCAAGATACAAGGTTGCCTCCTATGAACATACACTATCCAGAAGTGGATTTTCTGTCCACTTTACAACTGGCCCAGTCAGCATCTACAAATCCTTCAATGGTCAGGTTGCTCCCCATGTTGTAGAACACCCCAAGGCCTGGTTTATTCTTTAGATACTTCAGAATCCTTAGAGCAGCATCCAGGTGTATCTTCCTAGGCATATGCATGAACTGACTTCTTGTATGTGTTAAGTAGATCAATCGGCCAACAAGTCTTTGATAAGACTCTTGATTGACTGTTCACTGTAGAGGATCATTATCAAGTTTCATATTATAGTCCACAGGTGTAGGAGTAGGTTTACACCCTAGTAGGCCATAATCTTTCAGAAGATCAAGAGTGTATTTTTTTTGAGTAACAAATATCCCTTTGGCTGATCATGCTACTTCCATGCCCATAAAATACCTCAACTCTCCTGAATCTTTGATCTCAAATTCAGACTTGAGGAAATTTTTCAGTGTGGTGATCTCTCTGACATCATTTCCAGTTATTATCATGTCATCAACATAAACAAGTATGGTAACTCCCTCTCCACTGGAGTGTTTATAGAACATGGCGTGGTCAGTGTTAGCTTGAGAATATCCACCACCTTTTATGACCTTAGAGAATTTCTCAAACCAAGCTCTAGGAGATTGTTTAAGGCCATATAGGGATTTCTGGAGTTTACGGATTTTGTCACTTCCCACCATGTTTTCAAACCCAGGTGGGGGTTACATGTAAACGGTTTCTTTCAGATCACCATTCAAGAATGCATTCTTGACATCAAGTTGATATAAAGGCCAGATCTTAATCAAGTTAACGAGAGAGAAGAATCAGAATGAGATTCAATTTGGCAACTGTGCAAAAGTTTCATAAAAATCTACACCTTAGGTTTGAGAAAATCCTTTAGCCACTAGTCTTGCCTTATGCCTTTCAACAAAAGACCATCGTGGTTCTGTTTAAGGTTAAACACCCATTTACACCCAACTGGTATGATGTTCTTAAGTTTATTAACCACTTCCCAAGTTTTGTTTTCTTGCAAAGCCTCAATTTCACTAAGAACAACATCTTTCCAATTGGTGTTTCTAAGGGCTTCATGTATACTTTTGGGTATTTTAATTCGACCAAGACCAAGGTGGTGAAGGCTTTATAAGTATCGGATAAAGAGCCATAAGAGACAAACCTTTGGATAGGATGATTAGTACCAGATCTAGTACCTTTTCTTTGAGCAATGGGTCTGGTGTCATGATTTTGATTAGTTTTACCTGCCTGGATATTGTTCTCTTCAAGTCTTACGGATTCTTGATCATTTTTAGTGCCTTCCGGCATATGTGGCTCGTGTACAAGAATGATCTCCTCGATAGGGCACATTAGTCTCATTGACTTTGCCGATTGGTCTGGCCGAATATCACTAGTCTCTTTGAGTTTGTAGATGTGGATCTTCCTCGCAGGTCTCCGAGTCCTTTGGGTCGCTTGAGGTTGCTCAAGAGTCTCTTTGAATCCTTTTGGGCTACCGAGTTTGCTCACTTCTGACTTTCCACTCTTCTTTTGACTAAGGTAGATGATGATTTCTTTTTTCCTTTGGAGTGGTTTTTAAAGTTTCAGGATCATCAATGAGAATTTTAGGCAGAGCAATATCATCTCCAAAGTCAGTGAGGTCCTCACCTGAAATAGATTCATTAGAGTAGAAAGGAGTGTTTTCAAAGAAAGTCACATCATAGGATACATACATTCTCTTGTTAGTAGGATCAAAACATTTATATCCTTTTTGAGTAGCGAATATCCTACAAAGATAGTTTTAATAGCTTTAGGTTCCAATTTGTGTCTAAGGTGCGCATGAACAAAGCGGTACATCCAAATATCTTAAGAGGAATCTCATTAATAAGTTTGCTATCGTGAAAGCATTTTGAAAAGATCTTAATGGGAGTATCATATTGCATAACCCTGTGAGGCATTCATTAATAAGGAATGCAAAGAGCTTAAAATTGCTTCCCCTCGTAAATAATTAGGCATAGAGGAGGTAAAAGCTCTGGCAATTTCAAGAAGGTGTTTATTCTTCCTCTCAAAGAAAGACCATTTTGGTCGAGAGGTATTTGGACTGATGTATTATTCCTTCTATAAAATAAAGAACCTATTAAAAAAAAAGCGATGTAAATGCTCTAATGCCAGTTAATGGTGGTTGGCTTCCGGTTTCTATAGCGCGACGCATGGTAATTTTTTCATGACAAGTGTTTTTTTTTTTTTTTTTTTAAATATTTGATTTACATGATGAGTCTTTAATTTTTAAATTTTAAATTTTATTTTTGTAGTCTGATTTGGAGAAAAATGGAAAGAGCATGGAAACCAAATGCTGATGCAATTCTGCGTAAGGTTCTCTTTCTTTCATTATCTTGTGGTGTATTATGCTCGATTTCGAGTGTTTGGAATAACAGTATTCTCGGCTCTTTGTCGTGATCAATGTTGTATGAGCACAGATACGTGCAGGGCCGTCCCTGTGTTTCTTAAGGCCCTAAGCCAATTTATCAAGATGGGGCTTTTGAAAGAGAAAATAAATGGTGTCAGTGGATATAATACATGTTTAGTATAATAGACTTGTTGAATCAAAAAAGAATTGTAGGCCCTAAATTTTATAATTTGGCGGAGGGCCCCTAGGCCGTGGCCTTGTTGGCCTATGCCCAGGGACGGGTCTGGATACGTGGGTACGAAAACTCGGATACAGGATACGTGGGTGTGAGATCTTGAAAAAACATAGTATACGGATACACAGTGGAGATATGCGTATATAGTATGAACGAAATTCTAGCAGGATTTCGGCATTTTCGGTGTCTTTCTTCATTTTACGCAGTTTTTACTAATTTTCTCGTGTTTTTTCTTCGATATTTCTCTTAGGCTGTGGAGAAGAAAGCTGAGGCTGTACGATGGGCTGAACCGCACATAGAAACTATCAAAACGGTATGGAATAAGTTATCTACGTGTACACGTCCAAATTTAGAAATACGAAAATCGTGACGAATTGTGACCCGTATCTCGAATAATTCGTGAAACCGCACAGGCATGTACGCTATCACATTGAATATATGGAAAACTGTATTATGATTACGATTTAGTTCTTTGATTGCAGAAGTGGGTCCCAGCGGCGAAAGAACAGTGGTTAATTACATCTGCTAGTATTGTGCCACATGTGCATTTACTACGCGATCGAGCACTCGAGGCTTACGTGGCATCTAAAGCTGCTGTGACACCACATGTTTTGAAAGTTCAAGAATCAGCAGATCCTTATTTTCAGGTAATTCACGGACACGAGAAAGTTCTATTGTCACCTTGTCCTTTCAACTTTTGGAAATTTAATTTAAACTTTTTCTTTTTCTTTTTTGGGATTATGGTATGTAATTGCATTTCTTAGTTCTGCACAGGAAGATTTGAAGAAAGCTAAAGCTCAATCAAATACTAATGAGGTGATGGAGGTAAATAAGAGATAATTATTTACTTCAACTGTTTTTTTATTTTTTATTTTTTATTTTTGGGATTATGGTATGTAATTGCATTTCTTAGTTCTGCACAGGAAGATTTGAAGAAAGCTAAAGCTCAATCAAATACTAATGAGGTGATGGAGGTAAATAAGTGATAATTATTTACTTCAACTGTTTTTTTATTTTATTTTTTTTATTTTTTATTTTTGGGATTATGGTATGTAATTGCATTTCTTAGTTCTGCACAGGAAGATTTGAAGAAAGCTAAAGCTCAATCAAATACTAATGAGGTGATGGAGGTAAATAAGAGATAATTATTTACTTCAACTGTTTTGTTTTTTTGGTGGTAAGCTTTGTGTAATTGCTTGTTTATCAGTGTGGTGTCACAACAGTATATTCGGTGTAGTGTCATTAAAGACGCTCTTAATTAGGAAAAAGACTATCGTCCATATGAAGTGGACTTAATCATTCTATATTTTTGCTCAAATTATTTATATTGGTTGTTTGGAGGTTATGAAAGGCGGAAGAAATTTTATGGTACAACCATTCCGCAGTAGGAAGGTTATGTATATCCATCCGCTTTTTTGTCTTTCACCCATACACATTCTTATTATGTGAACGAGGGTAGAAACAGACACACATGATGTAGGGGCACTTGTATTATGTCTGTAAAATAAGATGAATCTGTAAATTAGAGATTTAAATCATCCAGATACATCGAAAAGACATGTACAATTGAATCTCTAATCAGACAAACAAATTATCTATTCAAATTACATGTGTAGTTTTATGTAAGAGAAAAGAAGTAAAACTCTTATTAAAAATAGGGAAGAATACAAAGAATGGGCAACGGTTAGGAACATGTGATAAATGTATCCATAATCCTGTCCCCTAAAAACAACTAAATACGGCTAATTAATGTATTAGCAGCAACTAACTATACAGAGTCATAAAGCAGCGGTTTAATTATTAAAAAAGGTAGTTGGATATTAATATAGATACATATCAATACTTATATTAGATATATAAGTAATATATTATATGTTTATCAATACTCCCCATCAAGCTGGTTGATAGATATTTAATAAACCAAGCTTGGACATAAAGAATTGATTCTGAACCTTAGGTAGGCCTTTGGTGAAGATGTCAGCAATTTGGTACATTGTAGGAACATATATGAGGCACACACTCCCAGCTTCAAGCTTTTCTTTTATTAAGTCTTTGTCAATTTCAACATGCTTTGTACGATCATGTTGAACAGGATTGTGAGCAATAGCAGATTTGCTGTCCCAGTATAACTTCATAGGTCTAGTGGGAGCTTGTCTCAGCTCTTGTAAGAGTCTCTTAAGCCATAGAAGTTTACAAATTCCAAGGGCAACAACTCTGAATTCTGCCTTAGCACTACTTCTTGCAACAACAGCCTGCTTCTTGCTTCTCCAAGATACAAGGTTGCCTCCTATGAACATACACCATCCAGAAGTGGATTTTCTGTCCACTTTACAACTAGCCCAGTCAGCATCTACAAATCCTTCAATGGTCAGGTTGCTCCACCTGTTGTAGAACACCCTAAGACCTGGTTTGTTCTTTAGATACTTCAGAGTCCTTAGAGCAAAGATCCGTGTGTATCTTCCTGTATATGCATGAACCGACTTACCCGTCCCAACGGTAAAAGAAAGTGTGCCTTAACACCTATACCAATAATCCCGTGATTAGAAATATATGGCTTGTTGATTCAGGGGCCTCCAAATATATGACCGAAACCCCGAACTCTTTATAAAAATCACCAAGTGTGTATCTCCTCATACTATAAAGATTGTCGATGGGACTTCTTCCCGTGTTTCGTACTGGGATGTTATAATCAATGAAAAGATAACTCTTAAGAATGTACTTTATGTTCCTAACTTGCAATGCAATCTTTTATCTGTAAGCAAACTTGTAAAAGACTCAAAGTGTAATGCCTTGTTTCAATCTAATGGCTGTAAGTTTCGGACTTATGCTCCAAGATGGAGATTGGCGATCTTTGAAGCTTACTCTGGTCGCTTTGTATTCAAGACTCACTTCACCGACAAGTTTTTTGATGATATTCCTGTGAGGCCTAGCCGCTTATAACAAGTCTGCTTACTTGTAATCGATTATGTTATTACATTATAGGTTAGACATCCTAATTTTGCTTATATGAAGAATTTGTATCCTGATCCGCTTTAATGGAAAAGCTATTTCGATCTTTCTTGTGAAGTGTGTCAACTTGCTAAACATACCAGATCTGTTTTTCCCGCGGAGGTTATTCTCCATCCGCACCTTTTTCCTTGATACATAAAGTGACATCCTGGGGTCCTTCTAAGAAAGCTACAACATCCGGAAAAGATGGTTTGTAAGCTTTATAGATGACCATAGTAGAGTCACTTGGCTCTTCCTTTTAAAGGAAAAATCAAGTTGGTGAAATTTTTCGTAATTTCTATACCATGGTCGAACTCGCTTTGAATCTAAGATTCAAATATCAAAACCGATAATGGCACGTAATATTTTGAGAAGTCACTTGCTAAGTTTCTAACCGAACAAGGCATTGTTCATTTGAGCACTTGTGTTGATACCCCAACAAAATGGGGGTGGCGAAAAGAAAAACAGACATCCGTTAGATGTGGCAAGAAGTATAATGTTCACTATGCATGTACCAAAGTATTTATGGGTGATGCAATTAAACAAAGAACTACTTGATCAACAGGATGCCCTCGATGGTCCTAAAATTCGAAACTCCGATTGGAATTCTTAAAGATCAACTACCCTAAGTCTCATCTTTTTGGTAGTCTTCCTATGAAGGTGTTTGGAAGTACTTGTTTTGTACATATCCATGCCCTACACAGAGGAAAACTTGATCCTAGATCTGTGAAATGTATCTTTGTGGGTTACTCCTCCACTAAAAAGGGGTACAAATGCTACTGTCCCACTACTAAGAAAGTATACACCACTATGGATGTTACTTTCTCAAAAATATGCCCTATTACAAGGCATCAACTCAAGGGAAGTTTTTGATGAATATCACAACTCATGGAACATAGTGGTTCCTGAGAGGTCGATAATAGTGTGACTATTCCTCGAAACTCAATGAACTTCCAACGAGGAATCGTAAAAGAGGAACATGATGGTGTCCCTCCTCCTCGGTCCCACAAATGAACCTAGTGTCATTGTGTACACCGTGAAAGAGGAAGGCGCTTCATCAAAATCCTCAAGTTATCGACACAGCATCTTAATGATCAAGGATCATCACATGAAAATAATGATTCGTAAGAATCCTCGGCGACGACTCGAGGGTTCCAATGAAATGGAAGGTGAACTTGATGAGAGGCCTATTGCCCAAAGAAAAGGGGTTGGGAAGCACCACCGATCATCCTTGTATAACTACTTGTCCTATGACAAGTTGTCACCTGCTTTTTATAGTTTCACTACCAAATTGATAAAATTAGCATTCCTAAGAATGTTTACCATGCTATGCAAGTCCCTCGAATGGAAAGTCGCACTAAATGAAGAAATGCATGCTCTCATTAAGAACAAAACTTGGAAGATCACTCCTTGCCAGGGTAAACATCCAGCGGGGATGTAAGTGGATCTTCACCACAAATACAATGTCGATGGAACTCTAAATAGTATAAAGCAAGGCTAGTGGCCAAAGGTTTCACTCAATCCTATGGGATTGACTATCATGAGACCTTTGCCCCAGTAGCCAAGCTAAATACAATCGTAATTCTCATGAGTATCAGTAGCTTAACCTTGATTGGCCACTCACCCAACCGGATGTTAAAAATGCCTTCCTATATGGAGAAATCCAAGAGGAAGTGTATATGCATCTCCTCCTGGATTTGAAAGCCTAGGGGAGAAAGGAACTGCCTGCAAATTAGAAAAGTCACTCTATGGACTCAAACAAATTCCCAAGGGCCTGGTTTGGGAGGTTTACAACCTTTATGAAAAGGAATGGCTTTAATCAATGCCACTGATCATACTTTATTTACAAAGTTCAGATCGTGGAAAACTACCTGTTAGTAGTTTATGTTGATGACATCATTCTAACAGAAATGATGATACCAAATCGAAACATTAAAGATATGTTGGCTTTTGAGTTTGAAATAAAGAACTTGGGAAATCTAAAGTATTTCCTTGGAATGGAGATTGCCGAAATTCATGGAATCTCCATGTCCCAAAGAAAATACACCCTAGATCTCTTAAAAGAAACCTCGATGCTAGGGTGTAAGCCTCAATAAACACCCGCTGAACCTGGCCTAAAGCTAGGGAACGAGTCCGATAGCCCTCTCTGTGGACAAAGGGGAGATATCAAAGGTCGGTAGGAGACTTATCTATTTATCTCATACCAGCACGATATCCTGCTTTCTTTGTAGGTTTGGTGAGCCAATTCATGCATCAACCTACTGTAAAGACACATGCAAGTTGTTGAAAGAATTCTAAGGTTTTTAAAGAAAAATCTCGATGTGGCCTTCTCTTCAAGAAGCGGTGTGTCAAGGAGGTAAAGATCTACACCGATGTCGACTACGCAGGGATAAAACCAATGGAAGATCAACTACAGTGGTACTCGCACCTATGTTTGGGGTAATCTCACCACACTGGAGGAGCAAAAAGCAACATGTGGTCTCAAGGAGTAAAGGTCAATCGCACTAAGGGCATTGGCACTTGGTGTTTGTGAAGGCATCCGGGTGAAAAGGGTACTTAATGAACTAGGGTTCAAAAATTCTGAACCTACTCAACTCCTATGTGACAATACTTCTGCCCTAAGTATTGCTGAGAATCCTACTCATCATGATAAAACAAAGCATGTTGAAGTGGATAGGCATTTCTTAAGGAAAAAGTTGACAATGGAGATATAACCCTTATTCATGTGAAGACTCAAGAACAAGTTGTCGATGTCTTGACCAAGCCTGTTTCAACTCAAGTCTTTAACCATCTTCACTCCAAGTTTGGGTGCATCAACATCTACAACCAAACTTGAGGGGAGTGTTGAAAGATGGTGTTCTATTAGTGTTAATCTATGTATTAATCTAGTGCTAATTATGTATGGATTAGCTGTTTTTCTATGTATTAATCTAGTGCTAATTATGTATGGATTAGCTGTTTTTTCTGTCTAGTAAGGCTAATGAACAGAAAACTGTTTTTCCTGTTCATTAGCCGTTAAGACTTTCTCGGATAAAGTTTATAGCCGTTGGAGGCTTTTCTATAAAGTGTAATCAACACTTATCCTACCCGATAAGGAGTTTAATCAATAAGAAAGTTTCTCCTCTTCTTTTCTCTCTTCTTTCTCTACTTCTACAATATATATCAATAACATGTTATAGAGATTGTTATGTATTTGACTCTGAATAGACAGAGATTCCGTAAAATAAAGAAAAGTATAGTGTAAGTCTATAAAATAAAGAACCTATTAAAAAAAACTGATGTAAATGCTCTAATGCCAGGTTAATGGTCGTTGGCTTCCGGTTTCTATAGCGCGACGCATGGTAATTTTTTCTCATGACAAGTGTTTTTTTGTTTTTTTTTTTAAATATTTGATTTACATGATGAGTCTTTAATTTTTTAAATTTTAAATTTTATTTTTTGTAGTCTGATTTGGAGAAAAAATGGAAAGAGCATGGGAAACCAAATGCTGATGCAATTCTGCAGAAGGTTCTCTTTCTTTCATTATCTTGTGGTGTATTCTGCTCGATTTCGAGTGTTTGGAATAACAGTATTCTCGGCTCTTTGTCGTGATCAATGTTGTATGAGCACGGATACGCGTGCAGGCCGCCCCTGTTTCTTAAGGCCCTAAGCCAATTTATCAAGATGGGGCTTCTGAAAGAGAAAATAAATGGTGTCAGTGGATATAATACATGTTTAGTATAATAGACTTGTTGAATCAAAAAAGAATTGTAGGCCCTAAATTTTATAATTTGGCGGAGGGCCCCTAGGCCGTGGCCTTGTTGGCCTATGCCCAGGGACGGGTCTGGATACGTGGGTACGAAAACTCGGATACGGGATACGTGGGTGTGAGATCTTGAAAAAACATAGTATACGGATACACAGTGGAGATATGCGTATATAGTATGAACGAAATTCTAGCAGGATTTCGGCATTTTCGGTGTCTTTCTTCATTTTACGCAGTTTTTACTAATTTTCTCGTGTTTTTTCTTCGATATTTCTCTTAGGCTGTGGAGAAGAAAGCTGAGGCTGTACGATGGGCTGAACCGCACATAGAAACTATCAAAACGGTATGGAATAAGTTATCTTCGTACACGCCCAAATTTAGAAATACGAAAATCGTGACGAATTGTGACTCAGATCTCGAATAATTCGTGAAACCGCACAGGCATGTACGCTATCACATTGAATATATGGAAAACTGTATTATGATTACGATTTAGTTCTTTGATTGCAGAAGTGGGTCCCAGCGCGAAAGAACAGTGGTTAATTACATCTGCTAGTATTGTGCCACATGTGCATTTACTACGAGATCGAGCACTCGAGGCTTACGTGGCATCTAAAGCTGCTGTGACACCACATGTTTTGAAAGTTCAAGAATCAGCAGATCCTTATTTTCAGGTAATTCACGGACACGAGAAAGTTCTATTGTCACCTTGTCCTTTCAACTTTTGGAAATTTAATTTAAACTTTTTCTTTTTCTTTTGGGATTATGGTATGTAATTGCATTTCTTAGTTCTGCACAGGAAGATTTGAAGAAAGCTAAAGCTCAATCAAATACTAATGAGGTGATGGAGGTAAATAAGAGATAATTATTTACTTCAACTGTTTTTTTATTTTTTATTTTTTATTTTTGGGATTATGGTATGTAATTGCATTTCTTAGTTCTGCACAGGAAGATTTGAAGAAAGCTAAAGCTCAATCAAATACTAATGAGGTGATGGAGGTAAATAAGTGATAATTATTTACTTCAACTGTTTTTTTATTTTATTTTTTTTATTTTTTATTTTTGGGATTATGGTATGTAATTGCATTTCTTAGTTCTGCACAGGAAGATTTGAAGAAGGCTAAAGCTCAATCAAATACTAATGAGGTGATGGAGGTAAATAAGAGATAATTATTTACTTCAACTGTTTTGTTTTTTTGGTGGTAAGCTTTGTGTAATTGCTTGTTTATCAGTGTGGTGTCACAACAGTATATTCGTGTAGTGTCATTAAAGACGCCTTAATTAGGAAAAGACTATCATCCATATGAAGTGGACTTAATCATTCTATATTTTTGCTCAAATTATTTATATTGGTTGTTTGGAGGTTATGAAAGGCGGAAGAAATTTTATGGTACAACCATTTGTAGTAGGAAGGTTATGTATATCCATCCGCTTCTTTTGTCTTTCACCCATACACATTCTTATTATGTGAACGAGGTAGAAACAGCAGACACACATGATGTAGGGGCACTTGTATTATGTCTGTAAAATAAGATGAATCTGTAAATTAGAGATTTAAATCATCCAGATATATCGAAAAGACATGTACAATTGAATCTCTAATCGACAAACAAATTATCTATTCAAATTACATGTGTAGTTTTATGTAAGAGAAAAGAAGTAAAACTCTTATTAAAAATAGGGAAGAATCCTACTTTAAATAGAATACAAAGAATGGGCAACGGTTAGGAACATGTGATAAATGTATCCATAATCCTCGCCCCTAAAAACAAATATATACGGCTAATTAATGTATTAGCAAAGAACTAACTATACAGAGTCATAAAGCAGCGGTTTAATTATTAAAAAGGTAGTTGGGTATTAATATAGATACATATCAATACTTATATTAGATATATAAGTAATATATTATATGTATATCAATACTCCCCTCAAGTCGTGGTTGATAGATATTTAATAAACTAAGCTTGGACATAAAGAATTGATTCAACCTTAGTAGGCCTTTGGTGAAGATGTCAAGAATTTGGTACATTGTAGAAACATATATGAGGCACACACTCCCAACTTCATGCTTTTCTTTTATCAAGTGTTTGTCAATTTCAACCTGCTTTGTACGATCATGTTGAACAGGATTGTGAGCAATAGCAGATTTGCTGTCCCAGTATAACTTCATAGGTCTAGTGGGAGCTTGTCTCAGCTCTTGTAAGAATTAAGCCATAGAAGTTTACAAATTCCATGGGCAACAACTCTGAATTCTGCCTTAGCACTACTTCTTGCAACAACAGCCTGCTTCTTGCTTCTCCAAGATACAAGGTTGCCTCCTATGAACATACACCATCCAGAAGTGGTTTTTCTGTCCACTTTACAACTGGCCCAGTCAGCATCTAGAAATCCTTCAATGGTCAGGTTGCTCCCCCGGTAGTAGAACACCCTAAGACCTGGTTTGTTCTTTAGATACTTCAGAATCCTTAGAGCAGCATCCAGGTGCATCTTCCTAGGCATATGCATGAACTGACTTACCTGTCCAACGGTAAAAGAAATGTCAGGCCTTGTATGTGTTAAGTAGATCAATCGGCCAACAAGTCTTTGATAAGACTCTTGATTGACTGGTTCACTAGAAGGATCATTATCAAGTTTCATATTATAGTCCACATGTGTAGGAGTAGCTTTACACCCTAGTAGGCCATAATCTTTCAGAAGATCAAGAGTGTATTTTCTCTGAGTAACAAGTATCCCTTTGGCAGATCGTGCTACTTCCATGCCCAGAAAATGCCTCAACTCTCCTATATCTTTGATCTCAAATTCAAACTTGAGGAAAATTTTCAGTGTGGTGATCTCTCTGACATCATTTCCAGTTATTATCATGTCATCAACATAAACAACAAGTATGGTAACTCCCCCTCCACTGGAGTGTTTATAGAACATGGTGTGGTCAGTGTTAGCTTGAGAATATCCACCACCTTTTTATGACCTTAGAGAATTTATGAAACCAAGCTCTAGAAGATTGTTTAAGGCCATATAGGGATTTCTGGAGTTTACAGATTTTGTCATCCACCACCTTTTTATGACCTTAGAGAATTTATGAAACCAAGCTTAAGAGATTGTTTAAGGCCATATAGGGATTTCTGGAGTTTATAGATTTTGTCACTTCCCACCATGTTTGCAAACCAGTGTGGGGTACATATAAACAATTTCTTTCAGATTCCATTCAAGAATGCATTCTTGACATCAAGTTGATATAAATGCCAGCTTCTAATCAAGCAAAGAAGAGAGACGAACTCTAACAAGATTCAATTTGGCAACTCAAAGCACAGCTTTCATAAAAATCTACACCATAGGTTTGAGAAAACTTTAGCCACTAGTCTTCCCTTATACCTTTCAACAAGATTATCAAGTGTTGCTTAAGGTTAAACACCCATTTACTCCCAACTGGTTGATGTTCTTAGGTTTATTAACCACTTCCCAAGTTTTGTTTTCTTTCAAAGCCTTCATTTCACTAACAACATCATCTTTCATATTGGTGTTTCTGAGGGCTTCATGTATATTTTTGGGTATTTTAATGCAGTCAAGACTAGTGGTGAAGGCTTTATAAGTATCAGATAAAGAGCCATAAGAGACAAACCTTTGGATAGGTTGATTAGTACAAGATCTAGTACTTTTTCTTCGAGCAATGGGTCTGTTTCATCATTTCGATTGTTTTTTCCTGCCTGGATATTGTTCTCTTCAAGTCTTACTGATTCTTGATCATTTTTAGTGCCTTCTTGCATATGTGGCTCATGTACAAGAATGATCTCCTCAGTAGGCACATTAGTCTGCTGACTTTGCTGATTGGTCTACTGAATATCACTAGTCTGTTGAGTGTGCAGATGTGGATCTTCCTCAGTAGTCTGCTGAGTCCCTTTGGGCTGCTAAGGTTGCTCAGTAGTATGCTGAATCCCTTTGGGCTGCTGAGTTTGCTCAGCTCTAGACTTTCCACTCTTCTTTTGCCTAGTGTAGATGATGATTTCTTTTTCCTTTGGAATGGTTTTAGAAGTTTCAGGATTATCAATGAGAATTTTAGGCAGTGCAATATCATCTCCAAAGTCGGTGAGGTCCTCACCTGAAATAGATTCAGTAGAGTAGAAAGGAGTGTTTTCAAAGAAAGTCACATCATAGGATACATACAATCTCTTGTTAGTAGGATTAAAACATTTATATCCATTTTGAGTAGCAGAATATCCTACAAAGATAGTTTTAATAGCTTTAGGTTCCAATTTGTGTCTAAGGTGGACATGAACAAAGGCAGTACATCCAAATATCTTAACAGGAATCTCAGTAATAAGTTTGCTATCAGGAAAGCATTTTGAAAAGATCCTAATGGGAGTATCATATTGTGGAACCTTTGAGGGCATTCTGTTAATAAGGAATGCAGCAGTTAAGATTGCTTCCCCTCAGAAATAATTGGGCATAGAGGAGGTAAAAGCTCTGGCAATTTCAAGAAGGTGCCTATTCTTCCTGCTGGGAGGTATTTGGACAAGAGGACTGTTGTATTATTCCTTCTTCTGTAAGGTATGGACCTAGAGCAGAGGACCAGAGGTAAAATACTCGGTCCCATTGTCTGTTCTGAAAATCTTGACGTTAGTTTGAAACTGATTCTTAATCATTTGATGAAAAGTTTTAAACACAGTACTAACATCAGATTTATTTTTGAGAAGATACACCCAACATAGCCTTGTATGATCATCAACAAATGTTACAAACCATCTGTTACCTGTTAGATTTTGTTATTCTTGATGGACCCCACACGCTCACTATGTATTAAGGTAAAGGGAGAAGAAGCTTTATAAGGTTTAGCCTTAAAAGAATTTCTGGTTTGTTTAGCCAAAACACAAAATTCACATTGAAATAGAGCAGGTTTCTTATACAAAAATAGTTCAGGAAACATTTTTGTAAATAAAAGAAACTAGGATGCCCTAGTCTGTAATGCAACATCTTAATTTTCTCATCATGATTATCTAATTTAGATAAAAGTAGATCCTCATCCACTTGTTCTTGCAGGTGCCAATCATCATCTCTGATTCCAGTGCCTGAAATACACAATGAGAGGGAAAGAACTTAGCCACACACTTGTTATCATTAGTGAACTGGCCGACAGAGAAGAGGTTGCAAGTGAGTTTAGGAACATGAGGAACAGAAGCAAGTTGTATAGTGTCAGATATATGTATAGTTCCTTTTCCAACAACAGTAGATAAAGTGCCGCCAGCAATCATTACTTTATGTTGACCAGCAGAAGGAGCATATGTAGAGAAAAGTTTGAAGTTACCTGTAATGTGACTGGAAGCTCCAGTCTCAACAATCCAAGAGAAGTTGCCTTCTTGAGTGGTTGCAGCAGAGGAGGTATTCTGGGTAGAATTACCCTTTTCAGTACCTAGGAGCTGTTTGAGGACATCCATCTGCTCTTTTGAGAAAGGCATAGGAGTGTCACAGGTGTTAGCAGAACTGGTTTGCCTATGCTCATTCCACTGACCGGTTTTCTTTGAATTCAGACCTCTGGGGTTGCCACCAGCAGGTTTTCCATGAAGAATCCAACAGCTTTCTTTGAGATGATCCTTCCTCTTACAGTGGTCACAGAATTGCAGGCTCTTCTGCTCATTTCTTTTCTGAGGATCCCTTTGATTATTCCCAGCATAGGCATTCTGGGTAATCAAAGCAGATGGCTCATGTTGGATTTTTGGGAATTTGCAGGGTTTCCAGATCCTCCCATAGTCTCTCTCCTGCTCTCTTCCTTCCTAATGGAGGCAAATGCTTCCAATATAGTAGGCAGGGGTTCTTGGGCACGGACTCTTTCTCTTGCAGCTTCATAGGTTGAGTTTAATCCACCTAAAAACTCAAAAGCTCTCTCTCTTTCAATAATTTTCTGGAAGTTCCTTGCATCAGTAGTGCATTTCCAGATATTTGCAGTCAAGAGATCGTGACTTTGCCAGAGTATCTTTAGTGAGTTGGAGTACTTGGTGACATAGAGTGTTCCCTGCTTCATATCCTTAAGTTTTGTTTTGACACCAAAAGCTTGGGCATAGTTTCCTTTATTAGAGTAGGAGTTGGCAACATTATCCCATATCTCCTTAGCAGTGTTGAAGAAGAGATTAATCTGCTGCCCAATCTCCTGTTCCATGGAGTTGATTAGCCATGTCATAATCATGGCATTCTCAACTTCCGAGGTCTCATGAGCCTCTTCATCAGCAGCAGCAGGTTCTTTAATTGAACCGGTTAGATAGCCAAGCATTCTGCTCGATTTCGAGTGTTTGGAATAACAGTATTCTTGGCTCTTTGTTGTGATCAATGTTGTATGAGCACGGATACGTGGGTACAAAAACTTGGATACGGGATACTTGGGGTGTGAGATCTTGAAAAAGCATAGTATACGGATACACATACACAGTGGAGATATGCGTAAATAGTATGAACAAAATTCTAGCAGGATTTCGGCATTTTTGGTGTCTTTCTTCATTTTACGCAGTTTTTACTAATTTTCTCGTGTGTTTTTTCTTCGATATTTCTCTTAGGCTGTGGAGAAGAAAGCTGAGGCTGTACGATGGGCTGAACCGCACACAGAAACAATCAAAACGGTATGGAATAAGTTATCTACGTGTACAAGTCCAAATTTAGAAATACGAAAATCATGACGAATTGTGACTCGTATCTGGAAATAATTCGTGAAACCGTACAGGCATGTACGCTATAACATTGAATATATATGGAAAACTGTGTATTGTGACTGCATAATGTTATTTTGACGCGGCTTGCAGGCACAAGGTACTGTTGAACAAGAGTTGAAGCAGCATGAGCATCCTAGCTCCTTTGCTACAAAGAAGCTAGTGTGTTTCATTGTATGTAGTGCCTTCTTATTTTTTGTGGTTCATTATATATATATTACTTTAATGCAATTAAATAAATAATTTGGCATCCCATATTTTGATAGGCTTCAGCACTTTTGGCTTTGCCAATCATACTTGTCTACAGAATGTTGTACTCTGCTACTTTCAGGTCAGTTCTCTAAATGTTTGTAATATATTTATTAGTTATTTGAAAAGTTTCTAACTCATTAATGTAACTTGTTTCAGTAATAAAACAAAGAGTGCCTGACATAGTAAAACTCATCCACGTCGCAAGGCAAAACGCGGACACTCAAATAACTAATGCATGAAGATTTGTTTCCTTTGTAATGGAAAGTATTGCATTTTTTTTGGGACAACCGTAATGGAATAAGTCCCAAACAAATTGGGACGGAGGGAGTAACATAGAATAGTTTGATGCAATTGATTACCCTTAATTTGAATGGATGATGTGTTATTTACCATATTATTGTTGGCTTTCTGATTTGCAATTATGTGCGGTAAAAAGTCTCTCTTTGAGTATCGATTCAAGCTGGTTTGTCTGCAATTATGTATGCAATTATGTGTAAAGTTTTGTTATGATTCATATGTTTTCTTAGACGATTAGAATACGAAAATTATGAAGTGTAGGTTGTTCAAATAACAATTGTTCGGTAGGAATGTTGTTTACTTTAATTAAAATTCAACTTTATTCTTCAAAAAGAATCAACTTTAAAGTTCATGGGCTTTCAACTTTAAAATCCCATGCATATTTAAATGCTTTCAACTTTAGGAATGATTAGGCGGCCGTTCTTCACACAGATGATGATGCACTTGGTTCCGCCAATACCATATACTATAGATTGTTTCTCTAAAGATGTATGGCCAATCTCTTCGTTGAGTAGAATCATGAAGATTTGACTTGATCCATTCACCAATAGTAGGCTTAGAATAGAAGTTAGAGTTAGCGGTGTCTAGCAAAGAAATTCCTCAGATATAACCAAATTTCCATCTATAATCCTGTAAGACATGTAAATTAGACTCCTCTTCCTGGTTACAAAGACAACACATGGGGGAACTACAGATGTGCTTACGCCAAAGCAGAGCCATAGTAAGTAAAAAGCTATGTACAAAGCCATAGTTCCACAACAGAGTATTTCGTATCTTGGCCTACAACCCACATGATGACCTCATCTTCTTTCAGTGCAAAAGCAGCCATACATATACTTTTCCAAGAATATGATGCATTTCCTTGGGTTAGAAAAAGAGGCATCTTTATTTCATGACAAGAACCCTCACCCAAAGGGATTGATCATCTGTAAGGATTTTCCAAGCCAATTCACCCAAAAGAGCAAGAATCATGCAATGAGGATCTTTAAAACCGAGACCACCGGCCTCTTTCTTGAAACACCGGTTCTTCCAAGATATATAATGCATCTTTCTCTCGGTCTGCTCCCCCCTAGAAGAATTTTCTACAAAAGTTTTCTATTTCATTTAAGAGTCTCTTAGTATTCTTAGTGGTCTGCATAGCATAATAAGGATGGGTGGCCAGAGAACTCTTGATCAAAAACATTCTGCCCGCCCTTGATAGCGTCTTGACTTTCCAGCTTAAAAGTTTCATTTTCATCTTATCAACAATATATTCAAAGGTTCATTTGGTTGTTCTGAATGAATTAAATGGAAACCCAAGTAAGTTCACTGGTCATCAGTGAGTTGCATATTAAGACTGGCTAAGGAGTGTCCTCAAATGATGGCGGGTATTCCAAGAAAAATGAATTTTGGATTTATGAGAACTCACTTTCTGACAAGAAATGTTGCAAAAGTTGTCAAGGACACCTACAATAGTGTTGATCTGCGCCACAGAAGCTTCACCAAACAAAATCAGATCATCTCGCAAAAACATGTGTGAGAGATGGTCCAAAACGACTACTTTAACAGTTTCCATCTACCTTCTAGACAACTTTGTCAATATACCGTTAAGATTTCCATGCAGATGACAAACATGTAAGGGGCAAATAGATCCTCTCGCCTAAGTCCTATTTTTGGGTTGATGGTGTCTAGCTTCTTTCAATTCCAAAAGATTGAAAGCTTAGTGGTTCTCGAATCCAAACATGATCATATTTGTGATCTTGCTAGAAAAATCAATCTTCACCATAATATTTTTCGAAAGGTCCAATGGACTCATCATAAGCTTTCTCAAATCAATCTTGAGCAAAGATTGATTTTCTTTTCCTTTCCTTTTATATTTTAAAAGTAATAGAGCACCTCTTAAGCAACCAAAAATTCTCGATCCCACATCTACCAGTACAAAGCGACTTGGGTATGAAAAATGTTGTCTATTACCTATAACTTTGAAGATAATTTTCACGCAAATCTTTTTTTAGAGATCCATGGGTCTGAGCCGGGACACATAATCTGGGGATTTCACATTTGGGATTAAGGATACGACAATTTCATTGAGTCGTTCATTAAAATCATCCGTCTCAAATGCCTCAAACACAAATTGCAAAAAATTGATGAGCTTACGGTGGACCAACACTTCTTAAGAAAGCAAGTAGGTATTCCATCAGTCCAAGAGCTTTGCAGCTCCATTTCAAACAAGGCTTCTCAATTTCTTTCTTTGAAACTTGTATATTTAAGAACTGGATATCTAAGTCCTGAGAGCTTGAATAGGATGCAATCTATAAGATTCTCGATCAATGGAATCGCTTGGTATAGGTTGGTGTATTTTTTTATCATCCTTCAATCTCGCTTCTATCCTCCATGCCATGCCCCGACCTTATTCCGATATGTAATTTCATGTTTCTTTTGATGGTAGTCATATGGTAAAATGGGTGTTTATTTCCCTTCACCAACTATTTAAGTTGAGATCTCTGCTTTCAGCAGATCTCTTCCTCGGTCCAAGATGTATTCCGGCCCAAGTTCGGACTCTCATGCAAATCAAGTCATGTAATGTGATGGAGCCTTTTAGACTTCTCTTAACACTTTCAATTCTAGCAAGGCAATTTTTATTTCTTTGGAAGATGTGACAAAAATCTCATGATTCCATCTTTTGGTTCTATTGGAAAACAATTGGATGGTGGTGAACAAGTCATTGCTACTATACTAAGCCTCTACCACATGCCTTTTAAAGTTAGTGTGTTCAAGCCAAGCTATTTGGAAATAGAAACAATTTAGTATCCAGACATAGAAGATTATGATCTAAATGCTCTCTTGGTAGATGTCCCTGAACATTACTGAACTTCTCAAGTCATCCCATGTTACATCAAACCTGATCAAGTCTTTGTTGGATTCCCTCATTGCCATTGGCCTTCCCATATACCTAGGTCATTGAAAAGGGAATTCAAAAGATCACAATGTTGTATCATCATCAACAACTTCACCATATTGATGCCTTCAACTTTTCGTCCCCTTTACTTGTCTTTTTGGTATAACCACTTGATTAAAATCTCCAAAAAAAGCACCAACGGAGGGTTAGCACATCCCCGAGTCTCTCAAGAAACTCCCAAAAGTCCAAAACTCATTTCTGGCACTAGCAACGGGGCTAGCATAGATCATAACAAGCATCTTAACCTTGTATTATTTTTCTAATTTTAAAAACTTTTATTTAAATGTAACACGTCATGAAAGACGCGCATTTTTCTTAGTTTTCTTAAATCCACGATCTTTTCTGCCTTTTCTTATTTTTATTTTATTTTGAGGAATGAGAATAAAAGGTAGGAAATAGGTAGAAGATATGTATCAGGACACTATTTTTATTTTTGTTTGAGGGGAAAACAAAGATTTTATTTATCGCAATCAACGGAAGTAGCAAGGGAAACATGAGGTGTGAGAGATGAACCCCATTCCGCAATTCCTACGAGGCCAATGATTTCTCTAGCTAGTAAATAAGCAGGTACATTCCAAAAATACACTGTTTGTTGGATCAAATCCATAGTTTGTTACATTGGAATAAATCCAAATCCACTGTAAATTGTGTGAGTAGGATATTTTAAATTTTGGGGTTAAAGAGCATTAAAAACGTTTTTGAAAACATAATTCAATTGGGTGAATGGATTGGAGATTAATTTTAGAAATTACATAATTTTGATGGGATCATGCAAAAATTACATTGAATATTGGAAAATGCCCTCAAAAGCAAAAATGCAACTCCTAGTAATTCTTGAATAATACAAACAAACCTCTCGTATTATTTGCCTTGAAGTTTGGCTTTGTAACTCCAAAAGCTTTAACAAACTCAATAAATAAATTGCCATGAAATAATAACTAATACATATATGACTAGATTTGATGATTTTGCGCAGTATGATACGAATTCATAACCAAAATGAACTTGCCTCAAGTACCGTCATCATTGTTGTATATAACATGTCGTATTTACTATGTGACGTCGTGTGTTTTCATTTTATTTCCAAATGTTCGAAGTTTTAACACATGCCTTCACACGATAAATACAACAGTTGTTACAAACCCATTTATGATAGGTGGACCCGAGCCTCAAGAACCGCGTAATCATCAAATCCGGCTTTCGATGTCAATAAGATGTCCAATATGGGTCTAAATCACCACATTGATCCATGCCCACATATCTTCCACCTATTGCATTTGCATTGCCCATATCTTCTATGGAAGCATAGTTTCCAGGGTCATTTGCAATGACACCATTAGTCATCATAGAAGAACTCATGAGTATGTCTTGTTGATTTATCCCCGATGGAGCTGGCCGTAAAACCTGTTGTTGGGTTGAGTTGGCACCGCCACGTATGTTTAGGTCCAACCCTGATACAGAAAAAGCAGTTCCTCCAATTACAGGGTAGTTGGTTTGTGGCCCGAAATGGAAAGTTGAATGCTCCAGGATGTTGCGGTTGCACCCTGTAGAGACTCGGACAACTGCTCCATTTCCGCATGGGACATGTAGTTTCTTCCCATCGGGAACCGATAGGCATCGGGGTGTTGATTCTGCTGCATCATCATTTGGGATGCCATTGTACTTGACCCTATATCAAGATTGTAGGGGTGTAGTGCCCTTGAATGCGTTGAAGGGTATTTTTTCACTCCAACACTCTTTTGAAACACACGGCAAACTACCCATTCATCCTGCTGGATATTAATTGGAAGGACAATATGTTAGCAATAAGCGGATCCAAAAAATAGTCATTAGGGACGAGATTTAACCAAAACACATATAAAACTACCCATACGCTTTTTGTTTATATAGTTGTCACATTAATCATATTGGAGTTTCAAATAAATACAAAGTCAACAACAATAAGACTCGAACTCAAGACATTGAGATTAAACAAAAGATGTTCTCACAGTCACCAGACTGTATATATATGTTTCATTTTATTATATCCCAATATTATATTAATGAGATGCTATTATGGGTTTCTCAAGGGTCAGTTTAGCAAAACTTATAACCTTATTTGAAGAGAAGATTGTTTAACAAGAAAAGCAATACTGTGGAGTAAGGTTGAACATGTGTATTTTAGTCACCAACCATTTTTTTTTCCTCACACATTCTGTGTTTTAAGCTTTTTAAATGTTAAAAAGGATCCAAGAAACACATCTTATATACTAAAATATATGGTTATATTGTCGCATGGTATTCCTAAGAAAAATATCATAACAATCGTTTTATACATATATAAAAATAAATTATTTTAAGTGTTATGAAATATGTATTATACTAAAAACATAGTACGTAAGAACACATAAGAGGAAAATATATATGTGGTTATTAGTTATAAGGCACAGTCATTGTAGAAACAAATGATCATTTAGAATGACTCAAAAACGTATTCGGTTATAAGGACAATCTAATTTATTTTAGTTGGTGAGTGTAATTAGGGACTCGGCAATGGCATCCGAAGGCGGCAGGCTGATCCTTCTTCTTGATGGGGGAGTCAGGAGATGATGATAGTTTACGATCGCGTAAACCACAGACATTACCATCGCAAACACAACCTTCATTGGAGGAGGAGGACGGCGGCTCAGGCTCTGATGAAGCTGATGATGATTGTTTAAAACATCCACAGAGATTCAACGACGTCAAAGCCATTATGCATGCGTGCGATCCAAGAACATAAAAAAAATCTTCTTGCCCGTGAATTGTGTGATATTTTTGTGCACAAATGTGTATATATATGGTAAGCAGCAAATGGCTTCTTTTAAAGAGAAAATGGCTATTAATTCTTAGCCAACGAAATGAATAGTTCAACAATTCTCATATGTGGATGTTATTGCCTATTGGGGTCAATATAAGGTGGCTAATACAACTATACAAGGTAGGTGGCAATTTTGATGGGTTTTTTTTTTTTTTTTTTACCATACAAATGAGGATGAAACAAGGCGAAGAAGAACGAAACAGCGTTATAGCTCTCATTCTCGCTTCAAAAACCGCTTTCATGGAAAGGACTGTGGTTATGAACAGTTTAACCGCCGGTCCGGTGACCGGAAAAGTAGGTGAACAGTGATTTTACGGTGACGACTAGGTTTAAAATATCGTGTCATGATGCTAGAGCCGGAGGTGTGATTGGAAAGGGTGGTGGAATTATAAAGTCTATCGGATAACATACCGGTGCTCGTGTATGTGTGCATGACTTAATCACCGGCGACGACGAGCATGTCATTGAGATTTCCGATACTCGGATGAGCTTTTCGGAAACGTATGCGGAGTTTTCGCCACTCAAGAGGCATTGATTTTGGTACACGGCAGATTTTGGGCGATTATGAAAGTTACGGCGGTATTAAGGACAAGGAAGGAGGTAGAAATAGTAAGAACAATCACCACCATAACCACCGCGCGGCGGTGGCGGCAAACGAGTGGTAACAAGGTTGGTGGTGCCGGAAGTGCTTGTTGGGAGTTTAATGGGAAGAGGAGGAAGATAATTAAACAAATGAGATTAACCAAGAAAGCTTACATCAAGGTTTTGACCAATGAACAAAGTTTGCCCGGTGCGTTGCCGCCAGGAGGAGGTTGTTCGAGTTGTTTGAAACCGACCGTCCCTTCCCCTTGAGCGGTGCGTGTTGATATTTTGACTCTTAAGTAGGATTGATTAAGGTTCTAACAAAATCGTTGTGGCATTAAATGGCGTTTGATATGTTCATTCAATGGAACTGATATTTCTTAAAAAAAAGATGATCCTCATTTACTTACGGTCTCCTCTGTGTTTATATGCATTTTGACAAACAAGTATAAGCTCAAGAACTACCAAATTAAGAAATATTTTTCTGATTTACATGCTACTTGATGGAGTGACATTGATGACTGATGCAGTGACATTGCTGACTTATGCAGTGACATTGATGTCTGATGCCGGGAACATTGATGACTTATGCAAAGGACATTGATGTCCATATACAAGGACATTGATGACTTATGTAGTGACATTGATGTTTGATGCAGGACATTGATGTCTCGATGTAGGGACATTGATGTCGATGCAGGGACATTGATGACTGATGTAGGGACATTGATGTCCGATCAAAGTGACATTGATGAATGATGCAGGACATTAAGCTAAACAAGATCGTCAAATGATTCAAGATCGTGTTAAAGAATTGATGGATTCCACAATGAATCCAATTATCAGGAGGGCACAAACAACGTGTGGCCATTACAAGAGTCATAATGAAGAGTCTTTGTAGTTTCACCAAACTTGTACTTCTATCCATATCAAAAGCTCCACATTTGGAGAAATGCAAAACAAGAGCAGAGCTGACTGGTGCAGTTGTTAGGCTTTATGCAATGACATTGATGTCTGATGCAGGGACATTGATGACTTATGCAGTGACATTGATGTTTGATGCAGTGACATTGGCGACTTATGCAGTGACATTGGCGACTTATGCGGTGACATTGATGACTTATGCAGTGACATTGATGTCTGATGCAGGGACATTGATGACTTATGCAGGGACATTGATGTCTGAAGCAGTGACATTGATGACTATTTACAATTAGATAACTAATGCAATGATATTGATGTCACCGCATATACAACTTGATACACACATTTGATAACTTTGTAAAGTAACTTTATTTCTTTGTTATCTTTAAATATTTGATTGATGTTGGTTTATTTGATTAGTGTTGGTTTAAATTTTCGATAACTTTGTAAAATAACTGTATTTCTTTTATTTTTTTTTTGGTTTAAAGGCATATTTTTACAACCAAAGGTATGCATAAATTGTTACAATAACACGTCACTGCATAAATCGTTACAATAACACGCCATCGCATAATTCGATACAATAAGACATCACCGCATAGATCGCTACAATAAGAAGTCACTGCATAAATCGCTACAATGAGACGTCATTGCATAAATCGCTACAATGAGATGTCACTGATCAAGGTTGTCAATGGATCGCGGCGGTCAATACATCATGGTAGCCAATGTATCGCGGCGGTCAATGCATCGGGGTGGTTAATGGATCTCGGTGGCCAATGCATCCGGGTAGGTGGTCAATGCATGACGGTGATCAATACGTCACATCGATTTTTATGAAGAAAAAAATTGATTTTATGAAATTTATTCGGAAAAATATCAAATTTGATTTTAGAATAAAGAAGACGAAAATTATGAATTTTAGTGAAAAAATTATGATGATCCGAGTTTTAGATCAAAATATATGATCCTTAGAAATATGGTGAATTAAAAATAAAAAAATAAAAAAAAACCCACCCACGTTCAGTAAGTTTTTATTTTATTTTACTTTTTTTTTTTTTTTTATACTTTGAACGCTTTTTTTTTTCCTCCTTCCTTTTTTCCTTCTTCCTCTTTATCCACTCGAAATTAGAATGTCCTTATAACTAAATAAGTTTCATTCTTAAAGTTAGAATGTCCTAATAACTAAATAAGATTTCGGAGTGTCCTATTATCCTTAATAAGTTGAAAATCAGTCCTTTTAAATAATTGGCCCAATATATATTTAATAATTTACAATATGCATTTTTCAAACCATAACTACTCTGTTAATTACTTAATATATTAAAACTTCGAATTCCAGATTTCATACTTCAGATTTTGAAAATAAACATAAGTTAATAGACATATCCGACACTAATTAATGTTCGGAAAAAAAATAAGGGCTTAAATGTCACTTTGATACTAATATAAGAAACTATCACCCCCATAAAACGGTGTCGTTTTGATATCCAATTAATCAAATTAATACCCAAATGTTTTCAAAGTATGAAAACACTTGTGGATTCATAATTATTTTTCTAGGTATTATATGTTGTAATAAAATAATATTTAGTGTAATTTTTTCTTGAAACCCTAAATTAGAAGAGTATAATACACACCTTTGCTGTCCGATATGAAGATTTAGCATGTATGCGATATTCATGCATAACCCAACTAGTTTTCTCTCCTCTTGGTGCTCTTCCTCTATAAAACACCAAAGTTTTCTTCATCCCAACCGTCTCTGACGACGTGACACCGACGTCGTAAATCTCTTTGTCTTTTCCGGTGGTTTTCCAGTAACCGGTGTTTGTTGCTCGGTTTGTCCGAACTCCGGTTGGATACTTTCTATCTCTTAGGCTAAAAAAGTACCACACTTTTTCACCCATTTTTGCCTTTCCTATTACACACAAAAAGAAACACACATACACATAGTATTAAAGGTGAATTCATGAATAGTAGATCCTGAAATCGAGGTCACTGAGGGCATAAAAACAAAAGTAAAGAAGGCAGCAGAGAAACAAAGTGTACGGTTTTGCCCCCCGAAAATCTACCAAAGGCACATACCTCAACCAGAGAGTATATACGTATGCCTACATCAGTGACATCATTCGTGACATCATTCGGAGACGTAAATGTTCATTGATCATCATGGTGATTGATTTCGTAACTATTGATTGATCAGTGACTCTATACAGAACAGATGTGGGAGGTGTGATCACAAGGATGTGGATGTTACGTCTTGTTAAGTATTCATGCAACTTACTGCAATCTTTCTATAACCGTATTGATCTTTTGATTCTAGAGGGCTTTTCGAAGATGTGATTCTTCAATATAGCTCTATAAGAAACTTATCAAGACTTATATTTCAAATGTTTTTTCATTTATTCGTTGCGAAATGGGTCGAGATTGATGTTGAAAGATGAAAAGTCTTTATATATATATATATATATATATATATATATATTGAGGAAAAAAGTCTTTATATTAGGAGGTATCCAATTAGGAAAAACATTTGGGTGGTGATTTCGAATGCGAAAATCACAACATAAAACACCAGTATTATAACAAAACATGTGTTTTACGCCGTCACACCATTTTCAGAGTCCACTAGAAAAAAATTCAAGTGATGTTTTATAGAGTTTCTACTTTTGCAATTATGTATAACATCAATTTTCTTTTAAATTAAATACTTTTTGAACAAAGAATTTGGGAGATCGAATACATAAACCCTTACCAGGAAGATCCCAAGGCTCACAATTATTCAGATTAACATCACCAACTGCTCTTGAAGTAAAATCCGAATCGTTGATCTTGTTGATGAGATAATACGTAATCAGCTCCTCGTCCGTCGGATGGAACCGAAAACCGGGCGGCAACTTCTCCTCTTTGCCTTCTCCTTCCATTTATGCTGAAACCCTCAAGAATATCTGACATGTTCAAAAGAGAAAAACCCTAAAACCAAAACTTCCAAAAGAAAATCAAAAAATAAATACATATTAAATAAAACAATCCCCTCTACAAAGCTATCTAGAAATAGGTTGATCTATAAGCTTATAGGATTTGACACTTCAAGATTATTTGTCCCAAAAAAGGAATAATATAAGCTAGTTTGTGTGTGAAATTGGTGTTTATAATTAAGTTTCTAGAAGAGAAAAGATTAAGGTTTTTGGTAATAAAAGTGGGATTTCTTACAGCTTTAATTGCAGGAGCTGTTGAAGAAATTCCTGTAATGGATATGATAGATAGGGTTTCTTGTAAGAAGATTCACAAGAAATTCAGTGCATTCAATAAAACAAATGAGAGAAAGAAAGAGAGTTATAGTATTATATATAATTAGATCTTACCTACTAAGGGTCTTAATGCACACGGTTCCTGACCTAGTTCAAACCCTATGAATTAAAATAGTAACGATACTGTCACGATCATTATGACACAATCACTGTCACAACATGATGTTATTGTATGGTCTCTGACTTCGCAATATTTGTTCGAGTAGTGCTAGCTTTACAACAAAATGTCATGACCCACTTTTACACTGTTGATCATGGTGTAAGGGTATGAGTACATTGTAATGAAAATATCTTGCATTTGATTTGGGGTACACGTTGAAGTTCAATACCCCTGTATCGAATTCTTTCAGCAAGTACATACAGAATTTGCACATTGGACCAATAAGGCATAACAATCGATTTATTACATCATCCATGAGACTCTAGGAGCGAGACAGTGAGGGCCCTTTCAGGTGAGAATCGATATTTTTTCCAATAGTGTAAAGTTTTGTTGAGTCATTTTATTGTGGAATCACCATTTTCGTAATTTTTTTGGACAACTGTCGCATTGTCACCTAATAAGAAATCAAATTGTCATACCATGTAGTGATATTCCTTGTGTCAGAGTAATCGTAAGTTGTATCAATATCATTATTCATAGTAAAATGGCCCCACTGCAAGCAAATCACCTAATTAAACATCTATATACAAACATTAAGCATAGAGATTTTTCATGAATATAGGGTTAAAGAAAATTAGTTGAGCATTTAAAGAAACAATACATTATTCTTGATAGGAGTGTAAAAGTGGTTTATTTACTTGCATTTTAGTAGAATACTCTATCATTACCTGATATAAAAATACAAAAACAAATATGGTGGGTTGAGAAACAATTAAAATTAACAAAATTAAACCAACCCAATCATATTTCGTTTGGGTCAAACCCAACATGAAACGTATGGACTTGAATTGGTTTGGGTTTTTGTGAGATGGTTCGGGTTGGATTTTAGGGTGGTATGGGACGATTAGGTTTTCTTTGCTCACCCCAATTCAAACGGCGTCCTCGTTACGGAAAAACAATGGTGTCTACATGAAGTTGAACCACCGGACGACGAGCTATAGGGCTCTGGCTCGGCCATGATAATTATCCCATTTTTAACTACTCAACACACAACACATGATATGAGGGCACGGTCCACTATCTCTGTCATTATGATACGATTGAGCATACAGGTATTTGACCTATCAAACCTTCGTGGTGCGCCTACATATATGAACCCTTGATTCTTTTCTCATCATTAATTATGCATATTTTACTTATTAATTACAAGCTACTAGCTCAACCAATATATTAGCCAACATATTTTCCTACCCAAAAGTGACTCGAAGAGAGACATCTCTAAAATCCCTGACGTTCATCAATCTGCAGGTTAACCTTAATAGCTTGACTTCAGAACTCTTTCTATAGTAAGCGTTGTAGATTGCTAAAAGAGAAGAGGCTGCAGAAGTGACTTTAGCAATCTACAACGCTTATATATATATATATATATATATATATATATATATATATATATATATATATATAAATGTTTAATTTTATCGTAAGGCGATGTTATTGACATTATGTAATATCCCATTTTTCAAAAAGATTTATTTGTTTTTTTTATAAAAACTAATATTATGTTTAATGATTTAAGGACTTAAGGTATTTTATGTATATATATTCGGATATATATATATATATATATATATATATATATATATAAGGGGAATTATGGATTTAACAAAAGAAGAAGGATTAATTGGAAATAATAAGTAAAGGCATTCATATCAAAAGCCCTATTTTTTATCTTTAAAATAATATAAAATAATATATATCTCTATTTTACAACATCATAATTCAAAACACTCCACAACAACATCCATATACCTATCTTTATACCAAATACCATCAAAATAAGGATAGTGCTCCACAAATAGGGATGCACTATTCATTGACCCTAAAAATAAATAGGGATGAAGCTTCTCCTGTGAAGGTATTTAAGGGAAATTTCCACAGTTTACCTTTATTTTAGGGATAGCGCACCGCATAGGGCATCATATGTGAATGCCCTAATTATTTCCTTGGAGGTTATTTACAAGGAATAAAACCTCCCTTATTAGTGGGAACTTTTTATCATAAAGTTGTAGGCCAGTTCGAACAGTTTCCTCTCAAATTAGGAAGAGAAAATTGGAAAAGCAAAGGAGAGGATTTTCAAGGGTTCTAATCGAATGCTTACCGGAATTCAAAATCGTTTGGAGAAAAAAAATCAGCGTGAAGAGGGCTTCCTTTTGACATCAAAATCACCGAGTTTGGGAAAAGCTTAGTTTTGCCTCAGTTTTGGTTTCTTCAAGAGATTATCATGTTTCAAGGTTTCGCGTGGTTATAATCGTAGTTCCTTTTGTATAGAATCCCTTGTTCATAATTAATTCTTGATTAATTGTTGATCAAATAGGTTACTTGGAGAAGGCTTAGAAAGTGCGATGTTCTTTAGTTTTGCTTGCTAGAAGGTAAGAAGCTCTTTCTAATGAGTAATTATGGTTTTACAACGTTTAGGATGAGTTTTAATGTTGTTTTGTAGCAAGAATTCATGTTTGTGTGTTGTTGCTATGCTAGGTTATGCTATAGTATATTTGGAACATGTTTGCTGCTGTTTTGATGTATATTTTGATGATGATCATGTTGGGAAAGGGTTGGGAATTGCTTAAGTGCGGAAAAGTATGTTTTCAGGTGTTTCTGGGTGAATGTGTGCGCATTCCTGAGGAATGTATGCACATTGGCTGAGCAGAAGCATCCTGAATCTGTCAATTCGTCGAATGTGTGCGCATCAGAGGGAAATGCGCATGCATTGCCCTGGCAGAATCATCCTGAATGTTGAATGTGTGCGCATTCAGCCTTGTTTTGTGAGATGTTGTGTTTTAAACCCCAAGGCCAGTTTTAATTGTACATGAACAAGCCTTGATTAAGCTTATGGTGCGTTTAGTTCCGGCACCGAATGAATGCTTCCTAAGAGTTGAAGTTCAGGACCGTCGGAAGAGTATGATTGGCCTGTGCTTTGCTGGATTAGTATCTATCAATGTCTGTGTATGTGCTAGGGCTTGTCCGTGTCTAGTGGTCTAAGTAAGAGAGTAGGAGTGGTGAGGGATCTTAATTGAAAATACTTAGGTGGCTAGTTAATAATTAATGACAAACGTACTTGTGTAGTTAAAAGACTAAACAACATGTTATTCTTAGTAAGACACAAGGTCATATCGCGATGTGTGGGCCATTCGGATAAAGCGAATAACTCTGCTGGCCTTTGAAAGGCACCAGGAGTAGGGGAACCTCGTGAATGAATAACTTTACTGGCCTCGAAGGGGCATTAGGAGTAGAGGGACTTCACCGAATGCATGCACTATCGGAGTCTACCATAATAGACTTCCGTGGCTATCGGTGTGATCCACTGATAGGTTGCAAACGATATCTCGTGGTGGATATTCACCATGCATAGTGCTCTTGAATGCGGTTGTACAAAGATAAGCAAAGTTAGAAACAGTTAGTCACGACATATTGATGAGAATGAAGTGAACCCTATTGTAGATTTTAGTTATTCCTTAGCTTCTCACCATTGCTAAATAATTTGTACTTACCTCATTTGTATTTTGTTTTGTATGCATTGTGGGGTGAGAAGATGAATAGGTTGACCATGTGTTCGATGAGGAGATTGATAACGATATGTGGAGATGCTTGATGATGTTTTCTTGTTGTCTCACTTTATAAGCATTGTACTATATTAGGTTGTATCTTTCTTTTAAAGATCATGTTATACTTTTATTTCAAGTTTGTAAGATAAGTGTCATTCTAGTGGGTGGTAAAGAATAATGTTGGATGGTAGGGTAGGATGATGAAGGGTTGGGTTGTAGGGTACGATATGAGGAAGAGTGGGGTTGTAGGGTACAACATATAGAAGAGTGGGGTAATAGGGTATGGTAGGGTGGGGTAGGCTATGGTGCAAGTTTTACCCCACCACACGCCTTACCTAACCCCACCACACATCCTACCCAGCCCTACCCCACCCACCTTAAACCAACCTACCATCTCTCACCTTGCCTTACCTCATCTCACCCACTTTCTACCCATCGACCCTACCCTACCCAATCGTACGAATAGTGATACGGGCATAACCGTTGTGACACATCGAGTGCCACAAAGTGTATCTACACCTTTAATTCTTAATGTAGACTTATTGATCATTATTATGTCCATCATTATCAGTGGTGTAGATGCACGTTGTGGTATTCGTTGTATCACAACGGTTGTGTCTATATCATTACTCCCCAATAGTACCTACCTCCTAGCTTAACCACCACCCCAACCTTTCACACCGCTCACCTACCCAAACCTACCTTATCTCACCTACTCTTCCCCACCATACCTTACCCTACCATATCCACTCTACCATACCCAACCCTACCATACCTCATCTCACCCTTACCACCAGCCCTACCTTACCCTTTCTCATCACCCACATAAGCTACCCCACCAGCACCCACCTTCACCACACCGTACCCCATTGCCGTATCATACCCTACCCAGCTACCCCACATTACCCGACCACCCCACCCTTCTTTACCTACATCACCCTAATTATCACCCCATCACACCCACCTTACTTTACCCTAACTCACAACCCCAACCTACCTTACCACTCACCTACCCAACTATACCACAACCCACCTAACCTATCCTACCCAACCCACTACACCCCGCCCCACTTGTCATACCTTACCACATTCTTTACGACACGTAAGCCTACCCCCTCCCTACCTTACCCCATAACCTCCACCTTACCCTACCATCCACCTTACCTCACAACCCACCCTACTCATCCTACCTCATGTAGAAATAGTATCCTACACCCAATCGGGTTGGACCAGATCCGACCGGGTCAGATCATTTCTACTATTTCTTTATGTTTATACATATATTAAATGGCTTTTATGTTGTCATATATTTGTTCTTTTAAAGAACCAATTGTGAATTGTTATATGATAACGTCCTTGGTATTAAACTGTGATAGAGAAACCATGATAGGCGATTATGGTTGATGAGATTTCTAATCATTTTAATAAGATTGATACTTAAATGTCTCTAGGCTTATGCACTATTAAATAGGGCATTGATAGTACAAACAGACTAGCACGTATTAGATGTCTTCTGTCTTTAAGGGCAGGGATAGATCTTGTCTATCAAAGTGTAGAGACACTTGGACTGTAGGTGGACGTGTATTAGAGAATGCGTACGTTAGACTGACCCACTTACACCGTTAAGTGTCACACTATGTGGCAGTTGTGTAATTATCCTTAGGACCGAAGTCTTCATGGCATCACGGTATGAATTGTCATGCTTTGACACTATTGAGGTTTCCTCTAACCATGGGGCGATCATGCGGTAGTGATTGGGTATACATGTTTGGTCGTCTGGAAATCGCGTACCCTATCAGTAGGGTGAATATCCGAAATGGCCTTCTTATAATGAATGTCTTACTCTCGTGAATCTTTGCAAAGTGGAAGTAAATGAGTTACTTCAAGAGAGCATGATATCCAGATTATAAGATACGGTCGTTAATGTTTGACACTCGATGTACGACCGTAGGGATATTATTACAGCGATGGGATTGTAAGTTACACGGTAACTGTTTCACATGAAAGGTAGTAGTCATTGCATTTGACTCTTCCGATGATGGAGAGTCACGATGTGTTGCTAGACGATATCCCGTGATCGTTAGGTATGAATGGCATTTTCGTAATTTGCACTTTGTGCCTACGGCCAACGTATTCGGAAGCCTATCGGGTCACACACATATGAATATCTAGCCGGATTAAAATGTGGTTATAGTTGATAACCAAATAAGGAAAGTTTATCTCGTACTATAAAGGTTATAGTGATAAATTAATATGATGGTATTTATTTATTATGAATAAATATTATACAATATATTAATTATGTTGATTAATTATATATATATATATATATATATATATATATATATATATATATATATATATATATATATATATATGATATACATGTATTTTGTGAATTAATTAAAGAAAATCTCTAATCCTAAATTAGAGGGAAAGGGACGCCACTTTTAAATGTATTGGATACATTTGAATTGTGCAATATAATTAATAAGATTACCATAATATTAATATTAGATATTGATTGATTTTGACAAAAATAAATTTATGGTAATAAGATAAATATAGTCAATATAAGATATTGACAATATATTGGAAATATTTAATATAGGATATTAAATTAAATGAGATAAATCAATAAAAGATACTTTTCATATTTTATTAGGAAAATGTTTTTTTATCTCCTCAATCTACTAGAAAGCTAATCCCAATCAGATTGGGAATCACAAGGGGCGCACCTATCTCTATATAAAGAAGGGATTGACTAGCTCTTTTGAACTACACAACTCCTAGAGCTAATAGTTCTTGTGAAACTTAGAGAGAGCTTATTAGAGAGAGTTTTGAGAGAGAGAAAATGCCGGTCTAGCAGCCGTATTATTCTAGTAGCAATCCAATGGTGGATTCCGGCGGGTTGTTCGTGTGGACTAGCGGTAGATGCCAAACACTTGGGCGGCTCCGTGCACAACTACTCTTCTTAGACGATCAAAGCGTCGATCTTTCAGATCAAGCAAGGTAACCACCGTCTATTAGCTTATTTGTTTATTGCTTAAATGAAGTCGATCCTGGTCAAAGGAAATAAATTTTTTGAATTTCGCTGTGTTCCCGCGTAGATTTCCTAACACCTCACCCCACCAACCTCATCTCACCCAACCACCCACTCAACCTTATCTCACTCTTACCACGTCTCCTACGTGTTTTGTCGATCTTCATTTTACTTCATCTCATTCCATCCATTATTGGAAACAATGAAAACAGGTTTTTTCATTTAAGTAAAATAAAATTTCCCTACATTTCAGTACTTTATAATCATATTCAAATATTGAAATGAAATGAAACAAACTTTTACGAGTATTTAAAAATAAAACATAAAAATTCAAAGACTTTTACGTGTATTTTCAGAAAAACAACAGAAACACATCAATTCATTGGCGGATCTGTGTAGGTTAATGGGGTCACGTGACCCCACTGAGATCCGAGATTTTTTTAGTATTAAAATGATATAGTTTTGTTGTTAAAAAATATACTTTTAAACTCCGGTGACCTCACTAGAACAAATTTTTGAATAAAATACATAGTTTTACGATCCGAAAACTCTACTGGAAAAAATTTCTGAATCCGCCCCTACAACAATTATCCCCCATCTCTCTCCAAAAAATAAATAAATAAATAAACCTAGGCCATAAAAGGGTTACTATTCCATTAACTCTAATCCCAATTCATCATCAAACATCTTCCATTAATCAATGCAAAAGAAGAAACTTGAATTTTTCCAAACAAAAATTCTTGGAATGAAACACCACCGCACGCTTTTCTTTTAATCCACAAAATCCAAACACATCTTCTAATACAAGCATCCCACAACCGACATTTCTTGTAGTGTCGCACCTAATCCGGACAAGCAAAACAAGCACAACAATGCATAAATACTACATAACAAATTTGATTTTTATAAAAATTTCAAATAAAATGGCAAACAAACACTACGAGTGGAGTTCTTAGATAACTTACCAAACTTGTGTGTTTGTTTTCTTGTGGTAATGGTTGTAATGTTTTAATGTCTCCCTTTTTTTTTTTAATGTAATATTAGCCTATAAACAAATATTTTTCATGTCACCATTAAAGTGATATCATATCGGCTTATTTTATCGAGTCAACCGCTACTTCACAACAAGTGTTATCATATCGGCTTATTTTACCGAGTCAACCGTCACAACAAGTGGTATCACTATATATCTAAGATCAACAAATGCAAATTTCATTTTATTAATGTTGTTAACCTAGAAATACTAATAATTGCAATTCTAGATAAAAACTTCAAGGCAAAAAGGTACGTGAGCTGTGTTTTCGTGCTTCTTTGAGCAAACAATGCCAATTTGTGTATATGGTCCCAGCAACATACATCACTTTATTTCTTCAGACACATGTGAAATTCAGATCAAATATATTTAAGCATGTATTATTAGCTAGAAGGGCTTTTTTGTCTTTTCTTCTAAAGATATATAAGCCTCTCTATTTTGTAACCTAAACCTTAAGCTTCCTACGCTTGAGCGAAAAGAATGCAAGTATTCTATAAAGTTAGAACTTGAGCATTCAACAGTAGAGCATATTCATTGCATACATCCAAAAGATTACAGTGATGGTGTCATATACACCCCAATGAACAGTAGAAGACAAAACACTAAAACAGAAAGTTGTACTACCAAATCTAAGATAGAATCTAGTAGGATAAGATTGCCACATGGCACTACAATGTGTTGACACATGGCACAGTCATTATATAGCTTTAACAGCCCCCCTCAAACTGAAGGTAGCATCAACTACATTCAGTTTGGCCTTGTTGATCTGGAACTGAGTATTAGACAAAGGTTTGGTCAGGCAATCTGCAACTTGATCACAAGAAGGAACATAGGCCACTTGAAGTTGATTTTTCAGCACTTGGTCTCTTACAAAATGCACATCTATTTCAATGTGTTTGGTTCTGGAATGAAACACAGGATTGTAGGCAAGGGCTGCAGCACTTAAATTGTCACACCAAGTAACTGGTTTAGCAGCTATAGAAACATGTAATTCTGATAGAAGGGACTTCAACCACAAGATTTCAGCTGCAACATTGGCTAGGGCCCTATATTCAGATTCAGTGCTTGATCTTGCCACTACTTGTTGTTTCTTAGAACTCCAAGATACTAATGAGCCCCCTAGATACACACAGTAACCAGCCACAGACTTTCTGTCTGCCACATTACATGCCCAATCTGCATCACTAAAGCCTGTAATAACAAGAGCTTGACTGGGTTGAAAATGTAATCCATGACTGACTGTACCTTTGACATATCTGAGCAGCCTTTTAAGTGCAAACCAGTGAACCTCCCTTGGAGCATGCATATCTTGGCTCGATTGATTAACCGCAGTTTGATATCCGGCCTTGTGTAGGTTAAGTATTGAAGACTTCCCAGATCTGTCTATCTACCGTGTTGCATTGGGTAGCGAGGAGTGAAGCATCGAGGTAAGATCAGACGATTTGTAGTCATTGGTGTGAATCTGAGCTTTAGATGTTCTAGCTTGAGCTTGCTCAAAAGTTGGGAGGCATAGTGTCTTTGCTTGAGATAGAGACTGTCTGATCCTGTGTGCTTGCATTCCCGTGAAAATGAGATAAGGGCCAAGATCCTTTAGAGCAAATCTTGAATTCAGCATTTTGATGAATTTTTGCATCAGGTTTGTATTATTACCTGTAATTAAGATATCATCCACATAGACAAGTACATACATTAGTATACCCTGTGCATGAAAAATAAACAAGGATGTATCAGACTTGCATTGATGAAACCCCCATTTTAGAAGTCAATCCTCAATTCATCAAACCAGCCCTAGGGGCTTGCTTGAGGCCATATAAGGCTTTCTTCAAATGATAGACATGATGAGGTTTGGAAGCATCTATAAATCCTCCTGGCCGTGTGGCATAAATACATCTTCATAGAGAGTGCCATTCAAGAAAGCATTGTGAATATCAATCTGTTTATATTCCAATTGAGAGACACAAAGAATGGCAAGAACAACTCTAATAGTGGAGGCCTTAACAACAGGGCTAAAGGTCTCTCCATAGTCCAATCCAGGGGTTTGATGAAACCGCTTTGGCCACCAACCGAGCCTTGTGCTTTAAAATCGATCCATCTGGTTTCGACTTTAGCTTGAAAACCCATTTATTGCCTACCGGATGTTGATTAGATCGAGGGGACCGGATCCCAAGTATGATTGTGGAGAAGAGCCTTAAATTCCTCTTCCATTGCAGCATGCCACTGAGGGGATGCAATGGCTTCTGATGCTCTTGTAGGTTCCACTGGGCAATGGACAGAATCCTTAGAGGCTAAATAGGAGAAGGTTTTTGGTTTGAAAATACCAGATTTGGCTCTTGTCCTCATAGGATGATGATTAGCAGGTGGTGATGGTGAAGGGGAAGAAGAGGAGGTATCAGTGGATGCAGAGGTAGGACTATGAGGTGATGGAGGTGTGGTGTGGTGGGATATAGAACTAGGACTGGAATTTGAACCAGAGGTTGGGGACTGGGGTATAGGATAACCAGTGGAACTGGGAGGACTAGGAAAAGCAAAATGTTGTGTATCTTCATTAGTAATCACAGGGATGTCTCTGCCAGATGTTGTTTCCTCAGGACCATTGGATGACAGGGGGGAGAAGGAGTTTGAAATGAGAATAGTGGATGAAGTAGAAGGTTGGTACTGAGAACTGGACTTGCAAGTTTGAAAGAGGGATTTGTAGGGAAACTCAATCTCATTGAAAATGACATCTTTGGACACATAGATTCTCCCTGAAGGATCAAGACACAGGTATCCTTTATGAGAAGGACTCACCCCTAAGAAAATGCATTTAGTAGTATGAAACTGAAATTTTTGTTTCTGGAAGGGCCTAAGATAAGGGTAACAAGTGCAGCCAAAGACCCTAATCAACTTGTAATCAGGCTGTTGATGGAATAGTTGTTCATGTGGAGACTTAAAAGACAGGACAGGGGTTGGAAGTCTATTTATAAGATAAGCACTGTATTGAAAAGCTTCTGACCAAAATTTTAAGGGCATTTGTGCTTGTGCTAAAAGAGTGAGCCCTACTTCAACTATGTGTCTGTGTTTCCTCTCAATTTTACCATTTTGGCCATGAGCATAAGGGCAAGGATGCCTGAAAATGATTCCTAAATCTTTCAACATGGTTTCAAAAGCTCTAAACTCTCCTCCCCAATCTGTTTGAAGACATTTAATGCTTCTTTCAAACTGTTTTTCAACCATAGTCTTAAAGTGAATAAAGACCTTTAAGGCATCAGATTTAAGAACCAGTGGATAAATCCAGACATATCTACTATAGTCATCAATGAAGCTTATGTAATATTGAAAACCTTTTGCAGAAGTGACTGGGGCAGGGCCCCAAAGATCAGAATGAATTAAGTCAAGACAGAAAGCACTTTTGGAATGAGAAACAGGATAAGGCAAGGCATGTTGTTTTCCCAATTGACAAGCATCACAAAAGTCAATATGTTTATTGCAACCAGAATTACAGGATTTCAAAACATAATTCAGAATCTTAGAAGATGGATGACCTAATCTCCTATGCCAAACATTGGCTTCATTGATAGACTTATTACAGACACTGGAACTAAAACACTGAGAACTAGGACTGACTTTGGAGTGAGGGGAGTTCTTGATGACTTCATGAGGAAACTTCATCTGGTAGAGTCCATCTCTAACTGTTCCTTCCAGTAAAACCTTCCATGTGATCTTGTCCTTCACAAAACAACAATCAGAATGGAATTCCATGACAACATGATTATCAGATGTAAGTTATGAAACACTTAGAAGATTTTTTGTAATGTGAGGAACATGTAAGACATTGTTAAAGTTTAGGTCAGATTTTGCAGTTGAAATGGAAAAACTACCAGTGTGTAAAATAGGGAGACTCTTACCATTGCCAATGGTTAGACCATCAGAACCATCATATCCTTGGCTCAATTGCAAGCTGTTCATGTCAGCAGTAATGTGATTTGTAGCTCCACTGTCAGCATACCAACTTCCATCAGCGATGTATTCAGAGAGGCAAAATAAGCAGCAGGTTGTTGACCATAGTTGCTGTATTGTCCACCATTTGGCCTCACATTTGCACCAGGATTGCCATTTGCCATTTGACCATTGTAGTTGGAGTTGTATCTGTAGTAGCAATCAACTGCTGTGTGCCCAACTTTGTTGCAGACTTGACAAGTAGGCCTAGTATTTCCTTGATTAGGGTATCCTCTTCCACCTCTACCTCTACCACCTCTTCCTCATAGCCACCCCCGCCTCGCCATTGTTCTGAAATTTCCATTGTTGAAGGAGGTCTGGATTGTCCTCTTGCCTGTCTGCACCTATTAGAGGCAAGGTTTGCAGATGGTGTTCCAAGATCAAGAGTGGTGGAAGGTGTGAACCTTGCTAGGAGCCTTTCATGGGTTATTAATTGCGATTGGACCTCTTGCCAAGTGAGGAACCAATCTCGGGCCGTGATGTTAACTATCACAGATTCATAGTCTCGATTTAGACCTCCAAGAGTAGCAAGAATCAACTCGACAATCAAATAGGATAACCAAAGCAGCTTTGTAATCCATCGTAGTAACCCTTCATTTGAGCGGATAATCTACCATATTCTTAGGTCCTTTTCGCACCTTGTTAATGCGCTTTTATACTCAAGCATTCGAGACTCGAGATCTGTTATTGAAGAGAGTTTCAAGGGTATTCCATACCTCATTCGATGTTGTGCACCCAACAACCTCTTGTAATGCATTCTCTGTCATAGAGCTCATCAACCAGCTCATGAGCAATTGATCTGTTGCAATCCATGTATCATACAGAGGATTTGCTTCAACATTCGTTGATCCAGTTGCTTGAATGAATCTGGGGGGTGGTGCCTTGGTTCCAAACAGAAAACCATCCAATCTGTGACCACGTACAAAGGGTATTACCACAGATTTCCAAAGAAGATAGTTGTTCCTATCAAGCTTCACATTGCAACTCTGATTCAAGCTCCCAGTGAGTGTAGGAATTGGACTCAAAGACGATGAAGACCCAGAGTTGATTGCTGACTGTGTTCCAAAGATTGGAGGCAATGGTGGAAGATTTGAGGTGATTTGGGTAGTGACAGGAACAAAACTTGTAGTAGAGGTGTAGTGAGGGATGGAAAAGGAAGGAAAGCTTCCAAGAGAAAGACTGGTAGTCGAAGCTCCAGCTGAAATTGAAGATCCGGTCACCGGAGTTGATGTAGAGGAAGCTCCAGCTGTTGCTGAAACTCCGGTCACCGCAGTTGAAACGGAAACAGTGGTTCCGGCCATTTTTGGCTCCGATACCAAGTTAGAACTTGAGCATTCAACAGTAGAGCATATTCATTGCATACATCCAAAAGATTACAGTGATGGTGTCATATACACCCCAATGAACAGTAGAAGACAAAACACTAAAACAGAAAGTTGTACTACCAAATCTAAGATAGAATCTAGTAGGATAAGATTGTCACATGGCACTACAATGTGTTGACACATGGCACAGTCATTATATAGCTTTAACATATAATCCTCTTCTTCCTTGTTTAATTACTTGACTCAAAAATCTTAACATGGTATCAGAGTCATATATATTCTTAATTATGCAAAGATAATTTCAAATCCAACGATTGCAGATTCCATTGTCGAAGCATGTGACAATCGAAAAACCTCTTCTTTAAATTAACAAGACACCTTTGCGCTTCCTCTATGTACCTCTGAATCTTGGAGGATATTCATGTTTTTGTAACACCTATCAATAGTATGCGAGGACGTAGCCATGTGGAAATTGAGGGGCTAAGCCCACCCGAACAAAAAAATACACTAAAAATTTACGTATGCCAGCTTTAATCCATCAAATTATCTTAATACCGTTCATCCGATAATTTAAAAATTGTCTATTTAGCCCATGTAAAATTGAAATCCTTGCTCCATCCTTAATAGTATGCCTTGTCTTCTGACAATATATATGTAAATTGAGGCTTCTTGCAGCCTCATAGTACAAATTTTCTGGTTCCTTGAGCCCTGGATCTTGGACTTGGATTCACTATTAGCCAGAGTCCCTTCAACACCGCTCTAGAATGCCTTTCATGCTTGATTGCCATGGAACAAGCTGCTTGATACTTGGCTGTGTATAAGAGTAATCACGAGGCCTTAGGAGGTGTTCGACGAAATGCTTTCTCTAATGCATGCAATATCAGTACGTATCACCATTACTTGATAACTTTTATTTATTTATGTATTTATTTATCTTCGGTTTGTTGAGGATGTGGGTTAGTTAAGATTTGATTGCATTATTAGTCGAATGATTAGCATTCAAGAAAAACAAAAACAAAAAACAAAAACAAAAAAAGTTATATTGTACTGTCAAGATCCATCATGATCCATAGTTAACTTGTGTCGCATTTCAAATATCTGTTATATATTAGTCAACATGAAATTTAACAACTCCCTTTGCTTTTTTATACAGAATCATTTGGCTTCTTAATCAAGCTCTAGAAAAGGACAAGAGGAAGATTATTAGCCGATTTTGCACGAAACTTATTTGCATTATGGGCTAATATATACATACTCACATACATATATACACACACACACACACACACACACACATATATATATATATATAAGCTAATTTTGATGTGATATATGCAACTAAATTTATTGTTTTATCATCTCAAGGTTATAGATTTTGATCTGAAATTTATATTGTAATGCTTTTGCCGTATATTTTATATTTAATTTTGAAAAACAGATGGTGTAAGAAGAGTGGTATTATTAAACTATAGTACATATCACTGGCAGATCCAGAAATTTGTTGTATCGGAACTGAACATTACATTTTAATCCAGAAATTTATTTCAGGGGAGTCACTCAACCTATAATTGCATTTTTAGCGATAAAATGACATTTTTTAACATAAAAAAAAAAAAACATCCTAAAAATTTCTTGGATTTCAATGGGTCACATGACCTCCTTTGGTAAAGGTATGTAAAGCCTCACACATCTTTGTAAGAGCAGTTTAGTCATTTTGAAATGTCTTTTCCTTTTTCCTTTTCCATATATCCTTTCTTGAGCCCTAATATGCTCTTAGGAAAAGCCTATAAAAATGACTTTAGTTAGCCCTAGCCATCACCAGTTCTCGTTTTCTTCATTTATCAGAAAAGGCCGCCCACTTTCCCGTCCACTGTCTCAGGAAAGCGCCCTAGCTTTAGTTTCTGGGCAGTTCGGTTGACTTTTCTAGTTTCCTTCTGTAGATCAAAGTGCTAAGTTCAAAGCAGTTTCGGGTTCTACAGCAGTTTTGAGTTTGGATACGTATTTTGAAGGTAATCATTGTTGTTTGTTTTTTATTTCGTAGCTTTGGTCTTGTCGGGTTAGAAATCGTAGTGTCCACGTTAGGCTATCCTTACTGTTCGTAGATTCGCAAGGTTTCGAAGGGTAATTGTAGTTTGTTCGTTGTTTGACTTTTGGTTTCGGTTCGTTTTCGAGGTAAGTAATTCTTCATGTCAAAAGGTTATGTATTTATTTCAAGTTTATGTTTTAAGTATTGTTTTTTCTCTTAAATTGCATGAAATTGGACATGTCTCTGTGTGAGAATAGTTGCCGGGTATTTTTTAGGTCATGAAACGATCTTACAGTCTAAGTATGGCAAATTTTCCGCCACTCCCGGAAAATGCATGGCCAAAACATCATAATTGGTTTCGCTCTCATTCGACGTAAACGTGCTTTCAACAAGTTATTCTATTTTTTTTGGACACTTCTCTGTATTCTGTTTTTACACGAGTACGTACGTAGTGAAGATATGATAGAAGTTTGGTATTTCTACGACCTTTGTATGCTCACGTATGTTAGATATGGCTTTAACATGATATTACGTGCTTTATGTGCTCCTATGTTTAACTTGTGTCCGGATAGTCTTTGTGAGGTGCAGTTACTTACCCGCAATGTGTTACACGAGCACTACGACTGACTCATGAGTCGTGTTTCAATGTATGACTAGGTATTACCCCTGTTGAAATTCAATGACGTGTCACGTGGGATGTTTTAGTTATATCAACCAAAGTTGCAACATGGCCTTCATGGTTGGTTTCCATCATGGCGATGTACCCTAGAATATCTAGTTTTATGTGATAACATGGCATGAACATGACATGACAAGAACACGAACATGATTAGAAATTAAGTAATTAATGAAACTGAACACGTACGTGCATTACGAATTGGGGTAGTTAATAGGACATGTTTGCATGCATTGATCAAGCTATGTTTTAAAAGTAGTTTTCTTAATGTTTCAAGTAAAGGTTTTCAATTGTTCTGTAATTGGATGAAATAGATTCATTTCATGTATCCCGGCATCGACAAACATAAATCTCGTTCTCTTTAGATTTTTTTTCTCCTTACTAAGTTATGCATGAGCTTACTTATTTATTTGGAATAAGAAGGTATGCGAGTACATGTAGAGTTTGACGACGAGCTTTGAGAGCAATTTTAGGATGGAGCTTTGGAGTTTTTATACTTTAGTCTTTCGTTCATAAAAGATACTTTTGAATAAGGCGTGGTTGTTAGTAGTTGTAGCTGTTCTTTCTTTTCAGACATGCTTGTTTTGAAATTTCGGTAGTTACTCTCAGTTATTTATGATTAACAGTAGTGGTGTTCGTTTGGGTTGTCGTTGTATGGAAGACTCTGAGGGTTTGTTTCCCAAATCTTTTGTTTGTTTGTTTTCCGTGTGAATCTTAATTACTCTCATATGACGTAAGACATAAGTGATATTTATGATTTTCTCTAAATGTCGCGTGTCTAACCTTCTATATATTTTCGGATAAGAACTAGGTGGGTCCGCCTGGTACATATTCAATATTGGTAGCCTGCATGTCAAGCACTTCTCAAGAAACGGCATTCTAAGCACTTTATTATAATTACTATAACACACACACACACACACACACATATATATATATATATATATATATATATATATATATATATATATATATATATATATATATATATATTACTTGTGTGAACGCAGAAACAAAGCAATCAACAATTGCCATGACCAATCTCTATATATGTCTAGTCTTACAAGAAATCAAATGAATTTAATTATTATTATTAGTAGAAATTAAAAACGTTGGCTGCATTTTCGTGTTGAAATGAGCAAAACAAACTTTTATACTAGTGGATGTGTTCATTAAATGCACGCAGCATGAATTATACTCCCTCCGTTCCAAAATATTTGAGACAGTTGTCAAAAACACATTTATTAAGAAGGTGATTTAATGCTATGACTTTTCAGATATAATGACTAAAAAATTCCTATAATACAATTAATGCAGTCCTATTTTAAATTTTTACCCTAGTATTAAATAAGGATAAAGTAGGAAAATTAGCAATAAATGCTGCTTTGAAAAATGTTTTATCTTAGTTATTATGGAACAATTTGTTTTAGGAACTTCCTCAGTTATTATAAAACGGATGGAATACATTATGTGTAATGATACCTCAATTGTTGTTATTTAACGAAGACTTTGTTGATTCACACGTTATTGAATTAATGGTGTACTTTAGGTTGAAGGCCCTTGTCAATCGAAACAACCATGCATCATCCCTACCCTTTATTTTCTCATTTGACTACTAGTCAACCATGTCCTAGTTGAAGAAATTAACAACACATGCAAATCTTCAAATATATATACTCATGACTTGAAATATATAATTAATTAAGTAAAACATATATACTTAGTAATATACATTTTCTTTTTTAATGTTTATAACACTTTAACTTAATCTTGTGTACGTGTTACTTACATATATTGTGTTCTGGTCTTCTTCTAGTTTTAGCCCTCCTGACAGGAGGCCCAAGTACTACACCCATGCATCTCTGGATCATTGGTCAACTACTTTATCTCCATTCTAACCGAATTAAGATATATCAGAAAATAATTTATTCATTCTGGTAAGTCGTTAGTTTTTTCAGAAGCCCTAGCCCTAGGCGAGTACTTTGTTTAGGGCTCTTGACTGGACAAAAAGATTACGATGTAGCAGTTAGTTTTAGGGTATAAGGTGAAATTTGTATTTGAAAAAAAGGTATATAAGTTTGTTAGAATTTAATGACCGTATATGTGTATTGATTTGGGTTTTACTAAAAAATTTAGCTTGAGTGAAAAAAATAAAAATAGATTTAAAATATGCACACTATGAATTTATATACATGGGCTTCTAAAATATGAATTTTGAGAAGCTGCACTCATGGTCTTATAGCCCTTGCCCTAGGGACACCCATGCCGGAATGGACGGAAGCAAAGCTTTTAGTGGAGAGGTCGTTGTAATATTCCGATTTTCGGAAAATGACAGACGTGTCATTTTACGAAAACAAAATATTATTATTTCTTTTCTTTATGGGAGTTAAGTATTTAATTGAGTATATATATATATTTTCGAGTTATATGTATATATAATTAAGGGAAAATCTGATTATTTGGTAATTAAAGGACAATTAAGGAAAAAAAGATTTATGGGAAATTGGTATTTAAGGAAATTTACACACAATAATCCCATAAACTAAACACAAAATCAGAAATCAGTTTTTTCACCCCCTTCTCTGTGCAATTTGGAGGAGGAAAGAGGCCAAGAGAGTTTTCACGATATCTGAAGCGTTTCTTAACCGTTTTCAGATCAGCCGAGAGAATTGGAATCGTCGTGAGAAGGGCAACGCTTGGGGATCAGATTGTTGAGAAGTGTTGCAGATTTTCGTGGCCGTTTAATCTGGTTTTTTAGCTGCAAATAGGTAAGAAACTCTTCCTATGATCTCGATTATGATTCGTAAAGTTTAGATCATGTATTATGATGCGTAGATGTAAGAAAGATGTGTTTTTCGTTAATCAAAGGATCATAGATGTTTAGATATGATCATCTATGTTTTACTGTGTTGAAATCGACGTTAATTAGGTTAGAAACGGATTTGAAATCGCGTTTAGAAGATTTAGCGTTTTGGGAAAAACCCAGGCGGACGGGCGTCTGCATTAGGCGGACGGGCGTTTGCGACCCTTGTAGCTCAAACGGGCGTTTACACAAGGTAGACAGGCGTTTGAGGTTAGATTTTTGATTCAGGATGTAGCTGTTTTAGGCGGGCGGGCGTTTGGGGTTTAGTGGACGGGCGTTTGATTACGGACGGGCGTCCATGGGAGGTCGGACGGGCGTTTGGCCTGTTTTACTTTGTTTTTACTGTTTTAGCGTTTCAGATTGGTTTTTGGCCTCAAAATCATGTTTTCACTATTTTAAATCCCTTATTCATGATCTGTTAACATTGTTTAACCTTAAACAAGCCCGAATTGAACTTCTGATTCGTTCAGTTAAAACACCGAATGTACTCTTAAAGGGAGTTGAAGTTTGGATCCGTCGGAAGAGCATGATAGGCTTGTGCTTTGATGAATTAGTATTCATCAATGTCTGTGTAATTGCTAGGCCTTGTCCATTTCTAGTGGTCTAGGAAGAGAGTAGTCAAGGTGAGGGAGATTAATTGAAAACACTTAGGTGGTTAGGTAATCATTATAATAAAATACGTACTTGACTAGTAAAAGATTAAACAACATGTCTCTCTTGGAGAGGCACCGATCTATATCGCGATGTGTGTGCTACCTCTCGAAGGTGGAAGAGCCCGTGAGTCAAAAGAACCACAAGTTCGGGGACTCCACTGAGGTGTGCGTACTATCAGAGCCTACTTATTCTAGCCTCCGTGGATATTGGTGTGATCCACTAATATGTTGCAATCGATATCTCCTGGTGGATATACATCAGCGTAGTGCCCTTGAGTGCGGTTGTAACATAGATAAGTTAAGTAGAAACGTTTAGTCAATTCATGTTGATGGACATGAAATGAACCCCTAGATTGAGTCGGTCATACATAAACAACTAAACTTTTAATTATCTTTTCTTTATAAATTGTGATAGTTGTCATAGCTTCTATTTCTTATTAAGTACGTTGTACTTACCTCAAATGCATGTTTTCTATGTGTTTGAGGGTGAGAAGACGAATAGGTGGATCATAGTTAAGAGGAGGAGTTCGATGATGACGTTTGACGACGCTTCATTGAAGACTTTGCATTTACCATTATGTTATTCATTTATTAGACTGTTTTTAGTACTGTTTGTTTAGACTTTTGGTCTTTCGAGACTTGTAGTACTGTTACGTTTCTTTTGAGAATATCGTACGTTCTTTTAGATTTCGTATTTCCCTTGAATGTAATAAGTTACATTTCCATCTTTAGATTTGATTTCTATTCTTGGATGTTTGGAAATTTTATACCCGAGTCTTTCGCTTCCGTTTGATTATTTTTGATACGACGTAGTAGAGGCTTACATATAAAGTGAATTTATTTTTATTTTATACTTGCCGAACGTTTCTTTTCCGGATAAGGACTCGGTGTCCGGGAACGGGGCGTTAAAGTTGGTATCAGAGAGAAGCGTCTTTTAGGCTTCCTTTCTTTTAAGATAAGTTCTCTCTAGACCTGTTAGTAACGTTCTGGTTTTCCTTGATCATCAGGATGGTGTTCATGAGGACTGGAGCGGGTGCAGAGACTTCTAGAGTTCGACGGGAAAGTCCAACACCGGTCGTAGGGGGCGGTGTTGTGAGAGGCGATTCTCCACCTCGGCGAGTTTGTCACCACCTCCTCACACTGCGACACCCACACCAAGGTCTCAACAGGGTTTGTCACCGCGACCTCATCAAGAGCAACCTCCATAATGGCACGTGGGGAGTTCGGTTCAGTTTTCCTTGGTGAACGATGTTCCAGCAGGATTTGTACCGCCACCGGTAAGCTACCCTCCGCACCAGCAAACCGTTTATCCTCCACCAGTCAGCGTTTACCCTCCACCAGTGAGCCACCCCTCACCATTAGTGTTTCACCAACAGCAGCAGACCTTCTACCCACCTCATGTAGGTCATACCCCTCGACCTACCGTACCACTTTCACCGCGGTTCCACCATCAGCATGGTTTTGGTTACCCACCCTTTGGTCTCCAACAACCTCAGCCAACCCCACAACATCACCAGAAATACCATCAAGGATACTACCCTTTTCAGCCTGAACCTCAAGTGAATCCAGTTTACCTCAAGAAATGCAGTACATCAGCAGAAGAAGTACCTTTGGTTACCCTCCGGTTTACCCACCGGCCCACCGGGTAGACCAGCTTTTGAGCAAGCACCACCAATTGACTGGTACACGAGGTTGAGAAGGAACAGGGTTCAAGACTTCCATGGGAATGTGGAACATTCTAAGACCGAAGAATGGTTAAGATTCGAGAAGGCTTGCAGGAATATACATGTTCCTGAATCTGAGATGGCATAGTTAGCTGTTAGTTTCCTTTTAGGCGCAGCAGAAGCTTGGATTGATGCTATACATAGTAGTAATGGCAAGGTAACAGATTGGGAAGGCTTTAAGGCCATGTTCTATAACGAGTATTTTCTAGAAACGGTGCAGGCGGACATGGCAAGTCAGGTTTTGAAACTTAAACATGGTAATTATATGACAGTATCACAGTACACCAACAAGTTTAACGAGTTGGGAAGATTTTGCCCTGAGTTGATGAAGGTCGAAGAGAGGAAGATGTCTCTTTATAAGGAAGGTTTAGCCTATCAGATACAGTCTGGTATGTTAGGTTTCACGGCTAAGAATATGGTAGAGTTGCTGAATAAAGCCTTGGAGGTTGAGACCTTCAGGAAGAAGGCTACAGTGGTTATTAGGAACAAGAGGAACTTTGGGACTAGTCAGGGTAATCACCGAGGAGCCCCACAACAGAATACTAAGAAAACAACAGCTCCTCCGGCAGCTATGGCCCCAAACAGTGCACCACTATGTTCCAAGTGCAATAGAAATCATTCAGGGGAGTGCAGAGCTAGTTCAGGCGGTTGCTACTTTTGCGGAGAACCGGGGCACTTTTCTAGAGAATGTCCCAATAAGGGGAATAAAGGGAGTACGAGCCGAGGAAACGGTAGGAGCGGCCCAAGCCGACCAGTTCGAGTGTTTGCAGCTGATGCTAGGGATGCAGAACCAGAGGATGATGTTATCTCAGGTACCTCGTTGTTAATTTATTCTATTTAGACATTTTTATGGCGTGTTTATTCATGCTGTAATTTTATTTAAATGAATGAATATGCCTCTTAGGTACGATAACGTTAGATAATCTAGTGGTCAGGGCCTTGTTTGATACGGGATCGTCTAACACTTTTGTGACGACCAAGGTAGCTAAGAAGTTGAGTCTACCTTCGGAACCTTTGAGAAACACCCTGGAGATAACTACACCGTTAGGGAAGGTAACTAAGGTGACTAGGATGATACCTCAAGTGGAAGTTCGAGTAGGACCTTATAGATGCAAGAGTGATTTCACTGTTTTAGTCTTTTCAGACTTTGATGTGATTCTTGGAATAGATTGGCTATCCGAGAATTTTGTTCACCTAGATTTCCGAGAGAAGAAAGTGACCTTTAAAGTACCCAGGAAATCGGATAAGACTTATCAAGGGAATGTGTACAAGCCGAGTAAGAAGCGACATCCGATAATTTCAGCGGTCAAGGCAATCAGAGCTTGTCAGAAGGGTTGTGAAGGCTACTTGTTGTACGCAGTGGATGTGGAACAAGCGAAGCCAAAGCTAGAAGAAACTCCGGTGGTGAGAGAGTACCCTGAGGTATTTCCGGAAGAGTTACCAGGAAACATGCCGGATAGGGAAATCCAGTTTGAGATCAAGTTGATACCGGGATCGGCACCAGTTGCCAAGGCACCCTATAGAATGGCACCGGCTGAATTAAAGGAGTTGAAGGCTCAACTTAAGGATATGCTTGAGAGGAATATAATTCAGCCTAGTACTTCGCCTTGGGGAGCCCCTGTCTTGTTCGTGAAGAAGAAAGATGGTAGAATGAGGATATGTATCGACTACAGAGCGTTGAATAACCTTACCATCAAGAACAAGTACCCTTTGCCAAGGATTGATGATTTGTTTAATCAGTTGCAAGGCAAGAAAGTGTTCTCTAAGATTGATCTTAGGTCTGGTTATCATCAGTTGAAGATTAAAGTGGCAGATATACCGAAGACGGCTTTTAGCATGAGGTATGGACATTATGAGTTCTTGGTCATGCCTTTTGGACTCACTAATGCCCCATCTGCATTCACGGACCTGATGCAACGAGTTTTCATGCCATACTTGGATAAGTTCATGATAGTGTTCATAGACGACATCCTGGTATACTCTAAGGATGAGAAAGAACATGAGGAACACTTAAGGATAGTGTTAGAAACTTTGAAGAGAAATCAGTTGTTTGCTAAGTTTTCAAAGTGTGATTTTTTGGTTGAAGCAAGTCAGTTTCTTGGGTCATGTCGTTTCTGGCGATGGTATACAAGTTGACCCAGCAAAGATTGAGGCAGTTGAGAATTGGCATAAACCTACCACAGTTTCAGAAGTAAGGAGCTTTCTTGGTTTGGCTGGCTATTATAGGAAGTTCGTGCAAGACTTTTCGAAGATAGCTACTCCACTCACTAAGCTTACACAAAAGAATGTGAAGTTCGAATGGACTAGCGAGTGTGATGCAGCTTTTCATACCTTGAAGGATAGGTTGACTTCGGCCCCAGTGTTGGCAGTTTCGGAGATTTTTGATAACTACGATGTCTACACAGATGCTTCGGGACAGGGTTTAGGTTGTGTGTTGATGCAAGAGGGGAAAGAGATTGCTTATGCATCTAGGCAGTTGAAGGTGCATGAGAAGAACTACCCGACGCATGACTTAGAGTTGGCAGCAGTAGTGTTTGCCCTAAAGACTTGTGATAAGAGAATTTTTGCAATCCAGTAAATCAAGTAAAAACTCGAAACCTTAGCAAAATCTACTTTCTAACCGGAAGTGGACCGGATCGATTGTAGGTAGTGCTTGAGGAGTCCGAGGTCGAACCCACAGAGATTGGCTTTGAATACCACAGCTGACTTAGCACTCAGTTCAGGTCAACCAGAAAAATATGTCGTTACACTGTTGCATAAAAGAAAACTTATACTAATCGGATTTCTTAACGATTAAAAGAGGTACAGCCGAACTACGATCCAGCGGATTACTCTACCCTCAGACAAAATACCCCAAGAGTGTGCTCTACCTTTCTTGCCTGAACGATAAAAACTCCGTATTGGAAATGGACCTAATGACCAGGGTGTCAATCTAGAGCACAGGTAGGTGTCAAACTACCTTTTAAGCCAAAACGTCTACGGTCCCGAAACCCCGGTTCCCACACTTCACCGCAACATACATTTATAAGCTAGGTGTGTGTGATGGTGAACTAGGTGATCAAGCTAGCTCAATTACGATTAAAGAAGGTTTCGTGATATGAATTATCGATTAGGGCATTTTATTACGTGCTACACTACCTCCCGGTTCATCTCCCTAATGGCGTTTCACCCGCTTTCACATAATTTGGCCATACGAAAGATTTAGCTACTCATTATCGAATTGAAACAATAAACGGTACAGGAATTCATGATGTATGTCACGGATTTTATGAAATGAAAACAAACAAGTAATAATATTTATAATCTGATATACCTCAAGTGCAAGGATCGTAGTAAAGAGGTTGATACCGGGTCGATCTTACGGGGAACTAACGATTGGTAGTCCTAGTCTTTGTTTAACTAACTAACCTATGTCACGATTACTAAAACTAAACAGCAAATAACTAAAACAAAAGATAACAATAAGGAAAACTGGACAGAAGATAAGATCTAAAGCCAGGGAAGATACGGGTTGCGAACAATTTAAACTAAATCTAAACCTAATATGCAATAAAGATTAACTAAGCTAAACAATTCTAGTTCAAGGGATTTGATCAAGTTATAATGGACAAACGAGCAATTGATCCACCTATCCTATCAACATTCAATTCCAATTCATATTATTTCGTGATTCCTAACCAAGTTGTGATTCATCTCATCTAAAGTACGAACCCTAATTTCTTAGATAGTTCATCTATTAATCTCCATCTTTCGATCTAAGATTAACGCATTTTCTAACCAAAGATGTGAACTTTAACGTTTCTAATCTAGAAATCTAACCTATTAACTCTCGTTATATAGATCAAATAACTATTCTTTTATCATGGTGATCTAACGTTTATATGACTTTCATCAAATAAAACAATCAACAAAGCAAACATCTTTCGATATAAATTTGCAATAAACAACATAAGGCATGATAAAAGAAACAACTCGTAATAGATACTCACAAAATAATCATGAAAAGAAACTGAATTGTTGATCGGACGGCTTCACAACGCTCGTTCAATGGAGGTCTAGCCTCTTAGCATCCTCTTGAAGCTTTGAATTGTATAGAAAGACATGAAAAGTAGCTAATCTAATCTAAGAATTTAAGAACATAAAAGTTGATGAAAACTGGTAAAAACCGCAGCCTAAGCCGCCCCTAGGATTAGGGTTTCGAGTATTGTGTAATTCGTATCCCTAGGGTTGAAAACAATGCAGCTATATATAGAAAATAAAGTCGGTTTCAGCATGTCGGCTGCTGGACGCCCGTCTGAATCCTTCTGGACGCTCGTCCACTCAGTTCATACAAACTTCGAATCGGGCCGAGTCATGATCGACGCCCGTCCTTCTCTAAATTGGGCGCATTCAAAGCAATTTCATCCAAACTCAATCAAAAATATCATCCTGGCCGCCCGTTTGAATGGTAGACGCCCGTCCCACTCGGACGGGACTTGGACGCCGATTCAGTGACTTTGAAAACTTGATTGCCTCATCTCTATCTCTTTTAATTCAATCCAAATCCATCATTATCTCTTCTTCATCATAAAATTAAATCTTTTATCCTCTTTTGATCATCTCTTGAGCCTCAAATATGTATCTATAACACATCAAAACATCGCAAAATGTAATATCATCCAAATAATTATAAAATCACAATTAAAACACCAAAATTAACCTATTTTGCGAATAACTCGTTTAAAATATCATTTACTCAATAATTCCATTAAACACTCGTTTCTTATGCAAATTATACGAATATGAGGGAAAATATCATAAAATATAGCATTATAAAACGTATAAATTCACCCTTAACAATGTAAACGATAAGAAAACAAGAAATCATACCCACTTTATTGAAAGTTGATGAAATACCAAAGTTGTGCTCACAAAGATCAAATCTTGACAATCGAAATGTAACGGATTGATGTTGTAATGTATCTAATGTAATAAAGGATCGAAAGACGAGAACAACGATATAAGGCACTTAATTCTACGCTTCCGGACGAAGGAAATCGCCCAAAAGAGGCTACAACTATCTAAAATCGTAAAAGTCTGCTGAATAAAACGTTTTAGGTGCCCTTTTATAGTCCTAGGGCAAAATTCAGCTTATCCGTACGGATAACAGGCTATCCGTACGGATGGTTCTTGATTCTCCAGGTTGTCCTTACGGCTGGAAAGTTGTCCGTACGGATATATCTCTGATCAAATCTTCTGTTTGTGCTCCCAGGTGTGTGTCCGTACGGATATATTTCTATCCGTCCCGGATGGATCTCTCATCGCATCGATCCATCTGTGCACGGATAAAATGCCTATCCGTACGGATAGATCTCTGTTCAAATTTTTTATTCTGGCTGAGGATTGTCCGTACGGACAGAGGTTTGTCCGTACGGATAGGTGCCTTGACTTCCAAAAATTCCACTTTTTCATACTTAGCCTTCGTTTCTGCTTCCGGACACGCCTAATCTCATAGGTAATCGATTTCCGGGCTCCCGACTCACCCAAATCTGTATAAACATGGAAACAACAGTAACGCATAACCCCGCAAACTACGGGTGCTCGGAAATGAGTATAAAGTGCTAAAAGTAGGCCAAGTTTACGGAATAACCGACGATTACTACTCGCGTGCAAAGAAAACCTCATTACACTCATTATAGGGTCTAAACTCACCCGAAAACATGCTAGAAACATGATAACCGTGGGTTAAATCGAATAAAATGTACAAACAAAGTTGGTTCCTATCACCACCCCACACTTAGCCTTTACTCGCCCTCGAGTAAATCAGGCGATCAAACAATGCCAAGGAATCAACTTTACGGTACATGCATGCGTTTCAAAATATCAAAGTAAAAGGACTTTAGACAAGTGAATGTAATACCTTGACTCCACAAAATCACGAAACGGTGTGAGTGTGTGATGAATGACGACAACTTATACTCAATACGGTTACCAGCTTGGAATACCGGACAAACGACTGCACACAATCCTACCCTTCCTAGAGTCTCCACTAATCGAGGATCACCAGGGCCAAAGATTCAGTCAGGTAGGACTTGAAAGGTTATAACGTTAGGCTCGGATGGGGGTTATCGAAGGATAATTTGGGACTAGAGAAAAGAAGGTACGAGTGAACCTAATTATTGCGTATACTCCCTCAACTCGAACATGGAAAACCACCAAACTTCTTTCGAATTTCCATTAAAACAACATCCAAACTCAACAGCATATTAGCTAATACGCATACTCCTTTTCCGGCTTTCTTTGGTTCAACTTTATTCACTTTTTTTTAACAAAACTTTTCCTTCGAACCAAATGCCACATCGAAGATTTCCTCGAGATCCTCCCCTTCTAGATGTTAGCTCAGAACTCCCTCCTCATACCATTTCACATACTCTCTCCCACCCTACACTTGCCTTGGCAAGTGTGTCTAAAGGAACAACTAAGTCCACTCGTAGGGTAGTCAAAAAGAAACGTGACCAAATTATCGGCTCAGGGCTAGGAATTATAAGCTAAGTAACCAAAAACGGCTCAAATTTCGGACGGTGGTTAGACCGTTCCTATCAAGGCTTAGGAGAGTTTAGAGGGATAATATTGGAATGTTGGCTTTTGGTTCTGGTTGCTTCAAAGAAACGCCTTTCCCGTCATCCCGAACCTACCCAAGGTGAATCCTTTCTATTTCGCCTCAAAACTAAGGGTACAGGTGTGTAAAGCAATCGTACTAAATACAACCGTCGTCAAACGTGTACTAAAAGTGTTCCGTATCGTGATAGAATGGACTCACTGCAAGACATTCACAAGGCTAAAAACCGTTTACTAACTCAACCGTGAAAAACATGCATATATCGCGGTGTTAAAACCCTGGAAAAATTTGAAAATGCCTAGAAATCAACTCGAAAACCGAGTAAAACTAAGTTCATCACATAACGGCATAGTAAACTATGAAAACATGCGAATAAGCTAAGTCGTCCCACCCCCCGCTTTAGTAAACACCGTCCTCGGTGTGTGAACGAAAAGGAAAAAGAGACTTAGCGTAGTAGCCCGGCAAAACAGCGTAATCAAGTCCCGTAACGGTCGTGAGGTAAAACATCCCGAATCCCTACATAGAGAAGAACATATCCAAAACATACGTGCACGGGACATGGACCACGTGCCATAGCAAGTAATAAGGGGGAAATCCGGAGATAATCAAAATATTCGACCTCGTTACGTCAGAAAACTCGAATAAGAGTAGTATATGAATAACGCATCAAACATGATATATAAAAATCCAAAATCATCATCCATCCATGAATAATCCAAAAAGCACGTAAAGAAGGCTAAAGTAGTGAAAAGAGATGCCTTATGGCTTACAACCCAAAGAGAGAAAAGTAGCACAAAAATGATCACAAAACAAAACACAGAAGATGGTGGGTTGCCTCCCACCGAGCACCTTTTTTTAATGTCGTTGGCTCGACAGAATGACGCTCAACTGACTCAACTCAAAAACGACTCAAAACATCTCAAACATACACTCATCACATAAACATCAAAACTCGTCAACCAAAATCTAGACTCAAGAAGACCAACAGCTTGAGAAAAGTGAACAAAGCGAGGACCATGGAAATTGAATTGTCTAAAAACTTACCTCTTTTGGTCCTCGATGCTACCTCCACCCAGCCGGAGAATCTTCTTTTATCGGCCTGTCGATCCATCTTCTTCTGAAAATCACCACTCCATAGTCGTTTCCCCTTTTTCGCAATTCCATAAAGTTCATCCACCGGGGGGTACACAAACTGGACCGCATAAAATTCATCCACACAGAGTGGATGAGAGTAGTAATCCGGGACCGACATATCAAATATTCCCAACTTTCCCGGTGGCTCTTTATAACCCTGCAATTTCACATTGGCGACAATACAATGGTGGATAACATCCACCGAAAAACAATAGTTTCTCTCTTCTTCCGAGTGTTTCATGGTTTTATACATATTTATAGTCACGCTCTCTTGACCGACACGTAAAATTATGTCCCCCCTCTTAACATCTTTCAAGGTCTCCTCAGTGTTTAGGAAAGGCCGACCTAATAAAAGAGGTGTCCTAGAGTCAGTGTCCATGTCCAGAACCTCAAAATCAACCGGGAACACAAATCTATCAACCTGAACCAACACATCCTCTGCTACTCCTAGCGGTGTCCTAACCGACCTATCCGCCATTTGAAATGTCATGCTAGTTGGTTCTAATCTCCCTAAACCCAATTTATCATACACAGACTTTGGCATCAAACTAACAGACGCCCCCAAATCACAAAGCACATTCTTGAAAACAGTTTCTCCTATGGTTATAGGGATGGTAAAACTGCCCCTATCTTGGATTTTGGGAGGTATCTTGTTCTCAAAAAGAGCAGAACACTCATAACTCAATTGCACCATTTGCTGCATTTTCTCCTTACTCGAGAGCATACTCTTTAAAAATTTGAAATGAGACGGGATGTTGGCAATGATATCCAACATTGGCATGGTCACTTCAAATTTCCTCAACATTTCCAAAAATTTGGCTTGACTTTGGGTCAAGACCTCCTTTTTGGTTGCTTTAGGAGGAAATGGTAAAGTGGCCACATCAAAACCCGGGGAAGGAGGGGGAATTTTACCTTTATTACCTTTCGGCTTGAGTGGTGGCGATGGCTCTTCTTCCTTTACGTCAATGATCACCGTGTCCGGCTTTGGCCTTGTCGCTTCTTCCCACTTTCTCTTGTATTCCTCCACTTCCCTTTCTAATCTCAAGATTCTCTCCTTTTCTGCCCTCTTCTTAACATCTTCATCAAACCCTTCTTGTTCTTCCAACGGCCCTTTATAGTCAGAAAATTTTTCCTTCTCAGAATTTGGCACCTCTTTCTCAAGTTCCCGGCTCGCTTGTCCCACCTCTTTACCACTTCGGGTAACTACCGCACAAACGTCTTTTGAATCTTTAGGGTTCCTCTCTGTGTTACTAGGAAGCCCCGTATTCAACGGTGGTTGAGCCCTATTCTCGGTCATCTGTCCTATCTGAATCTCCAAATTACGCATGGCCGCTTTTTGTTCAATCATGAACTTGTTCAACTGATCAGAGCTTTCATCAGAGGGCTTCTTCTGATTCCCCGAACCACTCCCTTGTTGATTGTAGGAGTTATTCTACCTATGAGCATTCGGGTGTTGATAAGTTTCAGAATTCTGATTTCCAGCTTGTTGGTTATTCTGTTGATTGCCGGATTGCTGCCCTTGCTCTCTATTCCCATGATCTCGGTTCTGATTGTTACCCCACTGACCTTGTCGATTTTGGCCCCAACTTTGGTTCCCCGAACCTTGATTCTGATTTTCATAGCCTTGGTTGTTGGAATTTTGATTTTGTCGATTCCAACTACCTTGGTTATTTTCTCTCCAATTTCCTTGGGAATTTTGAGAATTCCCTTGATCGCGATTCTGACTCCAACCACGGTTGCCTTGGCCCTGATTGTTGAAATTTTGCCGGACCACTGATTGCTTTGGTTGTTGCCTGGTCCCACTTTCCAGCCACTCGATTTCCTTGATTTCCTTGGTTCCACTTAGCCTGTTGGTTATTGTTCCAATTATTCCCGAATTGGTTCCTCCAGCTTGTTCCTGCAATTATTGTTGTTCCAGTTTCCCTGATTGTTATTGCCTTGGTTCCAATTTCCCCCAGAATTATTTCCGACATAGTTCACATCGTTCGGTTGGAAATCTTCTTCCATGCCACAACCCATCGATGGCTCACGATCTTGGTAGTTCGGTGGAGCTTGCCAATTTGGGTTGTTACCCCATAAGTTATTCTGGTTCCATTGACCCCCAGAATTTTGTTGCTGACCAAATTGCGGGTTCCTCCCGAAAACCTACTGATTACCGCTATTTGAACTCCTTGTCCCCAATCTGTTAAGCGCTGCAACTAGATCTTCCATAATTGCCACTGGTTGTTGCTGAGATACACTTGCTACAGGTTGTTGTTGGGTCGGCTGTGGTATCTATTGTGGTAATTGTTGAGGATAAATCGTTCTGCTCGGGGTCGTACAGAACTGAGGCGAGTGATTACCGCCACACAACTGACAGACCTGTTGTGCCTCTTTCAGTTTCTTCATCTCTGTTTGAAGTGCCAACAATTTATTATGCGCGGCCGTCTCTTTATCCAATTGCTCCTCAAGGGCCTTAACGGTTTGTTGTGGCTCTTCCGGGTTTTCTGTCCCAGAACTGGAAACCCATTCATCATCCCTCTCGATAGCATCGTTAATATGTTGCATTGCTAGCTCGGAGTCAATTCTCGTCAAACCGTTTCCACTAGTTGCATCTAAGAGATTTCTGTCTGACTTATCCAAGGATCTATAAATCTTTATCACCTGCTCAACTGTACTCAAATTGTGTGGAGGGCACTTCTTTAGCAATGCCCTAAACCGTTCAACTGTCTCTTTCATGGTTTCCCCCTTTTGCCTGCTGAAATTATGTATTTCTCGCTTTAAATCCTCAATCTTTGCTGGCGGAAAGTATTTCTTCAAAAACACATCAGCCACTTCGGCCCATGTAGACAATGAGGCGTTAGGAAGGGTGTTGAACCATGTTCTTGCAGCTCCTCTTAATGCAAATTGAAACATCATCAACTTGAGCGCCTCCTCGCTCACTCCGTTGTACTTTAGTGTCGAGATGATCTGCAAATAGTTGTCTAAGAATTCATTCGGGTCCTCATTCTGCTGCCCGTAAAAAACTGCATTCTCGCTGATCAGGTTGATGACATTCTACTTTGGTTCCATGTTGTTGGCATGGATAGCTGGGATTCTGATCGGATTATGTCCGGTCCCTTGATACGGGGTAACCACGTAATCCCTTGCTGATACAAACCCCTGATTTGCCTGTGGGTTGTTCTGCTGTTGCTGATTCTGGTTGTTCTGATTCGCTTGCAGAAGCTGAATCTGTGCCATCTGTTGTTGAATCAACTGATACATCTGTATTTGCAAATTGTCCTGACCAGGTGGTTGTTGCTGAAACTGACCACCCCCTTGTTGGTGTTGCTGTTGGAGAAGCGGTGGTGGGTTGTTATTTTGGAGTTGACCACCCCCCACTTGACCATTTTGTCTATTCTGCTGCCGCGGACCATTTAACACATCATTTTGTTGGTCCTGTCTGTTTCTTCCATCACCCCTTTCTAAATTGAGGTCAAATAAATTTCTTCTACCAGTCCTTACAGCCATAGGAGGATCAAGAGGATTCCTCTCGCGTGGAGGTGGGTTATTTAGAGTACCCAAACCCCCCCATTTGAGACGTCCCAACATCATTCAACTGATCCCTACCATTGGTTGTCATATCTTCTTCCTCTGAAGAGAAGTCTGATGTTTCGTGTCCGTCCACAGTTTCAGGAGTAAGATCAAATTGTAGTCTTCTTCTTAAACCGTTCCTCTGTCTGGCGAACGATTCTATCTCTGGTTGGTATGGCTCAAGAGGTTGTTGTCGAGACCTCCTCGTGTTTATACTCTGCAAAACAACAATAAAACAACAAGAAAACGTAAAAACAACCTAAGCCCAAGCTTTCGGTCAACTATTGCGATATCAAAATATTGCCAATCCCCGGCAACGGCGGCAACTTGATAAGAGAATTTTTGCAATCCAGTAAATCAAGTAAAAACTCGAAACCTTAGCAAAATCTACTTTCTAACCGGCAGTGGACCGGATCGATTGTAGGTAGTGCTTGAGGAGTCCGGGGTCGAACCCACAGAGATTGGCTTTGAATACCACAGCTGACTTATCACTCAGTTCAGGTCAACCAGAAAAATATTTCGTTACACTGTTGCATAAAAGAAAACTTATACTAATCGGAGTTCTTAACGATTAAAAGAGGTACAGCCGAACTACGATCCAGCGGATTACTCTACCCTCAGACAAAATACCCCAGGAGTGTGCTCTACCTTTCTTGCCTGAACGATAAAAACTCCGTATTGAAAATGGACCTAATGACCAGGGTGTCAATCTAGTGCACAGGTAGGTGTCAAACTACCTTTTAAGCCAAAACGTCTACGGTCCCGAAACCCCGGTTCCCACACTTCGCCGCAACATACATTTATAAGCTAGGTGTGTGTGATGGTGAACTAGGTGATCAAGCTAGCTCAATTACGATTAAAGAAGGTTTCGTGATATGAATTATCGATTAGGGCATTTTATTACGTGCTACACTACCTCCCAGTTCATCTCCCTAATGGCGTTTCACCCGCTTTCACATAATTCGGCCGTACGAAAGATTTAGCTACTCATTATCGAATTGAAACAATAAACGGTACAGAAATTCATGATGTAAACGATAAGAAAACAAGAAATCATACCCACTTTATTGAAAGTTGATGAAATACCAAAGTTGTGCTCACAAAGATCAAATCTTGACAATCGAAATGTAACGGATTGATGTTGTAATGTATCTAATGTAATAGAGGATCGAAAGATGGGAACAAAGATATAAGGCACTTAATTCTACGCTTCTGGACGAAGGAAATCGCCCAAAAGAGGCTACAACTATCTAAAATCGTAAAAGTCTGTTGAATGAAACGTTTGAGGTGCCCTTTTATAGTCATACGGCAAAATTCAGCTTATCCGTACGGATAACAGGCTATCCGTACGGTTGGTTCTTGATTCTCCAGGTTGTCCGTACGGCTGGAAAGTTGTCCGTACGGATATATCTCTGATCAAATCTTTTGTTTGTGCTCCCAGGTGTGTGTCCGTACGGATATATTTCTATCCGTCCGGATGGATCTCTACTGCATCAGTCTGTCCGTACGGATAAAATGCCTATCCGTACGGATAGATCTCTGTTCAATTTTTTTATTCTGGCTGAGGATTGTCCGTACGGACAGAGGTTTGTCCGTACGGATAGGTGCCTTGACTTCCAAAAATTCCACTTTTTCATACTTAGCCTTCGTTTCTCGCCTCAGACACGTCTAATCTCATAGGTAATCGCTTTCCGGGCTCCCGAATCCCCCAAATCCTGCATAAACATGGATACAACAGGCAAACGCATAACCCCGCAAACTACGGGTGCTCGGGAAATGAGTATAAAGTGCTAAAAGTAGGCCGAGTTTACGGAAAAACCGACAGTTACTCGCCGTGCAAAGAAAACCTCATTACACTCATTATAGGGTCTAAACTCACCCGAAAACATGCTAGAAACATGATAACCATGGGTTAAACTGAACAGAATGTACAGTAAAGTTGGTTCCTATCAACTTGGAGGCACTACTTGTATGGAGTCAAAGCGAGGATCTTCACCGACCACAAAAGTTTAAAGTATTTCTTCACTCAAGAGAATCTGAACATGAGACAGAGGAGATGGTTAGAGTTCGTGGAGGACTATGATTTGGATATTAAGTACCATCCAGGCAAAGCCAATGTAGTGGCAGATGCTTTAAGCAGAAAAACAGTGTTTGCGGTTTCAAGCGTCGAAGATGTGGCGTAAATGTTTGATGGGTCGGAAATCGGCAGTTTGATCGATTGAGGATCGGCGGTTTGTGGCGCCGTTGTTAGCAAGATCTCGAGTTGATGGATGATATTCGGGAGAAGCAAGATAAAGACCCAGCTTTGGTTGATTTGAAGCGAGTTCTTTGGAGAGAAGCCTCTGATGGGTTATGTCTTGACAAGAATGGAAACCTTTGGTACCAGGATCGCCTGCATGTGTGCCTAATGTTGGCGACCTAAGACAAAGGGTCATGGAAGAGGCACATAGGATCGCCTTTGCAGTTCATCCAGGTGCTACTAAGATGTATCGGGACTTGAAAGAAAGGTTTTGGTGGCCCTCGATGAAGTTGGAAATAGCTAAGTTCGTGTCAGAATGTGACATTTGCCAGAAAGTGAAGGCAGAACATAGAAGACCAGGAGGAATGCTTAAGCCCTTGGATATCCCTGAATGGAAGTGGGATAAGATTACGATGGATTTCATCACCGGTTTACCGAAGACTAAAGGAGGGTATGATGCGATTTGGGTGATCGTGGATAGATTGACCAAATCTGCCCATTTCTTACCGTATAAGGTCGATATGCCTTTGAAGAAGATGATGACACTATACTTGGATAATATAGTGAAGTTACATGGAGTTCCTATCTCTATAGTCTCGGATCGAGATAGTCGATTCGTCAGTCGGTTTTGGAAGAGTTTACAAGAAGCCTTTGGAACCAAGTTAGACTTGGGTACGGCCTTTCACCCTCAGACAGATGGACAATCTGAGAGGACCATCCAAACACTCGAGGACATGCTAAGAGCTTGTGTCTTGGAAGTAGGTGGATCATGGGATGATTACCTACCGGTAGCGGAGTTTGTCTACAACAACAGTTATCATGCAAGTATAGGCATGCTGCCGTTTGAAGCTTTGTATGGAAGAAGATGTAGAACGCCATTGTTTTGGGATGAAGTCGGGAAAGACAGATCACAGGGCCGGAACTGGTTGAACAAGCTAAGGAAAGGGTTCAGTTGATTAAGAAGAATCTGAAAGCAGCTCAAGACAGGCAGAAAAGTTGGGCAGAAGTTAGAAGAAGACCGCTTGAGTTTGAAGTCGGTGATAGGGTGTATCTACGAGCTTCACCGATGAAGGGAGTGAAACGCTTTGGACAAAAGGGAAAGCTAAGCCCAAGGAATGTTGGACCTTTTGAAATTCTGGAAAGGATTGGACCGTTAGCTTACAAGCTTAAGTTACCGGAATCGATGTCAAGGGTCCATAGTGTGTTTCACGTTTCGATGTTGAAGAAGTGTCTGACGAGGAATGATGTTGAAAATACAATTGATCCGGAAATTCTACAAGACAATCTTGCTTATGATGAGAGACCGATCAAGATTTTGGACCGGAAGGAAAAGATGATTAAGAGACGGATGATCCCATTGGTTTTGATTCAGTGGAGCAATCATTCACCCGAGGAGGCAACTTGGGAGGTTGAAGATGATATGATTAGTGAATTCCAAGAGTTTGTGGATCTACCAGGTACGTTCTAGTTTCGAGGACGAAACTCCTTTTAAGGGGGGAGGAATGTAATATTCCGATTTTCGGGAAAAGGCAGACGTGTCATTTTGCGAAAACGAAATATTTTATTTCTTTTCTTTATGGGAGTTAAGTATTTAATTGAGTATATATATATATATATATATATATATTCGAGTTATATGTATATATAATTAAGGGAAAATCTGATTATTTGGTAATTAAAGGACAATTAAGGAAAAAGGGATTTATGGGAAATTGGTATTTAAGGAAATTTACACACAATAATCCCATAACCTAAACACAAAATCAGATATCGGTTTTTTCACCCCCTTCTCTGCGCATTTTGGAGGAGGAAAGAGGCCAAGAGAGTTTTCACGATATCCAAGCGCTTAACCGTTTTCGAGATCGACGAGAGAATTGGAATTGTCGTGAGAAGGGGCAACGCTTGGGGATCAGATTGTTGAGAAGTGTTGCGATTTTCATGGTCGCTTAATCTGGTTTTTTGGCTGCAAATAGGTAAGAAACTCTTCCTATGATCTCGATTATGATTCGTAAAGTTTAGATCATGTATTATGATGCGTAGATGCAAGAAAGATGTGTTTTTCGTTAATCAAAGGATCATAGATGTTTAGATATGATCATCTATGTTTTACTGTGTTGAAATCGACGTTAATTAGGTTAGAAACGGATTTGAAATCGCGTTTAGAAGATTTAGCGTTTTGGGAAAAACCCAGGCGGACGGGCGTCTGCATTAGGCGGACAGGGGTTTGCGACCCTAGTAGCTCAAACGGGCATTTGCACAAGGCAGACGGGCGTTTGAGGTTAGATTTTTTATTCAGGATGTAGCTGTTTTAGGCGGACGTGCGTTTGGGGTTTAGTGGACGGGCGTTTGATTACGGACGGGCGTCCATGGGAGGTCGGACGGGCGTTTGGCCTGTTTTACTTTGTTTTTACTGTTTTAGCGTTTCAGATTGGTTTTTGGCCTCAAAATCGTGTTTTCACTATTTTAAATCCCTTATTCATGATGTGTTAACATTGTTTAACCTTAAACAAGCCTGAATTGAACTTCTGATTCGTTCAGTTAAAACACCGAATGTACTCTTAAAGGGAGTTGAAGTTCGGATCCGTCGGAAGAGCATGATAGGCTTGTGGTTTGATGAATTAGTATTCATCAATGTCTGTGTAATTGCTAGGCCTTGTCCATGTCTAGTGGTCTAGGAAGAGAGTAGTCAAGGTGAGGCAGATTAATTGAAAACACTTAGGTGGTAAGCTAATCATTATAATAAAATACGTACTTGACTAGTAAAAGATTAAACAAGATGTCTCTCTTGGATAGGCACCAGTCTATATCGTGATGTGTGTGCTACCTCTGAAGGTGGAAGAGCCCGTAGGTCAAAAGAACCACAAGTTCGGGGGACTCCTCTGAGGAGTGCGTACTATCGGAGCCTACCTATTCTAGCCTCCGTGGATATTGGTGTGATCCACTAATATGTTGCAATCGATATCTCCTGGTGGATATACATCGGGCGTAGTGCCTTGCGCGCGGTTGTGTAACATAGACAAGTTAAGTAGAAACGTTTAGTCAATTCATGTTGATGGACATGAAATGAACCCTAGATTGAGTCGGTCATACATAAACAACTAAACTTTTAATTATCTTTTCTTTATAAATTGTGATTGTTGTCATAGTTTCTCTTTCTTATTAAGTACGTTGTACTTACCTCAAATGCATGTCTTCTATGTGTTTGGGGGTGAGAAGACGAACAGGGATCATAGTTACGAGGAGGAGTTCGATGATGACGTTTGACGACGCTTCATTGAAGACTTTGCATTTACCATTATGTTATTCATTTATTAGACTGTTTTTAGTACTGTTGGTTTAGACTTTTGGTCTTTCGAGACTTGTAGTACTGTTACGTTTCTTTTGAGAATATCGTACGTTCTTTTAGATTTTGTATTTCCCTTGAATGTAATAAGTTACATTTCCATCTTTAGATTTGATTTCTATTCTTGGATGTTTGGAAATTTTATACCCGAGTCTTTCGCTTCCGTTTGCTTATTTTTTATACGACGTAGTAGAGGTTTACGTATAAAGTGAATTTATTTTTATTTTATACGTGCCGAACGTTTCTTTTCCGGATAAGGACTCGGTGTCCGGGAACGGAGAGTTACAGTCGTATCAAACAAGGATGTCGGTCAAGTACTGAAATCACTAACTCTTTTAGTTTAAGCAATTCTTTTACTTTGAACATCAAGTAGTGTTTTTATTAGGGAATAATCTAACAAAATGCTAGAAAAAGGCAACATAGTCTAACATGAAACAAGAAAAAACCAACAAAAACAACAACAGAAGAACCACTCTCAATATAGCACTGCAACGGAAAGCGAAAAGTTAAAGCAAACTCTCGAGAAACCGGATGCCTCATGAACTGAACAAGAAAAGAAGTCTGTTAATTTGCTAACTCCTAGTTTAGGCAATTACGAAGCAAAGTGAAGAATACTAACCACTAACAACTCAACTACTCAAAAAAAAAAAAAAATAATAATTAAAAAAAACTGCAAATAATCTAAGATGAAAATAAGAAAGAAAATCACTGGTCAAGATAATGATTCGATTATGATGCACATGCTTTGATTACCTTGAAACGACATTGACCTACCAACTTATCGATTATGCTCCTATGATAATTAATGGTGTGAATCCCCGACATACCCGATTTCGTGTAAAATAGCCACCATTTGTCTCCTCCTCGGCTCAACCAGTGGAGTATGAACTATATATAGGGTGATTCTTGCATGGTTACTCCATTTGAGGAGTTGTACCGTGTGGATGAATCTGCATACAGTTTGAATTCAGGTTAAAACAGCGTGGTCTAGATTCATCCACATATTTTACTCCACAAATGGAGTCACTAAGGAAGAATTTCCCCTATATATAAACTCCACTTGAAAAACTGAATCTATTTCTAATCACTTTTATTAGGTCGTCATATTGTTGGTAATAAGTGTCGTATGTGGAGTGATTTACGGAACAGATCCTCAATTCACGGATATAATTACGGAAATTAAATGCAGAAAATAACAACTCGAAATAAAATCTAATTTAATTAAGTGTTATTTGTTTATAATGACGTGTTTTGGGACTTAATTAGGCACTTAGGACACCCAAAAAAGATCATCGTTTATAAGGACACATTTTATCCAACTTTCCTAGATTACCCCTCTCCCACCGTGACATACTCATTCGATCAAAACCAGTCCGCCGGCAACTCTCCTTCCTCCCCTTTCTTTCTACTGATCTCCTTCCCGATGGTAGTATATGTAGCGACTTTCTGCAAGATAATTGGATGCCGGCATATTATGTTGACCGTATTTTAGTATGCATACAATCTCTATTGTGTAATCCAAACCCAATCTCTCCGGCCAACTCTGAAGCAGCTCGTATGTTCATTGAGAACATGTGGGAGTACAACCTCGAAATTAGGGAAATTGTGGAGAAGAAGAGGCTTTACCTGTACGAATACATTGGAAATTAGGTCCTGTACGAATACGTTGTGGTTTTGATCCCCTTTGAATCTGTACGCTTTTTGTAAATTAGAATATTATTTTTTAAAATTGAAATCCTAAATTGTGTGTATTCTATTTGTGATATGCTGGATCCTTCTTTGTGTTTGAATAATGCTCTATTTAATTGTGTACGTATTTATTGGCTTTGGGCTACATATTTCTCTTGGATGGGTTGAGATTGGTAATTGGTTTGATGAATATGGGATATCTAGGTGTTTCATAAGATGTATTGCAGATTTTATATAGTTTTTTGTGTTGAAACTCAATAGAGTGATTGGTAAACATTATGTTTTTCAATTCAAAACTGCATTGTCGAGTCGTCGACTGTCACTGCATTTACTCAAGATGCGGTGACACCTGACTTAAAACAACTGCAAGAACTAATTACAAGAACTAAACAAACCACCCCATGGATTTGAACCATTTCCCGATGAAGGTTTACTGTGAATGTTGTTCTTTTTGTCATGAGTTGAATATTGTTAACATTTGGCCTTTTCTCGTGAGGATCTAGTGGAGTAGATTTTTTAGGAGCTTTAGCTAGTTATTCAATTTGTTTGTTTTAATGTATCACTCACTTTTGCTATGTTTCTTTTGCTGCATATTTTTTTTTTGTATTTTGTTTTTTGTGTGTGTTAATTGATTTTGTTTGGGTCCTAACTCCTGCTAAATTGTGCAAGTACAAGTTATGCGTATTTTTTCTTGGTCCTGTGGCTAGGCAGATTTTTTGTTTTATGTTTTTGTGTGTATTAATTGATTTTGTTGTATGCTTTTAATATATTATTTTGTTCCCCTATTTTCTTTGCTTATTGCTTTATACAGATTATTGTAACGGTGTATAACGGCATCATGCAATCTGTAGAATTTCTTGTTATACGATGCATAATGGCTTAAAAACCATATTCATAGTGACCGAACTCTTGGCCGATGTCACTGCATAAATTGTTGATGTCACGCATATTTATTGTCGATGTCACTGCATAAAATGTCGATGTCACTGCATAAATTGTCCATGTCACTGCATAAATTGTTGATGTCACTGCATAAAATGCCGATGTCACTGCATAAATGCCGATGTCACTGCATAAAATGTTGATGTCATCTGCATATCGATTGCCGATGTCATCACATCGCGCATAAATTGTTGATGTCACGCGTATATGATTGCCGATGTCATCGCGATAAAATGTTGATATCATCGCGATATATGATTGCCGATGTCACCGCATAAAAATATGTATTAAGGTGAAAGATTTATGTTGATCGTAGTTTTATATCAAAAGATATATCGATTTGAAGTCGATTTTATGAAGAAAAGAAATCGATTTTATGAAATTAAGTCGAAAAAATATCAAATGTCATCATGGTGTTGGTTCATCAAATGTCACTGCATCCCGGTGTCTCTGCATCGGGGGTGGCCACTTCATCGTGATAGTAAAATATCATCGCAACGGAAGCGATTTATGGATCTAGATCTATAAAATACACGTAATAAAACATTAAATCTACATCTACAAGTAAGTTGTAGAACATACCTCTTGGATCTCAAAATCCAAGTTGGAGAACCGCTATTAGGATGATCGAACAATGATGTGAAGAGCACCACGATCTTCCGTACGTGTGATCCAAGCAATTCCCGGTGGAAGGAATTCTCGACTCGAACCCTTCCGATATGCTACCCGGAAAATCTCCAAGATTTTCCCTTAAACTCTTGGCCGAAATTATCACTTCTTCTCTAAGAGGAGAAGTCTAAATTTATTGTGTGTTTAGACTTGGGAGAACTCTCTTTATATAGAGAGAGAAAAACTTAGCCTTCAAGGATTTTATAATTAATACAAAATCAATTATAATAATCCTATTAAATAAAAGATAATCTCAAAATATTCTAGAACAAATCAAGAATATTTTTATCTTTATTTTCTTACCATAAATATTTATCCAATAAATATTTTATGCATATGTCTTTTTATACACAAGAAAACTAATTCCTTGCCAAAATTAGACATATGGGCGCCACTTTCAAATATTGACCTAGTCAATATTAATTTTGCCATTACACAATAATTTTGGGCCAAGATTATGGAAAATGTCTTTTCCACATATTTAATTATTTAGCCCAACTAATTTAATAGTCCACTAAACAATTAATTCACATATCGTTTTAATAAAGTCCAACATGAACTAAATTAATATTATTAGGATTCGACGTCCGAGAATATACATGCTATATTAGGAGGCACGTCGGGGACCATGGACTAATAATCGTGTGACTCCGATAAATCAAATAAATAATTATCTTATGAGCAATGTAATAATTATATTCGATAAATCAATCACGAATATGCCACCATAATCCCGTGATCGCACTCCTCCGATTATAAGATTATATTTATCTCCTCACGAAAGTAATAAGCGTCCACCGATATAATCATTTCATATGGATTAATCCTCCATAGATCGCTCATTCTAAATCGGGAAGTTACCGTTAACCCTCTTGAACATCTTGTCCTTACTTACCGTTAACCCCTGTGATCAATAATTCAAATAACTCACCGGTAGCTAATCGATTGTAATATGAATCCCATGGATCGATCAATGTCTGGATTAACTCATAAGAATCGTCTATCTACTTCCATAAATGGAAGGAATGGATTCCGTATCTGTGATAACACGTACTACTCACTCAATCCAAAGATACAATGCCAAGATGGGGTAATTCGGATCACGGACACTCGGTGTAATCCTTAACCGTCAAGTCAAACCTCATACCGATTCAAGCGGTTGATTGTGATCACCTCGAGATTAAGATATATCCATAATATGATCATCTAATGATTCGATAAGACTTCTCAATTACGGAATTATATTGAGAACTCGAGATCAAATCGGTCCAAATTTCTATATGATATATCTATCATATATAAATGCCCCATTAGGTTCCTTTAACCGAAAGTCCGGATAAGACGATCACACATATCGTGTTATGGGCGCATTAATAGTACGTTAAAGGGGAGACCCGATACTCTCGATTAACTTTACTACGGACTAATTGTATTTTAAGTACATCTTCACTAACTCAATCCTCCCGTGTATATCTCATACACTGAGTTAAGTGATTACATAAACGATATACTCAGGGTTTTCTGTAGTGTAAATACTATTGTCACATCGGTGATTATGAGAATAATAAATATGAATAATAATATCATTTCATTTATTAAATAAAACAATTACAAAAATTGTCTTTCGGGCATCACACCTAACACATTGCGGTGTCTCTGCATCGGGGGTGACCACTGCATCGCGGTGTCACTTCATCGCGATGTCTCTGCATATATGATTGCCGATGTCACTACATAATTGTTGATGTCATTCATATATGATTGCTGATGTCACTGCATAAAATGTTGATGTCACTGCATATCTGATTGCCGATGTCACTGCATAAATTGTCAGTGCATCACGGTGGTCACGGCGTCGCGGTGGTCGATGCGTCGCGGTAGTCAATTATCGGGGGTGGTCAATGTATCGCGGGTGGTCACTACATCCAGGGTGGTCACGACATCGCGGTGATCAATGCATCGGAGTGCTCACACCATCGCGGTGGTCAATGGATCGTAAAAAAAATAAAAAATAAAAAAAGTTTTAGCTCCTGCTTTCTTTAAAATAAAAAAAATAAAAAAAAAGTTAGCACCTGCTTTCTAATAAAAAAAAAGACAGCAACTTGAAGCGCCTGCTTTATTGTTCCGAAATTTGAGCGCCTGTTTGTATTTATTAATCGATGGTAGATTAGTCCGTGTATTAATATTATGTCCTTATAACTAAGTGTTTGTTTTGGATGTCCTTTTTGCCTAATTAAGTCCAATATGTGTCCTTTTCAATAATTGTCCCTTTAATTAATCAGATCTAGCAAATAAAAGCGATTATGGTGCAGATCTAATAAATTAACAGAACTATATGATAGATCTAATAAAACACAGCTACTATGATATAGATCTAACAAAATATGCAATTAACGTACAGATCTGACTTAAACGATTGTGAAAACTAAAATACAATGCATAAATAAAGACAAACCGAGGCGAGTTATGAACTTACAACGTGCTCCGACTTCTCTTCGACTCAAAAAACTAACTATATGCTTGACCCTTTTAGTAGTGGAAGACACAAGAGAAAACTGAATGCTTCAACCTTCATCATTGGGGTTCTTTATATAGTGGAGTGGAGGAGTCAATGCTTGAATGTGATTGACCAGAACACATCATCAGACTTTTCCCTTTGGAAAAGAAAATAGGGCCGAAAATTTAATTAAAAAAATTGGCCAATTAATTTTGGCCGAATTAATTTAATTCTTGGCCGAATTAATTAATTAATTTCGGACCGACTTATTTTAATCAGAATTCATTTCCACATTATTCTGGAACCTTCCAACCGCCTTACGATTAACTAATTAATTTCTGGTTAACTTCAAAGGAAATTTTGCCCAAAAAATTAATAGTAACACCCGAGCTCAAGCTCGTGTAAATGTGTGGAAATATTTGTCATCACTCTGCATAAAAATGCTTGCCCCTTGGAGCACATTTATAAAAGCATACACTAGCCCTTATATATGGAGCTCAAGTCTCCCATCTTTCCAATGTGGGATATTGAGTTGAGGTACTCCCTTCAACTTTATCTCCAACACATTTTCAACCAACTTTAGGCATTAATTTCTCATTCACCCGATATCCGAATCGAGTGAATCCAAAGCCAAACATTATCCACTCTGTGAGTAGAATATTTAGACGTAATAAGCTCCCGGTGAATTTCACCGGAGCGTATCAAAAATTCGCGCTAAAGTTGACCATTTTAACCCCATTTCGTGGGATATATCCAACACATATTACCCTTTTCCTGAACAAAACCTCAGCGTTAATTATCTTGTTGAAAATGTGTATTAAATCATGCATTATGTGATCAATCTTACATAAGCATTAAGGATCAAGTAATTCGAAATAATTTCAGAAAGCCGTATAAATATTAACGAATCAATCCTAAATAATTGTAACATAGAAAATGTAATCTTCACATTATTTCAACTAGAAAAAACATTACAGTAGTATCTCAACACAAAATTAACATCTAATTAACATAATCCTAAACAAATACCTAAAGGGATGAGTGAAAAGTTGGTATAATATAATGTGAAGAAGCATACTAGCCACTAGATGGGCCATTGAGGTCTTTTCATGTAGATGGGCCTAAAAAAATCTCCCATTGATTTTTCTTACCCATACCAAAAATTGTGATAACATTTTCATCATCAAACTTAGTTAACGTCCCGCCAACGAGGATTACCTTGCTCAATGATTAAGCTAATGCTTTGTGACCAAAGGTCACGAGTTCGAATCTCACCGTGTGTATGTGTGAGTTTTAATCATTTCGTTTCGTTGAAAAAAAAAACTTGAGATGAAGAAAGCATAACTAAATATAAAAGACTTGAGATGTGGCTGCTCGATGAGCAAGCCAAGCTATTGACAAGCGATGCTAGTTATAGAAGTCATAGAATGAGGTTGTGCTTTGTGGAGCTGCGAGCTAGCCTAGTCGAGTTACCGAGGAGCAAGACTAAAAGGACGAGCGATGCTAATTATAGAAGACATAAAATGAGGCCGTTCTTTAATTTGTGGAGCTAGCTAGCCTAGTAGAGTTGCTGATGAGACTAAAAGGACGAGCGATGCTAATTATAGAAGACAGAATGTGGCCGTGTTTTGTGGAGCTAGCTAGCCTAGTCGAGTTGCAGATGAGTGAGACTAAACATTAAAGACCTTATGTAACAACCCGACCCGGATTCTCCAAATTACCTGGATCCGAATCGCTCGGCCATGACCCGAACTGGAAAATTCGAATCACGCAGCCTTCTAGTGCTGGAAATCAGAAATTAAATCCTTACAAAAATTTATTCCACGAAATAATAATACCGCAAAGTCTTGAAAATATAAAAATCGATTATTGTTAGAGTTCAATCCTAATTATTAAATCATTAATAATAAAAGTCTCGAAATGAAAAGGTTGGTTCGTCTTCCAAAAAGGATAATCCTCCACATCTACTGGAACATCCACATCCACTTAACTAAGATAGTAGGCAAGACAATCACCCTCTTCCTCCCTAGAACTCTGATTTTCATCTGAAAAACAATTCAACTATAGGAGTGAGCACAAATACTCCATAAGCAGTGCAAATGTATCAAAAGGGAACTAAGGTAACCATTGGGTAGGCATTCCAAATTTCCATTCCCGGTAAGTTTAAAAAATAATATCTTACTGAGAATATAAACGAAAAACATACTAGGGAAATAACTGCTGAAATACTGCAAGAAAAATAGCCGTATTGAAAGATTATAATGCTGGACTAAAATACTGTAACCAGATACTTTAGTGAAAGTCTGTAAATAATGTTACGGTTCTATTCTGTCTGTATTCCTAGAAGGAACTCTGAAATTGTCTGAGGTTGCAGACCGGATTTCCTGACCGGCTCCAGCATATAAAACTGTACTCCTTATTATTAACCCAGGAGCAGGGCCTGATGCCGGGGATTCTCGAGAACTCACTGCATTGAATCTGAAATCTGATTTCTCCTTACTGACCCGGGGGTGAGGTGTCTGTTTGGAGAACTGTAACATTATTAATTTATCCTTAAAACTTACTGTATGTATGTATCTGTCTATAATGCCTTTTATTCCGAAAATTATGTTAACACAAAGACATTATGCTTTCTCTTAAAACCCTAAAACTTAGAAAAAAAAACATATGAAATATATATACATATATACAGCTGTAGATTACTAAACAATATATATATATATATATATTTATGATAATTCCCTTGTATAGTTGACCAAAAGTTTACTTTCTAAAAACTACATTTCAGTTAAAAAAAAATTGAATAATAAAACTCTGTAAACTATCCATATTAAAGATAGGCATGCTAGGAAATACATACAAGTATAAAAATAAGAATGAAAGTAGCTAGGTGCAGTCTAGTTTAGCTTTATATCACATGTATTAATCTAAACACCTTGAAAACCTTTTAAAACATAACTCAACATTACTTTGAACATTACCTCCGCAAACAATCTAAATGATAAAGTGTACTTTAAAAACTTCTACCTTCTGCTATATACACGGACTGTGGCTAAACAGTCGTGATCAACAGACTTATCAAAAAATATACCCAGTGTGCTCCAAATAGTGAGAGTATCCTCCATACGATACATGAATTATTTTCTTTTAGTGTCATACCATTAATTTTACGAATTCTAAACAATATTTTTTTAGCATAAACTGGATTTCTCAAAGGTATGCATGCATAAGAAAAAGGGTTAATTACTTAAAAGTATAGTTTTTTATACTTATTAAATTTCATAAGGATATAAAGGAATCATTGAACATATAGGCGACATTTTATTCAAATTTACCTAATTTACCCTCCCTTCTTTCTTAAAAGTCATTAACCGACTCTTTTGCCGACAGCCCTCTAAGCTTGAGATTCTTTTCAAGTTTGACCCGTTTTTGATTAGCATCCTGAATCTGCTGCTGCAACGAAGCAACCTCCGAGTCTTTATTCTGGATCTCAGACTGAAATTTCTTTACCATAACCTCATAAGTTTTCAACAGACTCTGCTGTTCTTGGATCTCTGCAGCTAAACGAGAATCTTGTGGAGAAACGCAAACAGGTTTCGGGTTGTGCTCCCTATAAAAATGCTTGAGTTCAGACAGAGTTTTCAGCTCGGAGATCACGAGCTTATCGGCAGCCTGGATTTTTCAGGATCATAAGGGGTATGAGCAGATTGTAATTGGATGTAAGCCGATTTGAGGGAGGATACATTTTACTTTCAATAAAAGAAAAAAACTGAAACCCATCCTTCTATGCTTACTCATTCATCCCCACTTTCTATGCACCCACCATCGAAAATAGAACAATGAAGGAGAGCAACTGCCTATAAAATTGTTTTGATTGAAACTGCATAGTAGATTATGGACGTACGACGGGCCGGAATAGGCTGATCTTGAAGACGGAAAAGTCTATTGTCTTTTGAGAAGATTACATTATTCGGTTCGGTAAACCGCGTCTCCCTTTTGTTATTTTGCTTCACATCATCTGTGATAGTGGTTTTGTTTTTATGATTTTATTTAAGAAATCATTTATGGGCTATTTACCTGGGAGAAACCAAATGTCAGTGATTACATTTTTTTTTCTTTCAAAATTGTGTTTATAAAGCAAAACATTTGAACATAGTCACATAAAAAAGTTTTTTACTTTGACGAATTTTCTTTAATGTGATGGTTATTTCCTTTTTGGTTGTGCTGCAAGTAACAGCCTGCATATTTCAGCACACAAGCGGATTGGGAAGCTAAAGGTGCTACGTACTGGGACTGTTGCTCAACACAGCATCCAGGATTTGACTCCAGAACTGTGGCAAGAAGGTTGTACATGGTGTGAATGTGTCAAACCGAGTCGAAATGGAGTACATGAAATTGATGGGCATCCAGATTTGACTCCAGAACGGCAGTATTGCGAGATTGTATTGCTTCTTCTTTAGAATCAGGTTGTTAGTTTCATTGCAACCTAATATGTTATGAGCTGCTACTTTAATGAATTTCTTATAATGATGCATGTTTTGCTTTACCCTAGAATTTGTGTAAATATTTGATGAAATTTCCGTTGGATTTTCTTCATTGCATAAATCGATATAATAAGACGTCGATGCATGACGTCACTGCATGATGTCACTGCATAAATCGATATAATACGACGTCACTGCATGATGTCACTGCATAAATCGATATAATAAGACGTCACTGCATAAATCGATATAATAAGACGTCCATGCGATAAATCGATACAATAAGGCGTCATCGCGTAAATCGATACAATAAGACGTCACTGCATAAATCGATACCATAAAACGTCCACCGCGATAAATCGATATAATAAGGCGCCATCGCATAAATCGATACCATAAGACGTCACGGCATAAATTGATATATATATATTATGATGTCACTGCATAAATCTATACAATATGCCGTCACTTCATCGAGGTGTCTCTGCAATGCGGCGTCTCTGCATCGGGGGTGGTCACTGCATGGCGGTGTCTATCCATCGCGATGTCTCTGCATCGCGGTGTCACTTCATCGCGGTGTCTCTGCATCGTGATGGTCATCGCATCGGGCGTCGCGGTGTCTCTGCATCGCGGTGTCACTTCATTGCGGTGTCTCTGCATCACGGTGTCGCTTCATTCGCGATGTCTCTGCATCGTCAAATGTTATAACATCGTGATGTCTCTGCGATCGGGGTGGTCACTACATCGCGGTGTCTCGCATCTGGGTTGGTAAATGCATTGCGGTGGTCAATCCATCGGTGGTCATCGATCGCGATGGTCAATGATCGCGGTGTCATCGCATCACGGTTGTTAGAGCATCACGGTGTCACTTCATCAGCGGTGTCTCAGATCGCGGTGGTCACTTCATCGTGGTGGTCAATGCATCGCGGTTGTTAGTTCATCACGCGGTGGTCATTTTCGCGCGGTGGTCAATACATCTGTGTGGTCAATGCATTGTGGTGGTCAATGTATCATGGTGGTCAATGAAAAAAAGAAAAAATAAATTTTCACGGTCCAGGAAAAAAATTTAAAATTTATAACCTCCGGATCACAAAAAAAAAATAAAAAAATAATAATAATAAAAAAAATAAAAATTACATGCAGCGTGTGCTAAAAAAAATTATTAAAAAAAAACAAAAAAAAGCAACAACATTCAGCATGTGTATCCAAAAGAAAAAGAAAAAAGAAACCAAAAAATCACAAACATTCAGCGTGCTGCCCATCTTTTTTTTTTTTTTTTTTTTTTCCCTTCTTCCTTCATTAAGGGTATTTGAGTCTATCTATCTAATTTGTGTGTCTATAAGTTCAATGATTTCTTTTTTCCTTATAAGTTCAATAAATCCGTTTTGTGTCTTTTGGATGCTAACAGGCGCAAGAAAAATCTGATTGATCTAAACACTTCTTACCTGATAGTGCGTGAGCATTGAAATTAGTTATTAAGTCTTGACTTCAGTGTAGAGATTCTCCTCTTGACCTATAAGCGCAGTTTTTTTTTTACATGAATTCATAAACAACATAACCATTAATTCCTTTGAATTACAAGACTTGAAATATAATTAATTTAAATTTACCAACCAATACTCCCTATGGATGGACTTAGGATTCTGGTTCCAACTTGATATGGCTCTGTTATTCATAATTTTTAATTTATGAGTAATAAAATAAAATTAGTTTAATGATTTATTTGAAAGAGTAAAATTATAACAAGTTTTATAGCTCGTAGAATCTGAATACTACATAATTCTACAGCTCACCGTTGATACCAACGAAAGTCAAATTTGACTGTTATTATCCTTTTCTTTCTCTGCATAGAAACAAATCTATAGCCTCCCGTTTTGTGCTCACACACAAAGACTACAATTTGCGTCGTGGGATCTGCTTATCTTTCCGTCTAGGTACGTTCACCCTCTTTGAACCCTTTTTTGGGTTTTGGGAAAAAATTCATGAATTTAAACGGTTGTGCTCGTATTGTCCTTAAATTGCGTTTTAATTCTTGGGTTTTTGTGTGATTTTTCGCTGGGCTGAATTTTGTGAGTCAATTGATAGTAAAGCTGTATAATTTATGAGACATTGCTGATCCCTTTTGATTAGAATTGTTATTTGGGTCATATTTTGATTTTTTTTTTTTTCGTTTTTGAGGAATTTGGATGCATATTGATTGAGGAATTTTGCCTTTTATAAGTATTGTGATTACCAGGTAAAAAGCTTTTATGCAATTTTGAAAGAATAAAAATTTGTTCTTGGATCGTTTTACCTTATTTTCACTCAAAATCAGATGGGGATTTCGAATAATTTGAGCAAAATATGAAAAAGGGCAGCCTTTAAATTTTGGTTGATTATCAAAATTGTTTGCAGGTAAGAGTGAAAGAAGGGTGTGAATCCAAAAATGGCAGCCACAATGAAGCATATGGCCTTGTTGATAGCCACACTTGGAGTCATTTCCTTCATATTTGGAGTTATTGCTGAAAACAAGAAGGTTTAATCACTTCTTTACTACAATTTCTTCACGAAATTCGGTTTTGTTGAATCGTTATACGGTTTTGTTGAATCGTAATTGATAGGAGACGCATGGCTTATTTTAGTATTGGCTTCTTTTCGTAGTTAATACGTAGGGGCAGAGCCAGGAATTTAAGCTGAGATGGGCTAGTGGACTGCTTTCTTCTTGAAATTCGGCTTTGTTGAATCGTTATACGGTTTTTATTGGCTTCCCAGACTAATGTATGGCTTCTTTTCGTAATTAATAGTAGACATATGGCTTCTTTTTGTAGTTAATAGGCAAGAACGGAGCCAGGAATTGAAGATGAACGTGTGGGTTAGAATAGGATGACTTGATAGGTTAGGTGGGATTATATAGGTTTTTGGGTTCGAAAAAATTCCGGGTAGGCTTAGCTCCGTCTTTGTTGATATGAGACCCTATCGATGCATTTGTTGTTAGATGCGTGAAACCCGATATCTATACATCCACTCTTACTAACCGATTATCTTTCGGAATTAGTTTGAAATTTGTTGTGTTATGCCCTTTAGATTCTTCACTATCGATGCATTTGTTGTTTTAGTTCTAAAGTCTTTTTTTTTTTGTTGTTTGTGGAAATCATTTTCAGCCTCCGTCTGGAACTCCGGTGACCATGAAAGACGTTGTTGTATGCAAATATCCACGCGATCCAACTGTTCCCCTAGGATATTTGTCTGTCGTGTTTCTCGTAGCCACATCACTGGCCGGATATTTCTCATTGTTTTACGCGTACAAAGGGAAATCCGTTCCACATGGCGCTCTGTTTCAAAGCACTGGTTTGCTAGTGTTCTTCAACATTGCTCTGTATGTATATACTTCTTTTTAATTATTTTCCGTAAACAGGGCTGTAACGCCTCAAAACTCGAGCCTAACTCTATTCCGTTTGACCTTATTGAAGGGGACTGACCGGATTGGCCGCGACGTTCTTATTATGGCCTACAATTACAGAACAACTTCATTTGACACGAAACGTTCATCATAATCTGCAAACCGAATGTCCAACCGCAAAGACAGGTTTACTCGGTGGAGGGGCATTTTTGTCTCTAAATACCGCGCTTATGTGGTTGGTGTCCTTAATGTTAGCGGACAACGCGCGTGAGGACTACTTCGACGAGAAAGAAGGTAGAGGAGAACGCGATGTTCAGATCTCGGGTGATTACGACAACGGCGATGATAAAGCAATCAAGGGCAGCGCTTGAAAATTGTTACTTGGAGAAGAAGTAATTATGGAATTTTAATCCTGTGTATTTATGAATTCGGGTTTTCGGGTCGGGTTTTATTCACAAAACTACATTGATGTTTCATACATGTCTTTCTTTCTGTGTAAAGATTATAGAAGTTTCCTTGTCTTAAAGAATGCTTCTCCATTTGTCTACTTAAAGAATTTGTTTAGAATTTGTCTACTTAAAGAATGTGCAATGCTAATGGTACCACACCCAAGACACCCATATACTCTTTCAGTACATCACCCAATATATCTCTAAGACTACATCAAATCAAGAAAATTCGACATTTTAGAGGTCGAATAACACATTTCGACTTTTTGGGAGTTGAAATAACATATTTTCGACCTCTAAAAAGTCGAATTTTACACAAGTATGGTCTTGAAAGATATCGCGAATATGCGCCATCAACAATGGAATTTATCTATTATTTTAAATACCGGCTCACAATGTGTAAAAATATACAAACCTATGTTTAGAAGACAACACAATGACAAGATTTTGACCTTTCTCCTGAATCTTCTGGAGCCGCCTTAGGCTACGACTGTCGTACTGTAAAGTAGTTGTGTCATTGTGTGTAAGGGTGGAGTGGATTGGATGCATTACATCCATCCACCTCTTATGACTATTTATACAACGGTTGTAGTATAAAATTTCTTATTTAATGTTTGATACAACTGTACTTTTTATCGATAGATCCCGTGAGGTGATCATTATTTGTGTGATTGTTGCGTTTAACATTAGCATTGTATCATGCAACATGTACGGTTGAAAATTTTCGATGGGTATCATATGAAAGGTTGATCCTCAACCCAAAGAACTACGTTATCATCCCAGATTAAGAGTTTTGTAAATGATGTAAAATCGCTTAATGCTTGATAGTCCAGGTTGCAAGAGGGCCAGCATGCATGCATTTTTTTTTTTTTTTTTTGCTGAGAGAGTGGTCGATACATGGTATCGAACTGCCACACTCTAACTCAAAAACAACGTTACCACTACGACCCTCGTTCTCTTTTAACACTAGTTATATACCCCTACAGGCAATGATTCTTATACTTCAAACATCAAAAGTTGGGGTGTTTTTTTTTGGTATTATAAGACATGGTTATTGACCACCATAACGAGTCTCTCATGAACTAGTCAACATATACACGAAAACGGATCAAACATTTAATGTCTAGTCAGACTTTACGAGCACCATTCGGTTCAAACTTCGAGTTTAGTTGATTCCGGACATTCATGACTTTAAGCATAAAAAGGGAAAGGAAAAGAAAAGAAAAAGTACACAAGAAAAGGGAATAGTACTAAAGTGCTAGTAAGAGTATCCCCCTTGAGAGTTGATCATTAGGTAGACGAATCAATTAATAATGTAAAAATACGTAATATCAATCGTTTTAACATTAACGTCACATATTTATTGTATTTGAATTGAACGTTGTTATTGACACCGTTATGAGTCTAATGGGACATCGTATTTGGAAAAGCTTCGATTTTAAAGAAGTCGAAAATAGACAATCGACTTCAACAAAGTTGAATGTAAGCACCACAATTAATCTATGGTAACACCATATTTTGGACGAGATTCGACTTTACAGAAGTCGAAAATGGATATTCGACTTCTGCAAAGTCGAATGTAAGCATCACATTAAATCTACCATGACACCATACTTCAAACAAGATTCGACTTTATATAGGTCGAAAATGGATATTCGACTTCTGCAAAGTCGAATGTAAGCACCACATTAAATCTACCGTGACAACATACTTCAAACAAGATTTGACTTTATATAGCTCGAAAATGGACATTCGACTTCTGCAAAGTCGAATGTAAACACCACATTAAATCTACCGTGACACCATACTTCAAACAAGATTCGACTTTATATAGGTCGAAAATGGATATTAGGTTCTGCAAAATCGAATGTAAGCACATCTGTAAATCGTTCGTGACAATACCATTGACAAGATTCGACTTTACGTAAAAAAAATTGGGAAAATAAATGTTCGCCGTCTATAAAGTCAAATATTGAGTTTGTATTGAAATTCACAAACGTCGAGTTTTATTATGGTGTCCTAAAAATGTATTTGATGCGGTGTCAATAAAGACTACTACCTCTGTCTCATAAAAAGTGTCTATTTTTTTTTAAAAGGAATTGTCTCATAAAAAGTGTATATTTAAAAAACTAATACATCATTTAATACACTTTTCCAAGCATATCACTATCATATCATTTAATGTTTATATATTCATTTTATATTCCAAAAGAGTATTTATTATTTGATAGGGATCAAATACTATTTAAAATACAACACATTAATTATTTTATAAAAAAAATGTTTTCTTAATTTATGCAATTTTTATGGGTCGGAGGGGGATTTTTTCTGAAACGCCACCCATTCTGTGGTGTAAATGTGGAAATACCACTTTAGTGCAATTTTCACGATTTTGGTTTGCGATTTTCTCTCATTTTTTTCACAAATATGCACGATCTTATGGTACACAAATCCTCTATTAGGGTTCCCTTCCCAATTAGGGTTTAGTTTGGTTCCAAAAACACCTAAAACACGAAAAACACAATGGTATTTCGACAACGGAATAGTAGTCCAAAAATTGTCTTGCCTATTTCGGCAGAGGTCCCGGGTCGGAGGTAGTATATTGGTTCACTTTCCTTTTTACTCTGTTAGCTTGGGGTGTCCTTCTTTGACTCTTTGCGGTTTAGATATTTCCTTCCTTTTTCTTCTTTAAATCTACAGTTAGTCGTTAATGGACTCACCGTCGCCGTCCCCGTCCCCGTCCCCGTCCCCGTCGCCGGAATCAGGCGGAAGAGATAATACTGAAGAAGCTCGACCTCGTCCTACCGCATCAACGCCGAATTTCATGGGGAAACACCGGATGACAGCAGCAATTTCATTTCTTGAGCAGCAAATCCAATTGATCCAGGTGTTCTTTGAAATATTTTCAGTAAATTAGTTTAATGATCGATTTTTGTCCATTATTTGTTATCATACTATCAAATTTCTGTAATTTGGGATCTTGATTGCTGTATGATTTTTGATTCAGGAGGAGCTAGATCAACTTGAAACCCTTGGTGAATCTTCAATTGTTTGCAGAGAGTATGTATACTTTTAAACAATTTTCTTTTTTTTCCCAAAAATTAAGCTAAATTTGCTTCTCAAAATGAGCTCATTTGTTAGACCCTTTAGATACAAAAATTTGCTTAGAATCGGCTTTTTCCTTGTCCTAATTGATTCTAGAGCTGCGAATCGACTTTCATTGATTGTAACTTTTTTGCTGGTTGATTCTCATTCGACTTTCTCATAGTCAATTCTCAGCACTAGAATCGACTTTCCACTTGTCGATTGTCACAGTCAACTAGATGTAATTCAATTCCAAAGCTGAGAACCGCCTTTCATCCAGTCGATTCGTGCCACATTAAAATTACCGTGATGTCTTTAAATACATCAGTAATACCCCAAGCACGTGACACGTCGATTCAGTCATAGTGAATACACAGTGTCATCTTAAACTGTTGATCAATGAGTAGTTTCCATTGTTAAAACAGCTATAGATGATTCATATGATTTGCCTCTAGCATTTTCCTGTGTGTGTGTTGTGTGTGTGTATATGAATGTAATGTAATCTTAATTGCTAATCTTGTTATTCATGTGAATGCAGAGTTTTAGCAAGTGTGGAGTCATCTCCAGATGCAATAATGCCAATGTAAGCAATTCTTTTCGATTTTTGCAATGTAAAAGGTTACTTGAAATTCAGAAACACGGTTCGTTTTGAATGTGGTAGTGATGAATTCGTGTAGGACGAAAGGGCCCGTGAAGAATGATTGGGCTAGGTGGTTTCAAGGCGGTCATAGCTCAAGAAACCGCAAAAGATGGATCTGACAAAAGAATGAATTCATATCAAAGGGTTAACTGCTATATTACCATTTTGTGTTCAATCTGTTGTCTTTTTTTTTTTTCTTTTGCTTTCAAATGTGAAATTTTTATGTAAAGTTCGATATACTCATATGGTTGTGGCTTCATTTTCTGTGTCTTATTTCTTGACCTGTATAGACAAGATGCTTCTATATATCGAGATGTACTTTTGTATTTGGTCACTGTTACTTGCTTTGTATTTCGGGTTGTCAAATTGAGGGTAATTATGAAGCGGACCATTCGCTCTGCAGAGATCAACGTAAAAACATGGGTATCACAGTACTATTGTGCCTTACGTTGATCTCTCGCAGATCTGTTGCTGCTCGACTCTGCATCAGAATTTTCCGTCAATTTGTGCCGAACCGAACGTGACACGTACTCATCGATCCTAGTCTGTTTGTTAGCAAAGTATGATGTACTAAAAAAAGGATTTGAATACCTGCTAATGCTACTGTGTGTTTATGAGATTATCATGAGGTTATTTGCTAGACGTGTTATGAAAATTTTATGTTTTCATGCTCGAGTCGAGATTATCATGAGGTTATTTGCTAGACGTGTTACGAAAATTTTATGTGTTCATGCTCGAGTCGATATTATCATGAGGTGGCAAAGGTCATGCGATAATTCATCCTCTCGCCCCTAATTACATTCACATAACTTTTACCCTAACCTCATCACACCCTACAATTACCCCTACTTGACCTCGCTTCACACCACCTTTACTTGCAACCTACCCCTTTACCTTCATCCAACCTTACCATGCCTCAACCTCTACCTTACCCTACCCCTTCTCGTACCTTGCCCCCACTTTCACCTCCACCTCCACCTCCACCGCACTTCAGACTACTCATTCATGTCTCTGCCCACCTCATCCTCACTCATACCTTACAACACCCTCTCACCTCACCATTACCCCACCCACATTCATCCCTCACACCACCCACATCTCACCATTTACCTTCAGCCCCACCCTACTTCCTACAACACCCCTTCTTCACCCTTAGCCCCACTCTCATCCTATCGACCCTCACCTTGCCCACATTTACCCTACCCTATCTCACCATATTCACGCCTCACCCATTCTCACCCTACCCTTACCTACCTCACTTACCCTCACCAACACCCCCACCTTCCCTCTATCTCACACTGTGCACCCTCCCCTAATCTACCTATGCCCCTACTAAGGCCACACCCTCACCCTTACCTTGTTTAGGATGAAGGTGGGGTGGGTAGAAAAGGGTAAGTGGGTAAAGGTGGTATGTTAGGCAAGGTGGTGTCAATTTTCGTTACATCTCATATCATCCATTATCAGAAGTAATGAAAATTGATTGTAATTAAAATTTCATTAATACATTACTTTTTTTCTTTTCGGAGGGACATTACAACATTGCTTAAAAGATGAATATTATTGGTATTGCGCAACTTGGCCTCTTGAATGTTTAACTTTGGGGTGGTTGTCCCCTGGATATGACCTAGTGGTAAGCGGTTGGGGTGGTGTAATGCCAAACTGGACCGAAAGCCGGAGGGTGGGAGTTCGAGTCCCGTAAAGGGCCGTCCGGGGTGGCCAAATGGTGTAACCGCCGGTTTTTCTAACCGCCGGTTTGACGAACCGCCGGTTTGATGAACCGCCGGTTTGTCGAACCGCCGGTTTGAAAAACGGCGGTTTATCGCTCAAAACCGCCCGTTGCGGTTTGGGCGGTTCCGTTTGTTCTCGGTTTGCTCCTGGTTCGGATCACGGTTCAGATCACGGTTCCGCCACGGTTTTAAAATTTCATATTTTTTTCTTTTCATTTTTATATAACACTTATTATTTTCACTACAATAACAAATTATTATTATTTTAATTATAATTATTAAAGCGAATGTAATATATATATATATATATATTATTTTAAATAGATTTCTATTCGGTTTTAAAAATAATATTAATATTGTGTTATTTTATTTATATGTAAATAATGTTATTTTAAAAAATTATGTTGTTTTTCTTATATGTAAATTGTGTTATCTTTTAACGCTTGTATCGTAATTGAATTTACTTTATGTATTTTTATGTGTAATCGTGTGAGTGATGACACACATATAAAAAATCAAAGAATGTAGTTTCTAATTGTTTATGTTTTTAGTCTTTTATAGTTTGTTGTAATGATTTTTATAGTTATTTAAGTAGGTTTTAAGTATACTTTGATTATAAATGTTGTTTTATAGTTTCTTATAGTTTTTTTATAGTTAGTTATAGTTTTTTTTATAGTTTGTTATTTTAGTATTTTATAAGACTTTTTATGTGTTTGTATTACATAGTTTCATATAATTTTTTAGGTTTGTATATGGTTTTTTTAGGTTAGTATATAATTTTATAGTAATTTTTAGGTTTATAATTTTGTAGGTTTGCATATAATTTTTTAGGTTTTTTTTTTAAATAGTTTTTATGGTTTATTTGTTTAAATTGTTTTTATTGCCGTTAAATTGTTTTTTATTTGTTTAAATTGTTTATTTGTTTTAGGTTTATTTGTATAATTTTATAGTATTTTTTTTATTGTTTGCATGCAGAAAAAAAAAAAAAAAAAAAAAAAAAAAAAAAAAAAATGTTGGGCCGGTTAAACCGGCGGTTCCGGTTCCGTCCGTTCCGCCATCCGGTTTGAACCGGCGGTTCCGGCCCGGTTCCGTTACCAATAACACAAACCGGTAAACGGCAAACCGGCGGTTTAAAAAACCGGCGGTTTTCGAATCCGCCGGTTTAATGAAATCACCGGTTCAAAACCGCCGATTCGGTTCGAACCGCCGGTTCGGTTTCGGTTTAGCCACTGGCCCGTCCCTTTCGGTAAGCGGTTTATAACAATGCAGCTCTTCCCCGAGCCTATTGTGCTCGATTAACCTCTCATCGCACTCTTGTGGGATCAGAGGCGAGAAGACCCATCTGGTTAGGATTTAACCGTCTATTTTTTTTATTTTTTATTTTTTATTTTGTTTAACTTTGGGTACGATACTAAAAACAACTTTATGCTATTATGAGAGGGCCCTATAAAAACTAGTGGCCATTAAAATTGCCAGTAGAGGGGACAACTTCATGTTCTGTCAGTCAATTGATAATTCATATATTCTATGTATGACAGTTTCATAGATTTGTGATGAAAAAATATGATCGAAAATAATAATTAATGTGTGGAGATGTGCTTCACAAAGAGGCAAGCTTTTTTTAGAGGCTCAAAATTGATGCTTATTTGCCTGGTTAGGAGGCAAACAGCCTCAACCGCTTAACTTGACTTTCTTCATTTTTCATTTCTCTTGCTTTCTTTCTTTTGAAACTTCCCTCTTGCATTGGTGGGTGCATGACACATGCCTCAATTAAAATATCACTCGTTGTGAAATTGTCACTATTCTTATCCTATTCAATAAGCTTGGTTTGGTGTCTTCAGGACCAAAACTCACTGGTAAAAAAAATATATTGCAGTGATAAATTTGTCTTTGAGATGAGATGAAGGAATTCGATACCCAGCATCAACTTCTCTCGGTATTAAAAAATTGTAAATGCAGTTTTTGCAGATTGTATTTCTGAAAAAAAAAAGCTTTAGTAACGGGGCAGTGGAACTTTATGGGTTGGAGTCAACCTTTAATAAACTTGGTTTGGTACGGTAATAGAAGGGAGGTTCCATCGGGTAAGTAACTCTTTTAATTCCGACACCACATTATAGTATTTTTTTTTATTCTTCATAAAACTATAAAACTACTTCTGACACCATATTTGATGAATGTCGCTCTTCATTGACATCCCTATGAACCGTTAATACCACCGACGTTCGTTCAATAAACATCACTACCACCGGAAGAAAAGAAGAGTGTGCGCCATGAACTTTAGTGGAACCCAATAACATTTATCAATAGATGCACCGAAATAAATTCGAAGATCGAGTAGAGACATTAATAATGATTTTATATTTTTTAACAAAAAAGAAAACTAAATCGCTTTCGGTTGTCGATGACAACACTAGCCTAACCCTACTCCCCACTTGGGCCTCTGGTCATGTATAACAGGTGAGTGAAGAGGGAGAAATACTTGTATGAAAAGTGTCTTTTGAGGTGAAACGATCAGAACCACGCAGTTCAAATAGAGAATGAAACTGTATGGCTTATGTTAGAAAATGTGACTTGACCTCTCATCAGAGCTGAGTACTAAGCAGAGCTAACTCAGCAGGGCAAGGTCAGCTGAGCAAAATCAGCAGAGCAAGGTTAGCTGAGTATAGTCAGCAGGGCAAGGTCAACTGAGCAATGTCGATGAGCGAAGCGGCGCGGAATAAAGAAGATGGCGAAGCAATTGCTGATGTAATTGCAAAGTCTGTAAAATCTCCAGTGATAATATATTCTCCTCGTTTCTACCCGTGGACTAGTCGGCATATTGCCGGAAACCACGTTAAATCCTGTGTTATTGTTTCTTGTGTGATTTATTCTTTCTCGTTTATTCTTGATTATTGCAATCCGTTTTGATCCATGATGGTTGTGTGATTTATTCTTTCTCGTTTATTCTTGATTATTGCAATCCGTTTTGATCCATGATGGTCCAGTTATAACAAACTGGTATCAGAGCGAGAGGTTGTCATCAGGGAATCCGAAATCTATTCAAGTTAGGTTGATTGGCACCAAGTTCGTAATTGACGCTGGGTTTTGGGATTAACGCTAACTTTCTGGTGAGATCAAGATGTCTGGGTTAGATGTAGAGATTGATAAATTCACAGGAAGGAACAATTTCAATCTGTGGCAAATCAAGATGCGTGCTCTGTTGAAGAAACTAGGGCTCTGGGCTCCATTGACAAAGCGGTGGATGCAGAAACACTTGAGATGGCTAATCTGGAGGAAAGCACATTCAATGATTTTGTCGTGCTTGTCTAATGATGTTATCACCGAAGTTCTTTGAAGAGGATTCAAGCAGCAGGTATTATGGGTGAAGCTTGAGAGTCTCAGATATGACAAAGTCGTTGACCAACGAAAGTTCTTGATGAAGCAACGGCCGTGTCAGATTTAAAGATGTATAAAGGAATGCCTCTCAGAGATCATCTGGAAAAGCTGAACACAATATTGCTTGATTTAAGGAGTATGGGTGTTAAGATCGAAGATGATGATGCAACTCTAATTTTGTTGGTATCACTACCAGCTTCATATGAGAATTTCTGCAGTCTTTTGTTGCTGGGAAAGACATAGTGTCATTGGAGGATGTTAGGGCATCTCTCCATAATCAAGAGCTAAGGCATAATGCCGCTGGCACAAGTACAGAAAATCAGGCTATTGGTTTAGTTGCTAGTAGAAGTTGCAAATGGAATGGAAATCCTGAAAAGAAGACATTCAAGAAGGGTGATTCCAATGACCATTATGCAAATCTGGTCTCTCGAGTGTTGGCAAGCAGGTGGAGCTTCAGGTCCATACTCAGCTGAGTTTGCATAACTCTGCTGAGAATAGTCAACACTAATTTGGCACTTGGTTGTGCATCTGAACCTGAAGAATCAAGAGTTGAATCTGGTGGAACCAAAATCTGGGGGTCGGCTGAAGAAAGTTTGTTGATATAGTACCAACTGAGTGAAGGTCAACTGAGTACTGGAATGTTCAAGTCTGGAAAGTCGACTGAGTGAAGAGTCAGCTGAGTCCATCTGTCAGCAGAGTGGCATCTTCTGAATCTGTTGAACATGTCTGTAATGATTCTACATCTGTGTCTGGAAGTCTCAGCTGAGTGAAGTCAGCTGAGCAACTGGTGAACACGTTTGAATTAGAGTCTCATGTGATCTGGGAGATTCTTGCCTAAGGTGGAGTTCTCATCTGGAGTTAAGTCTCACTTGAAGTCTGTTGTGTTCACATCTGGACAGCTAAGAATCTGAATCTGTAAATCTGTTTGGTTGAAGTTGAATCTTAAGAAATCAGCTGAGTGTGCTCAGCTGAGGTGATTACATTTGAATATGATAATCACATCTTGTATGGTGATCAAGTGTCAATCTGCTGATCACATTTGTTCTCAACTCTATCAAGTCTGAATCACATAATGAAAGAGAGGATCTCATCTCGAATCCGAGATTCTCATCCAAGTTGATTTCTCGTCCGGAGTTAACTCTCATCTGAAGAATCACATCCGAAGCTATTAAGTCCAAGAAAGAGGAGAAATCTAGTACAATACATCCGGCATTGATGAATGCATCCGGTATAGTGCATCCGGTTATGCAATCTGTTTGAACGAGTTCAGTCAAGCCGTTCGAGATTTGTTAGAAAATGTGACACGACTCTCATCGTGGTGAGTACTAAGCGAGGCAAAGTCACCGAGCAAAGTCGGCAGGCAAGATCAACCGAGAGTCAAGAGGTCAAGGTCAATCGAGCAATGTCGCAGATGCGAAGCGATTAACGGCGATGCGAAGCAATTGTTGATGCAATTGCAGAGTCTGTAAAATCTCCAATGATAATATATTCTCCTCGTTTTTGCCCGTGGACTAGTCGGCATATTGCCGGAAACCACGTTAAATCATGTGCTATTGTTTCTTGTGTGATTTATTTTTTCTCCTTTATTCTTGATTATTGCAATCCATTTTTAATCCCTGACGATCCTGTTTTAACAGCTTATATTTTTGCACACGGTGTTTCTATACGTGTGGAGACACCACACAAGTATTTTCCGTGAAATGGTGGGTAAAAAAAATTAAGAAATACTTGTGGTTTTATGGGAAATACTTGTGTGGAGAGAGATTTTGAGGTGAAGTGACGGATGAAACGATAAAAAACACATACGCTTAAATATAGGGAATGAGGAGAAGGGACGTAAATATTTCATCAATTGAGTAGAAGGGCGAGTTTTTGAAACTTTTGCATAAAGACAAAACTATTTATTCATCATCGAAATTCACTTGTGTTCAAATTCATTGTTTAAATTATTTGACGAAATTCATCATCGAAATTCACTAATTTTCAAAATTCATCGTCGAAATTCACTAATTTTCGGGATTAATCTATCGAAATTCACGGTTGAAATTCACCGATTTGGGATTACCTTAGGAGATTCACCGATTTTCGCGATTCATTTGTTTGTCATTCTCATTATAAAATTATGCAATTGTCCTTCTCCCTATAAAAAATATGTAATGTCTCCGTCTTAAAAAATTATTTCCAGATTATTAATGCTTTATCCCTAATTTTCCATTAAATATATAATATAACTGTGTAGTTCATATTGAAGCACACGGTGTCTCCACACGTGTGAAGACACCACACAAATATTTCTCGGTTTTATGATGGAATAGGAAAAAGACAAAAACACCTTTTTCAGCAACTTCACACGCCACCAGGAAAGGGGAAAGAGAGCACATGTTGAAGCTTTTACGGTGGTGGGCAAAAGGGTCCTACTACCTTTTTGGGAGGGTAATGACAATTATTATTTATTTTATTTTTTTATTAATTTTTTTTTCCAATGATGGAAGAGCTTGATTAATGTTGTACCGACAGGGTATCTAGTTGGATTGTAGAGATTTGAAAATGTTTAAAGAAGCGCATCATTCAATTTAGATTTTCTACTAATAAAAAAGACGGGATGATTGAGAACTCTTTGAATCGGGGTTTACTATTTGTTTAAAAAATAGTCATAAATAGAAAGAAAAACATTTTTAAAAAAATAATGTTACTACAATATGCACAATGCCAAAATCTAAAGTGATAGTGGAATATAAATAGAAAAATGTGTATATCCACATTGAATAACAATCCCTGTGTCCCGTAATACAGAGGGAATCCCATTGGAGAAGAAGATTGCTACATTTAATATACTACAACTGCAACATTTATGTATGCTGGTGATATATTCAATGAACCTGACCACAATGGTTGTCAAATTATTCATAAATAAATAAATGCAAAATTCATTTATTAAGTAAAGGTTGTCAAATTATTGAGGTTAAAATTGCATTTCAAATGCATGGTAATTCCTTTTTTCTTATATCCGGAGTCAACAGATTCGACTAATTTAGAGTTCGGTCCGAATCGTGCTTACATTGTCTGATTCTTACTTAGAGGGAAAGTCTAGCCAATAGACCTTTCAACACGACGTCTCAGAATAGATCGAATCAAATCAATGACATCTCTATACAGTCTCAAGTCAGTTACCACTTGAATCAAATTACTTGGTATAGTAATTCCTCTTTATTGGTCATATAAAGACTCTCTAACTAGTTGATATATTGTATAATTTACTGTATATTTGTCAAACAAAATGTCTTAAAAAAAGCTATTACCACCACATATAACGGTGTATCACACGGTTACACATAATTGACATTGTTAAAGTCGTTTCTAGATTAAAAAACCGATATTTCTAAAGTCGATAACTTGTGCAGTGTATTTACGGGAGAAGTCGGTTTCGTGAAATTCTAATGTAGGGACTCCCTTGTAGAGAGTTTCCTATGTGACATTATATGGACCAGACAAAAAAGTTGCAGAAAGAAACTATGTGGTCCAGATGATGCCACGCAGACCTGTCCCTACAAGGGAGTCTCTATCATAGAACTTCCCATCGGTTTCCGGTTCCAGCAAATGATGTACCTCGCTAAATATGTTTGCATTTGCATGTATTATATGAAATTTATAGCATGGAAAGGTACGTGAAACTGAAATGTTAGGCAGTACTAGGGACGGATCCAGAAATTTGTTTCAGTGGTGTCATCGGAGTCTAAAACTAAATTTTTGGTTTACAAATTTGTTTTAGTGGGGTCACCGAAACCTAAATCTACATTTTTTAATAATAAAATGATATTTTTTAACAACAAAACTACATCATTTTAATATTAAAAAAAATTATCCGAATCTCAGTAGGATCACGTGATCCCACCCTTCAACATGTGGATAGACCCCTGGGTACTTGGGTAGTACTACTACTATAACTATAAATTCTGATAATGTTCTTTCCGAAAACGAAAAGACAATAAAGACCACCAGACAGGCTGCAAAAAAAAAAAAAAAGAACAAAAAACCAAAATAAACAAAAATAAATACGGAGTATAAAAATAAAAAAGAAGATTCTTGTTTCAAAAGGTTTTACTTTATTCCTAAAAGTTTTACTACTTTTATCAACCACTCAAAATGGCACAACTGCTCCTCCATCTATCTGGCATGGCCTGTATCGTGGTTTATTCATTTGTTTCTTTTTTTTTTCACGTAATAAATTTGACTTTTAGATTCTCACAATACACTTATGGTAGTCGATATTCGGTTTCAGAAAACGTCGATTTTTATGTGTTGTGTAGATAATATGATGCAACAAAATAATATGTTCGGTGTAAAATACGATGAGACAAATATAATATAAAAATATATATATATATATATATATATATATATATATATATATATATATATATATAACTTTTTTATAGTATACATTTACGTGTGAGATAGGGTGTATTCGACCGACCTCTTTCATAACTTTTCACATTTATTAGTATGATAGTATCCAACCTCTGTGTTGTCAGGGCACTCTCTTTCTGTCTTGATTACATTTTCCAATTGGCAAGCCAAAGCCTTAATTTATTTTTCATATTAAATGTTCATATAATTATTAAATACAAAATCTCTATTTAAATTATTTGTGATTGAGTTTCTGATGTATTTGAGCTTGAATTAAAATTATGCCCAATGAAAAAAAAAAATTGAGGTGTTTGAGTCTGAAGAATGGTTGTCTACGAAATTTGTAGATATTGATTTTGAAAATTTTCCATTTTCTTATTATCTTAGGCAGTCTTTATTTATAACCGTTCGAATTTATCATATACAACGCACTGTATGTGTACCAAAATTGATATTTTGAAATTCTATTATAGACTTAAGAATCGGCTTTTAAAATATCAATTTATTGTAGTCCATAGTTAATTTGAAGCACCGGTAATATCTTGTAGTCTGCAAAAAATAAAGCTACATATATTTTATTCAAATGAGAAGGTGCCTATAAAAGTGTTGTTATGTACGAACCGAGCTGGATCAAGTACGAAAATTTTGTATTTGAGTCTATTTAGTTAACAAATATGTTTAAGTTCGTTTATTTAATAAACAAACTACATTTCAAAAAAAAAATAAAAATTAAACAAGCTAACATTTTTATTTTAGCTTGCCTTGTTAATATGTGTACATGTACAAGCTCAAGCATAATTAATTAGCTTATTTGTGCCAAATGAAGCCACGTCAAACAAATAAATATCAATTTATACTAGCTAAATTTGAATCAATATTATCTTTTACAAGCCGTAACATAATATACGCATATCTATCATAGCACCATAAGTCACAACATAGGGGGTGTTTGGTAGGGAGAAATGAGATGAGAAAAGAAAAGATTATATTTCTTTTTTTAATTTAGACGCGTTTGGTTGTTTGGGAAAAAAAAAACATATTTTCTCAACTTATCAACTTTTCTTCAAAAGTGATTCTTTTCCTTGTTTTCGATTCTCAGCCTACTGTAAAGAAAAATTTATAGAGAATAGAAAAGTTTTTAATCCCACCACTTATTTTTCCTGAGTATGATTTGTATAATCATATCATTTTTTCCATTATCTTGTAAATTTTTTTTTTTATTTTTTGTTCCAAAAATAATATACTCAATAAAATTTCACCCATAAAGATGATTATATTCTTTTCCGAAAAAAAAAATCGATTACATTTTTTCATTTACAACCAAAACATCTTGGTGATAATAAATTGTATTATTTGATATTTAATTCTCATTTCAAAAAAAAAAAAAATCATTTCTATTCTCAACATATTTTCTCTGCATATCCATACACAAGCTGAAAATTTATTCTTTTCTATTCTCAGCTTTTCTTTTCTCAGGTCTTTTCTCATCACTTTTCTTTTCTTGGCTTTTCTCTATACCAAACGTGTCCATAATTCTAACTTCCCTATTGTGTTTGTTTGTGCCACAATAAAATTTAAACAACAAAGTGTTGGAAAAATTAACTCTCACAAATTTGATCAGGCAACGAAGAACTCCAAGGCACGTAAAAATGCGTTATCTTTAAGGAGATGTTTCGACTCTTACTATAGTCACTTACAAAACTAACGAAAATGTCTCTCAGGATACAATGAAGGTGTTTGATTCAAACAGTCACTTGTTTGAACCAAACCAGAGGACATTCGAAATAATGCTGATGATGCTTTTAACAATTGTATGTGTTTGTAGAGTGGTGCCTTTTATAGGCCAAAGGTATCCAAAACACGAAATTACGCACTCCTACGCGAAAGACCAATAGTCATCTCCGTTCACAGATGCATGCATTTTCTTATAGAGGTACAAACACTTCACAGATGCATAAGTTCAATTGCATCACTTCACTGGTTCATGCATTCGATTTCTACAGATGCATCAGTTCGACTTTCACAGGTGCATCCGTTCAGTTGGAGACGTTTAGCTTTCGTGCAAGTCGAACCCCGTTTAACTACGGAAACCCGAATGCAAACGATAACAAAATATTTAATATATTAAAAAAATATCTAACACAAAGTGCCACAACACACTTTTACACCATTAATCTTCATAAGACCAATATGAACCCTCTTTCGCCCCTCTGGCGGCCCGCCGGATGAGGCTTTTAGCTCCATTTTTTTTTTCTTTTCCTCCGTCGTTTCTATTTTCTCTTCCTGTTTCTTTTGCCTATGATCTCCCCGGTTTGATGGTGTTGCTCTGCATCGAACTGGTCGGCTTGTCGGCGTGGATGGGAGATCTACGGTTTCAGATATGTAAATGTGTCTATCGGCTTTCTACTCTAATAGCTAGCCGGAGGGTTTTTGGGTCTGATATGATAATTCCGGTTGTGGGACAGGGGTTTTCGGCTTCAGGCTGCATTGCTTCATGTCTCAGTGGTACTTTTCCACCGGTGCTCCATGGTCGGCGATGATGTTTCTCGCCTCCTCTTCAGGGCTCCTCAACCTTGATATTGGCGTTGAGTGCCGGGCTATCGATCGTCGTCGGCGTCTTCCTAGAGTTGCTAGTGGCTCGCCGTTTGCTTATTCAGAAGGGATGTCAGGCTTGCCGGCTCCCTCTACCGTATGGCAGCGGTGTCGGCTGGCGGCCATTTTAGTTTTGTTTTTGTTGTTCTATGTTTTTAGCTTTGTAATCTCTGTTTTGTCGGTTAATAGATTACTTTAGATGTTTCGTGTCTGAACGCCCTTTATCCCTTTAGAGATTTTTTTCTCTTTTATTCATCACATCTCTTAATCTATTATTTGATTTTATTGCGTTTTAATATTCATAAGTTTGTGTTTTTAGCATCTTAAGTTTGTCATGAGAGACCGGCGATGGCGGCGTTGTGTGTCTTATTTATCAGCGTTAGTCCGAACTTTCAATAAAATATTTCTTCTTCTCGTAGAAAAAAAAACCAATAAGCCACACGTAATAATTAATGACGTATGTACTCGTTTTGTTATATATATATTATTGTGCAACTAGGACTCCATTTTTTTTTCTTCCCAGAAAGGCCCAACATTTGCCTTTTGATCTTGATATATTTTAATTTCCACTTGCTCTTCCTAACCATCATCACAAAATTCCCGAATAAATAACCAAAACACTCTCCAAATTTCTCCACCTCCCAAATGAATATGCCCTTCTCCTCTCCCATCTCCACCACAACCACAACCACCGTCTCTGCCGCCTTTTCCGGCACAAAAAGACAAAAGCACCACCAACTCCACCACCATCATCAACAAGAAGATGATCAAAATCATGAAGAATATCAATCTTTACTTCCTGGATTACCAGACCACATAGCTCAAATTTGCCTCTCTTTGTTCCACCTTCCCTTCTTTTCTCCGTTTGCCGGCCATGGCGCCGCCTTATTTACTCGCCGTCTTTTCCTCCTTTTCTGTCTATCTACACCCTCTTGCTTTCAACATCACCGCCGCCTTTGGCGGCACAGGCACCGGAATCCAAAGAAGAAGAACAACAACAACAACCCCATCTTTCAAATTCAGTTAGTTTTTCTTCCTTCGATCTTATTTCTTCCAGTTGGCAATCGATCCCTCAACCACCGCTAAATCTTCTCCTCCACCATCCCTCTTTTATCTCCCGTCGATTACCAATTCAATCCGTTACAGTCGCCGGCAATCTTGCTCTCCTTGCTGCCACCACTGATCACTTCCTACCGGCCTTAACTCGGCCACTTATTTTCAACCCTTTATCTAAAACTTGGATTTATGGCCCACCGTTTGCCGTCCCACGGCGGTGGTGCGCCGCCGGATCGTCAGACGGGATTGTTTATATGGCTAGTGGGATCGGATCTCAGTATAATTCGGAAGTAGCTCGGTCGGTTGAGAAATGGGATCTCAAAAAGAACCACAACAAGAGGAAAAGAAGCTCATCATGTGAAAGTGAAAGTAATTGGAAGTGGGAAAAAATGGAAGGTATGAGAGATGGGAAATTCAGTAGAGAAGCCATTGATGCTATCGGATGGAGAGGAAAACTTTGCATGGTAAACGTCAAAGGTAAATACAAGTATTTTTACTTTATTTTGTTTTTTTAAGCATTTTTAAATTTCATTATTGTCGATTACTACTACATAGTAGCAATATTTTCATTTAAAAAGGGAAATTGTTCCTATAGTATATTTTTTAAAGTTTCTTGTATATATGGTACTCTACAAAGCGGAGTTCATAAAAAATAATGCAAAAAAAAATTATTAATTGAAAAGAAAAAATACCTTTCATGAAACTCACATGAAGTTTGAAAATTCAAACACAAATTTACAGGAGGAAAAAGAGGAATAATAGCATACACTGTTGTTAGTAGGACACGTGTACGTCGCCACACAAGCAAACCAGAGTAATATTACAGGGGTTTTGTGTGGCGAAAACGAGACACGTGGCAAAACACGAGTGGTGACACCTGGGACTATATAAGTCGTCAACTCGTCAACAAAACCATAGTAGAATAGAAGTTGAGAAACCAAAATTTTCCTCTCTACTTTTTTATTTTAAAAATATCCTATAAACCCAAATAATTTCTGAAGGTAAATTGTTAATTTAAACTCAGGTTAATCCAAATAAATAAAATATTAAATTTATTTCTCCCGCCCACCTCTTTTTTAAATTAATAATTAAATTTCAAATTTTCATTAACAATGAAATCCTTCCTGCAATTAATTCGAGATACAATGGAACTATTTGAAAATATTCATTCATTAAATTAGAGTGTGGGATCATGAATCTGAACACGTTTATGAGAACGAGATAAAAGGAAAATTTATTAGAATATAGAGCAGAAATCAAGAAATAACCCTCCTTCAAACCCCTGAATCATGCTCATAAACACCTTAACCTTAATTGCATTAAAACATTAATCCTCAAATATGATCAACTCAAGTTTATGACAACATTTCCCATTAATGTTAACTTTAATTTCCTTAAAACATTAATCCTCGAAAAATGATCAACTGGGTTTATGACAACATTTTCCATTAATGTTAATTTAACAAATGTTAACATCATGAACTAAGGGCAGAATCAACCTCGAAATCGATTGTTCTTTGCATACATGATTTATTTAATATCTTTCCAAAAAAATGGGTTATTTAAGTTTTTACGATATATGAAATTATTTAGGGAATATTAATTTATTTTGGATAAGGTTGTGTTCACGATACTGTATATACACAAGAACTTCTTGCATAAATCTTATTTAAACAAAAATCTTTTCGAAAGTAGTAAATAAACAATTCGCCTCTAAAAAAAATGAACATCACATCTTTCCGTCACTGATTATGACGTAAGACTTAATAATTTATATGTAGTGTCATATAAAGATCAAAGATAATGTCATGTGCAGAGTTAAATTGACACAACAAAAAAATACTCCACACATTTTACATCATTTATTGAGCGTGACGATCTAGGAAAAAAAATCAACGATAGGCACGTGAGTAAATTCGAAGGCGAGTGAGGCGTCAATAGTGTTTTTACATTTTTTACCTATAAAAATACGTCGATTTTCGAATCCGATTAGGTATTAGCCATGCCCCCTTTCTTTCTTTGGGTCCGTCCCTGTATTGAGGTATATGACCCGTTGATACATGTTGGTCACATTATAATCAAATTTGTAAGATGTGTTGTAATTATTTTGTTATGGCGATTTTATGTAGACATAATATTCTCCAAAAATCAAATGTCTAATATGACGTTGTGGTACTTTGTTGTGGAACAATATTTCTCGACATTATACTTTGAAGTTGGAGAAGTTTTCTTTTCTTTTCTCGAGGTAACTAGTCATACAACAGTTTATGGTGGTCCTGTTTCACCATGTCATTCTTGTTCTACCAATAGAATGTTTTAAAAGAAGGGTAAATTTATCAAAAGAATGCATATATATTTTACACGGTAGGGCCCATCCGTTTTTTTTTGTGATTTCTTATTGGTCCTGGATCACCAAGTCATACTTGGTCCAGGACCAAATTAAAATTTATGCTAGTCATAAAATTTTATGACATATTGATACTACCTCCGTCTCACAAAAAATGTCCACTATTTGTGGTGTACAGAGATTAAAAACTCAATTAATATGTTGTGTTTTAGTGTTATATTGACATATTTGCTATTCACGTCATAATAAATGATTGTTTTGGGATGTGAAATAGGTGCAATAAATGAATATTGGACTAAGGATAACTGTTGAACTACTATCTCTCCCAAAAGTTTAAGCTGATGGAGAGACATATAATTAACATGTTCTACAATTTCACACGCCCACTAAGTGTTAACAATCTCTAAATACTTGCATAATTTATGTTATACAAATTAACACGACCCCTCAACCGTTGACAATCTCTCCAACACTTGCACACTTTATGTTATACACATTAACACGCCCCTCAAGTGTTGGCAATCTTTCCAACATCTGCATAATTTTTTTTTTACATTTCAATACTCCCCCATTTTAACACACCCTCTCAAGTGTTGGCAATCTCTCCAACACTTGCACTATTTTTTTTTAAATATTTCAATTCTCCTCTCAAATGTGGGTAATATTCTCATCAAGCGTTGGCAATCTCTCCAACACTTGCATAATTTTTTTAAACATTTCAATACTCCTCTCAAGTGTGGACAATCTCTCCCTATACTTGCACAATTTTTTTTTAAATATTTCAATAATCTCCTCAAGTGTGGGCAATCTTCCTACACTTGCACTATTTTTGTAAACATTTCAATACTCCCCAGAAGTGTGGGTAATCTCTTCCTACACTTGTACAATATAAATAGGGAAAATAATGTTCACACCAGGATTCGATCCCATAACATCTGCCTTTGATACCATGTTGAAATATCATCTCTCCCAAAACTTTAAGCTAATGAGGAAACATATAATTAATATGCCATACACTTTAACACGAGAAGAGTTATGGCGGGAGAGTGATTTTAGTGGTATACCATGTGGAGCGGTGTGATTAATTAATGTCACGCCTCTACTATGTGTGTGAGAGTATGTGTGAATTAATCACACCCATACACTTGGTATATGACGTGGCCTTTTCTAGTGCTAATACCAGTCCTTAACCGACAGTGTATCGGGTCAAACTGTAGTGCTAGTATGGTGAGTCAGAGTATCGTATCCTCAGGGAACTTGGTAATTTATTTTACGTGTGGTTAAACACCAAAGAGCTATTATTAGCTCGATCTAAATCGCAATTTTATCACACAGATCACTACTATTCTAGTTAACACAAAATAAATACGTAATTTAATAGTTATTCTAATATAATATATATAGATATATAAATATATATAGATGTACATAAATTGCAAAATATATATATAGATATAAATATATAGGTACCAAGATATTAATAGATAATTTTAGAGAATCGCCAAAACTTATATAATTGGTTTATACGATCTTTTCGATTAATTGAAATGTGTTCGATCTCTCCTTTTATTTTAGGTCCAATTGAGTAAATGAAACGGTGCACTCACTGAGGTAAACAATTCCTCCTCACACGAGTGTATGAAATTGTCATACGTCCATTGTCATCGACCCAAGATCCACAATCATTACGGTAAACTAATTAATCTAAACAGTCCCGAAAGTAAATCTACCTTTAGATAAAAGGAGTCATTCCGTTCACAAACGGTCAATTTTACTTTAAAGGCTCCGGTTGTCAAAGCCGGACGATTCAACTTTCCGGTTTAAGTTTCAATTAAACTGATGATTTAACATTATTACGATCTCGAGTACAAATTATAATAAAATTCATTTCTCCCAAAACAAATTTACCCCCGGTTAGGAAATCGGATTCCGTTATCACGTTGTTCACACGGCCAATTTTACCTCTCCGGTTTTTCTATCTTTTATTTCATATCCTCGACTACGAGGCGTTAATTCATAATTAGATTATGAATTCCTCAGATCTATTAAATATGTCAATACGAATATGATCAAAATAGAAAAAGATTCAATTAACTCAATTTTAGTCATTTTAACTTAACAACATTTCTTTAACGAAAAGATCGAAATAAAACCGATTACATAGTTTTGGCCAGTATTATATTTAGCCTAAAAACATTATAACAACGAAAAATACAAAAACAAACATAAATACTTAAGAAAAGTTACCCGAATACGGCAGTTGATTCGAAAAATCGTATCTTCCGGACATTACAACTTCTTTAGCAAAACCGACTTCCGAGATTTTCTCGAGCATTACAACGATACTAAAACTACATTATTACAGGCGTAAGGCGCTTATTTACTACTACTACTAAAAAAAGAAAAGAAGAAGGAGATATATATATATATAGATCATATATATATATATTTGGTACATCTCAACGCTCACTGCAAATGAGCTCCTTATATAGAAAAAACTTCCAAGGCCGGACCGGTCCGGTACTAGGCGGATCGGTCCGACTAATGATGATCCCCACTAACTTGATCATTCCAAAGATGTATGCGTAGGAGATATTATTTTTATATATAATTATTAAACTTCTAAAATTCATATCTCGAGTTCTGGACCTCCAAAATTGCAAACGAAATGCCAAAATTAAGATCTCGAGAAACTCTACAACTTTCATGAAGGACTCTTCTCCAGATAACGCTTTTTTGATGACCTCGTGTTCCTCCGAAGCTTTTACGGATTTTTCTTAATCCAAGTCGATTAGCCACTTGATCACTTTGTTTAAGTTCTAGACCTCCAATCTTCATAATTTAAATTGCATTGGAACACTCTCGGAAAAATCTACAACTTTTGTGAAGAACACTTTTTCTGAAAATATCATTTTGATGAGCCATTCGTTTGTCGAAGATATTTCTATTATTACTTATCCAGATTGATTGGCTACTTGTCCACTTAAGCTATTCAATTGACCATTTAAACTTGTGGCACTTTCTAAATCATTCCGAGATATGATTAAACTTCAATATGTTGATTCTCGGGGTCTTGGTTTATAAATCTGCAATAAAACATCACAAATACCCACGTAAATCTGACACGATACTCCGATTTACTAAAATCGGTACAAAATTACAATTTTTTATTATTATTATTACTAAACACTCTAAATTATAAAGACTAACACTTTATACCATAATTTCATATATTTTATATAGAATTCGTTGATAAAACATAATAATATAACGTATTTTTAATCATATAAAAATAATACATCAAATTACTCCCACTTAAACTTTGATCGTCCCTCGAGCAAAAATAGCGTAATAAAAGATAGTATAATTTTTCAGATTATAATATACTTTGTCAATATTATGAATATATTATCTATCTTAATTTAAAATCTTAAGAGGACGAAAAAGAGTATATATAATCAAATAACTTAAACATTAAATATTATTTAGATGAAATTATATATGTAATACTTAAGAAGTATAAATAAAATATCGTAATTATTTTTAATCGCAACTATTATGAAATTCGGAATCGGAAATTTCAAGAAAGTAATTGAAAAAAATGGCTTATAGAGTTTAGGTTCAAGATGTTGGTTTATCGGAAAAGGGAAATCAAAAAGAGAAAGAGAAGCAAGTCGTCGTGCGTCTCTACATCTTCATATTTTTGAAAAAACATATTCTTAGCATCTTTTTTCGATTTTCTCTCTTTTTTTTTTTTTTTTTTTTTTTTATAGAGATTAAGAACTAAAAGCGTGAGTGTGTGTAGAAAATCAAACTTACAGGCATTGCTTCATCAAGATTGATCGAGTACTACTCTTTCGATCGAAAATTACAAGTCCGGTTTCCTTAAACTTGTAATAATTCCCGAGATCTTATGATTCAACTTTTCCTCTTTCAATTTATCTTGTGCCTTCATTCCCAAAGAATAGGACATTTCGTGATAACACCCTAAATTTGACCCCTACTATCATCGTGCAATCGGAGCTTAATTACCTCATAGTGGTATAGGACATTTCGTGATAATACCCTACTCACTCCAATCATTGGTAGCTACATCCGATTTGTTCTTTTTATTTTTAAGTTGTTAATCATGAGATAAGGAAGATACACGATATTTGATTAATTCACATGTAAATATGGTGCTTCGTTCTTAATTAATATATCCGAACTTATTACCAAAATCGGCTATGTTGCAAGTGTCATGAGGTAAGATCGAATATACTACTACTTATCTAATTTTTCCAATCTCAAATATACCAAAATTTAGCTTTTACGTCACCATCTCTTTTATAAGACGCATAAACTTGCGGTATTTCAAGGAAATGTAGACCAAAATAGCTAAAGCTCGGTTATTTAATCACAATTGACAATTTCGGTGAGGTCTTGATCACTCTAATCAAGCGCCGGAGGTAGGTTATTTGGCTATAGTTATATTTTTGTGGTGCCAAAAAATCAATAAACTTAATCCAATTCCAAATTCATAATTAAGTATTGAAAATGATTCTAAAAATTTTACTTATAAATATCAATCATACTTATATAATTTTATAAAAACAATATCTAATATTAATTACTCCATTATATAAACTTAAAATCTTCTTAAAATCTAAATTAGACATATAATATAATTTTTTTTTCAAAAATTTTTAATGAATTTTCTAACCTAACTCTACTCCCCACTTACGAAGTGGCATCGTCCGATGTTCAATAAGTAGTAAAGAAGTAGGTTGAAAATAAAATTAAAATTATCTATCAACGTTATTTTTCCGATTTTATTTTAGCGTATACTAATTATATCATTAAATAAAACAAACAACAAAAAAACTAAGACATATATATATTAAACAAGATACATTAGTACAAACTTAACTAAAGAACTTCAAACTTAACTTAATTTAACTTATTAAAACTTAAATATTACTAACAAACCACTAACAACTCTCTAGATAGTAGGCGAAACAACCCGGTGTATCAACCGGTAGCAATCCAAACCGACTATCTCTAGACGGAAAAATTTCATCCGTCTCAAACTCTTTCTACTCCATTCGGAAGAATACACAAACGTGATATCATCCATGAATTAGGCATAGGCTTTCCCTACTACCTCTCCGTGATCGCAAACTCCAACACCGCCCTTGAATCAATATACCCCAATCAACAAATACACCGAATGCCAAAGCAAAAAGTAGAAGCATTTCATTCTCGCTTAAACTTCCAAAATCCCAGTGGGATAAACTCGAGAATTTATAAAATGCTTCCACGCCTTTAGATGTGGAAGTAAAGCTCGTGTTGACATGTCGTGATTTGTATCAAAAAGCGAGAACAGACATTGGAATGACTCGTGTACTTTATTCAAATGATTATAGGGATTTTGTAGTCCCATTGCATTTCAAAATGTGGCATCGTGAATCGGTGGAATTTCAAAGATTTGATTGATAACAGATGAAGAGAGGGAACGACCACTCCTCTTACTAGAACAATCTGAGTGATATCGATCATAGATGTCGTCCATAAGCGCAGAATAAAATTCTCGCACTATCGAGACATTTACCCGTCCTCTCGTGTATCTTGACAAATTTTTTCCAACCAAAACTTCGAATGATAGTTTTTCCCCATTGATCAAGCTATCTAAATTTAAACCTTTCTCCAATAGGATTGGAGAATTTGCAAAAACGATTATGTAAAATGATATTCTCATTAGAAGCTTGAGATTCCGGATGATCCGGTGTATGAGGCTCGTAAGAATTAACCGATGGTGAAGAGTGGTTCGACATTTTAAAACTTGATAAAAGTGAAAGAAATACGCTTTAAGTTAGATAGACAAGGAAAGAATGAGCATTTGTTGCTCCAAATTTTACTTCTATAAATAGATGGTAAAATTATACATACGTGGCTGCATTAGACGGACTACAAAATGACTCACCTTATACATTCTTCACGGCCCGGTCCGAAATATGCCGGCTCGGTCCGGCCTCATCTTACTTTTTTGACCGAGGGCGGTGAAAGACAACTTGTGTTTTGTTTTTTACTTCACGCAGTGTAACAAGGCTTCCACTTGCCTTGAAGATATTTTGATAAACGTTGAATTAATTCATCCACCTTGATACGGACGGATAAAATGACACATTAGTTATATTTTGAAAACGACTCAATAATGATACAAAATTATTTTTGTGATTTTTATAGTTTATAAAAACTAAACGATCTAGAATGCAAACCAAATTTTGATAAAAACGATTGTAAAACTAAACGAAAAATAAAAACCAACCAATATCTAAATGACAAATGTCGAATAAAAAGTGCAATAAAAATGTGTAGTAAACATGTTTAATCAATCATTAAAATTCAATCTTCATCATAATCTTCCTCCGGATCAACTTGAAAACTCGAACTTGGAAACGACTGAGAAGCTGATGGATGAGCTGAAGTCGTGGTCCTGACTGAACTATCAAGACCCATCGAACTCATGCCAGACGTGACATGTGCATACTCGGTGAATCCTCCCCAACTCGACATCGTCGGGTCTCTCGAACACTGTCGAAAAATACACCCGCCTTACTGATTGGCTTCCAAAAGGATATGACGATGGATGAAAGCTCGATCGTGGTGGAATAGGTGTTTCCCAACGTGGTAAGGTATATGGATCGGCCCGACAAGGTGGATAAGCGGGATCATCAAAGTAGGATTACTAAGCAATCGCTGCTTCCTTCTTAAACCTCTACGAATATCATCACACCACCGCTAAGTACTCTCGTGAATAAAGCCACATTGGCTTGACCACGCGCAACATCCATCACTAAAGATTGAAACATGTCATATGTGATAGTGTTGGAGAAAGGAGTTTGTTGAGGTGACTAGAAAAAGATGGAAAAGAAGAAGATGTAAAACCGGTGGGTCGGGCCGAGTTTGGCGTCTTCTAAGCAAAGAGCTAATACTACCATCCGGAAGACTAGTCAAACTAGGTCCAATCGATTTCCATCGGCCGAGATAACTTGTCATTAGCGGAATGGTACTCCCAATCTACGACATAAATCGAGATAAAACAAGGGAAGTAAAGATGACTCCTGGTGCAGCGATGACAATACTCTCAAAAATCCTCTTAAACATGACCTTTCCAACATCCACTCTAACATCATTTACCATAGCCCAAGCGATACATACATCTTCCTTTCCAAAAGCGTATGTTTACTAGAAGGATAGAGATTATGGCTAATAAATCTTTTAATTGCCCTTAAACTCTAAAAGCAGTTCCGTAATTAAACCGATTTTCAACCCACACCGCGGTCGGGTCAAAAACAGTCCTGGCTCTCGGGCGATCTGCTCAAAACTAGCGGGATCATCTAAATTATAGACTACCCTGTAATCCTCCTCATCGGGAAAAACCTCAACTCCTAAAATTGCATTAATGACGGCAGGTTAAAAGGAATATTTACGGCTCGTAAAGTCTGCAGCTTCCGACCGAGTAAGTCGTTCTTCCGACATAGTAGATAAAACCGAATAAAACTCACTACTATAGTCGTGTTAATCTCACCTTCCCTTCCAGGTCGCTAAATCTAACCACCGACGCTTTCTAAAGATATTTTTGACTTCATCACCTAAGTCATCCAAGTCTAATCCTTTTCAACCGAACATCACACTTACTATAAATTTTTGTATACGCTTTCTTAGCCTCGGGTGATGCGGTTCTTTCAAAACTTACTGCTTCCTCCTCGGGTGATAAAATTCATCATGCTTCACGACGGGAGTTGAAATTGGAATTTTGATTTTCTCTTTTAGACTCTACAGTACTGACTCACCCATTCTACGATATTGGTAATGCCAATCAACAACAAAAACAACAACAAAACAAACAAAAATTAATAATGTCACAACACACTCAAAATCAAAATAGTTGAAATTAATCTAAAAAATTACGAAATTAACAACTAAATAAACTAGATTATACCTTATAGTGTAAAAAACGTTGAAAAGTAGGCCGGAAAAGTGTTAAAGTCGCCGGAATGAATGGAGCTTGTTCTTGACCCTTTTGAATTTTCCACTTTGTTTTGAAGAGAGAGATAGAATGATGAAGATATCAAGTAGTGGTGTAGTGTGAGATGAATTTTTGTGGAAGGAATTGAAAAAAATTCGAGTGGTGGGGTTTGGTGTGTGGGGCGTATGTAAAGAAAATTAGGGAAGAAGAAGAAGAAAAGAAGGTCCCCCTCTTTTATATGTTTTTAGACCTCGGACGGTCCGGTATTAGTACGGATCGGTCCGTGAACAAATTTTTCTGCTTTTTCGATTTTTTTATGATTTTTGAATAAAACTTATACAAATTCTAATAAAACTTAATTAAAGTCTTAAAATAAGTTTATAAAATTTTCTTAAAATAAAACTTGAAGGAACTTTTATAATTTTATAACAATTTATAAAAATTTAATAAAATCCTTATAACACTTTAATAAAAAGCTTATAAAAATTTAATAAATTTATATCAACTCTTATAAAACATCTAAAAAAACTTTTATAAAACTTTTATAAAACTCCTCAAATTTTATAAAGATCCAATTTTATGAAATTCTCAGAAGTTATGCGAAAATTTTATAAAATAAAATAAAATAAAAGACTCGAAACTTAAGGGGTTCCTGATTCTTCGATTTCTAAATCTTCCAAAGTTCTGATATAACGCTCGATCAACCTAACTCCTAAAACGAGGCATTTGAATTATCTCTCGGAATTCCATCGGGATTTTCGGATAACCACCTAATCGTTCCTTCCTAACAATATTCAAACACTCATCCCAGGATTTGGTTGTGTTTTTCCCACAAACATCCAACATGTTCACTTTTTCCACAGTTCTCGCATCTCATTAGAAACTTTGCCCTTCTTTTTTCGCGCACTTCTGATGTTCCATTACATACTTCTCTTAATCTAATCTCTCTCAACAATTTCTTGTTTTGTTCAAAAACTAAAGCTTCTATAGAAAACGCGACATCTTTATCAAGGCCTAATTTCAAAAGTAAAATAAAAACTCCTATTCTATCTAAAAAAGACATCCAGTTCTTTTACGTCTATCCGGTAAAAGACGAAAAGAGTTTAAACATAATTAAAATTACAGAAAAGTAGAGTAAAGATAGATAGCACCTGGTATTTGGCTGATTCCCGTTTCTCTGCTTTTCTGTTTTTCATTTTTTTTTTTTTTTCTGCTTTTTCAATTTGTCGGGGATCAATCAAGAGCATTATTTCTTCTTTCAAAGTGGGATTCCTTCTCCTCCACAAATAACTTTACTCTGGCCATTGGCTATAAAAGTTGTATTTCCATCGATTAGTCCAACAACTCAGCTTTGTAAACCCGTGTTACTTTAAATGGACTGTCCATCTTGATTTAAGCTTACCTGAAAACAACTTTAAACGTGAATTGTACAAAAGCACTCGATCACCTACATGGAACTCACGCTTAAAGATTCTCTTATCATGGAAAGACTTCGTGCGTTCTTGTAGATTCGAAAGGCTTTCATAGAATCGAGACGAAATTCTTCTAGTTCATCAATTGAAGCAATCTATGATCACCGGCTGACCTTAGGATCGAAATTTAGAAATCTAATAGCCTGTAAGGCTCGGTGTTCTAACTCAACCTGAGATGACAAGACTTACCAAAGACTAGCTTATAGGAGAACAACCTATTGGTGTTTTAAAAGTCGCTCAGACGCCCATAACGCATCATCTAATTTAATTGCCCGGCTTTTACGATTTGAATCAACTGTTTTTCCACGATTCTTTTGATTTCTCTATTTGACACCTCTACTCTCGACCACCGTTTATGGATGATAGTATGCGTTCTAGTTTATGTGTTACACCATATTTCTCAATTAACTTAGTAAATGGTCTATTACAAAAGTGTGAACCTCTATCGCTAATGATTGCCCTCGAATGCCATATCTAGTGAATATGTTCTTTTAAGGAATCGTATGACAACCTTGGTATCATTAGTGGGAAGAGCTTGACTTTCTACCCATTTTGAAACATAATCTACCATTACAAGAATAAATCTTTTTCCAAACGATATAGGAAAAGGTCCCATGAAATCTATACCCCAAACATCAAATAACTCACATTCTAAAATAGGTTGCATAGGCATTTCATGTTTTTAGATACATTTCCCCATTTTTGACAAGATTCACAAGATTTAACATATTTATAAGCATCTTTATATAATGTAGGCCAATAAAAACCACATTGTAAAACTTTAAAAGCGATTTTCCATCCTCCATGATGTCCTCCCGCCTCACGATCATGACAAAATGATAAAATACTTAAAATTTCATTATCAGGCACACATTTTCTCGATTATCCCATCCGAACATTTACGGAAAAGGTCCGGTTCCTCCCAAAGAATAAAATTTTAAGTCGTAAAAGAATTTCTTTTACATTGCCAAGTCCAATGAGACGGAATATAATCACAGAGTTAAGTAATTAATGATATCTCCAAACCAAGGTGAGATTTCCTTAGAGGGAATTCTATTTTTAATAATTGCATGGTTGAAGGAGTATCTATTCTAAATAGTTGTTCATCGAAATGAATCTTTAATTTCATTCCCTATCTCTTCCTCGAGTCTCCATTCTACTTAGATGATCTCGCTACTACGTTTTCACTTCCTTTTTATCTTTAATTTCAATATCAAATTCTTGTAGTAGGAGAATCCATCTAAGAAAGACGTGGTTTCGCATCCTTCTTACTCAAATTAAATACTTCAGAGTTTGAATGGTGCGTGTAGACTATTACCTTAGAACCGACAATATACGATCTAAACTTATCTAAGGCAAAAATCACAGCCAGCAGTTCCTTTTCTTCAGTAGTTGCATAATTTAGTTGAGTGCGTTTAATGTGTGGGATGCATAGTAAATAGCTTTGAGAATTCTATTGTACCTTTGACCTAAAACAGCTCCTACAACTAAATCACTAGCATCACACATAATTTCAAAGGTAAATTCCACCTGGTGCTACCAAAGCGGTGCGATAATCAACTTCGCTTTGGGGTCTTAAATGCTTCCATACATTTACTATCAAAGTTAAAAGATACTTCTTTTTCAAGCAAATGACTTAAAGGCTTTGCTATCTTTGAAAAATCGCAATAAATCTCCTATAAAATCCTGCATGTCCAAGAAATCCTCTTAGAGTCCTTAGATTAACGGGTGGCGGTAATTTTTCAATCACCTCGACTTTAGCTTTATCAACTTCAATTCTATTTCGTAGATTCTATGACCTAAAACAATTCCTTCCGATACCATTAAATGACATTTTTCCCGCTTTTAGAACTAAATTGGTATCCTCACAACGTTGTAAAACTCTTTCTAAGTGCGACAAACACTTACCAAAAGAATCTCCATAAACACTAAAGTCGTCCATAAAAATTTCTAAGAATTTCTCAACCATATCAGAAAATATAGACATCATACATCTTTGAAACGTAGCAGGAGCATTACATAAACCGAACGGCATTCTTTTATACGCAAAAGTTCCATAAGGACATGTGAAAGTAGTCTTTTCTCTATCTCCTGCTGCAATGAAGATCTGTAAATAACCTGAATAACCATCTAAGAAACAAGTACTTACTGACCACTTAAACGTTCCAACATTTGAACTATGAATGGAAGTGGATGATGATCTTTCTTAGTATGATCATTTAGTTTTCTAAAATCAATGCACATTCGATATCCTGTAATTTCCTTGTTGGAATCCATTCATTCTTATCATTTTCTTTCACTTGTGAAACCTCCTTTCTTTGGTACAACTTGAGTTGGACTAACCATTCACTATCTCGATATAGGAAAGATTATCCCCATTTCTAATAGCTTAATGACCTCTTTCTTGACGATTAATCAGAATTCGGGTTGAGGCGGCGTTGCGGTTGAATACAAGGTTTAGCATCCTCTTTCGAATTATCTTATGAACACAAATCTCGTGGCTAATACCTCGAATATCGGGCAATCGTCCATCCAAAAGCTTTCTTATGCTTTCTTAACATTCTTATTAATTGATCTTCTTGCTTTGCTCGATTAAAGTAGATGATATAATAATCGGTAATAGATTATCGCTTTCTAGAAAAGCATATTTCGATTTAAAGGTAACGGTTTCAATTCCAGATTCTTTGGCGGATCTTCTATTGATGATTTAAGAACCCGGTCCTTCTAGTTCTAACTCCAAATACTTATGCCATGGTGGCTTAAAAGTAAAGCTTCCTTTATCTGTGAGAAAGGATTATCTCTTTCATTTCAATGTCTTCCTCATCTTCTTTATAGATAGAGCGAGTTAAGCATTCTTCTAACTTTGTCTTCAAAAGTTGGTAAATCGATTATCATAGACAGAATGAATATCTTCTATAAAAGAACATGATTCTGATGATGCATGATTCATAGCTTTGAAAATATTGAAAGTAACTTTGTCTTCATTGACTCTCAAAATTAACTCTCCTTTATGAACATCGATTAAAGTTCTTCCTGTAGCTAGAAATGGACGACCTAGAATAAGAGGCGCTGAATATCCTTCTTCCATTTCCATAACTACAAAATCTACTGGAAAATAGAATTTGTCTACTTTAACCAGTACATCCTTAATCATTCCTTTAGGGTACTTAATCGATCTATCTGCCATTTGCAGAGTCATTTCAGTCTTAGTAAGCTTTCCTATGCCTAGCTTTTTATAATCCTCATAAGACATGAGATTTATACTAGCTCCAAGATCACATAAGACTTTCTTAAACAGAAATCCTCCAATTTCACATGGAATCGTAAAACTTCCAGGATCTTTCAGTTTAGGTGGTAACTTATCTTTGCAGACTGCAGAACATTCTTCATTTAGGCATATATTCTCATATTCCTCTAATTTTTTTATTTGATAGTATCTCTTTCAGAAACTTTCCATAGGCGGTATATTAATCGAGCTTCAATAATGGGGATATTAACATGAAGATGACGAAAAGTATCAAGGAAACGAGCATACTTCTTATCAGTTTTTGCCTTTTTGATTTGATCCTTAGGAGGGTAGGGTAAAGATTCTAAATCTATAACCTTTGGCTCCTTAGTCAAATTCTCTTTTCCTTTTTCCTTAAACCTTTGAGTATTACTTAGTCGCCATGTTTCAGGTTCTTGAATTTTTTTCTTTAAATTGTTCCCTGAATCAATCTCTGCTTCAGATTTTTTCGATTCTTCCTGTTTCTCATTTATTCTAACATGTTCCTTGAATAAATTCCTTAAATCTTTATCCATAGGGTCTTTCAAAATCCTAGGATTTTTACCCAATTTTCACCTTCATTTTCGTGTTCCAAACTTATTCCTTTTCAAGAAATTATCTATAATTTCTTCTTCCTCGTCGATGAATTCATCTTTATCTTTAGTTTCATCATTCTTTCCATCTAAATCATTTTCTACTTCATTATTCCCAAAGTTTTCTACTCCATTGCTTCCACTAAGCTTCCTACTTCTCGTAACCACAACATTTACCTCTCTTGGGTTTCTCAAGGTGTTGCTTGGTAATCCTCCTGGGGTCTACATCTGTTGTTACGTTCACCTTCCCTACTCAAATGATCTTCCATATTCCTCAATGAGGCTTCTATTGTTCTCATTCTCGGTATCATGTCCACTCATAGATGTTTTTATTGTACTCATATCTTTAGTATTGTACCAATAGAAGTCATCATTGTTTCCATATTCTTAGCTTGAGTGATACTACACCCATCATATTTTCCATTAGTTTTTCCCATTTTTCAACTCCTTCTCGCAGGTTGAGTTGAACTCGAAAGTTCTTGGTATACTTTGAGTGGTATGTTGAGGATAGGATCTCTTGGTAATGATTGTAAATTCGATTAGATGTACTTTCTTGATAAACTTGGTTATTATTCCTATATGGGATTTGGATATGGCGGTTGTCCTGGCTTACTAGGGTTTTCGGACCATCGATAAGTAGGATGATCTCTTCTAATAGCATTGAATGAGTTTGAGTATGCATTGTTCAAATTCTATCTTCTTTGAAGAAAACTCACCTCCTCCTCGAATATCCTGTTGGTTCTTCACTCCCTAACGCCACATTATCATGACTTGAGTATTCATTTGGTGTACTATTTTCCGAATTTTGGTTCTTATTCTGTTGTAAACCATCAAATTTTCTACTCAAATTCTCCAAGTGTGCTAGAACTTCCATATTAGACGTACATTCTCCTGCAAAAGCTACTTTTACGGTGCTAGAACCGGTTTCCCACATTCTGTTATTTTTGGAAATCTTTTCTATAGCATCGTGAATCTGTTTGAGCTTCACTCATCATTAATGAACCACCACATGCATGATCTACATCCGCATGCACGTGAGTCTTTTCTTAATTTACTGACGGAAGAGTTGAATTTGCATATCTAAGGAATAACCATGATCGGGACACGCTCTTAACAATTTTTAAACCTTTCCCACGCATTCCCAAGAGTTTCCTCAGGATCCTTGTCTAAAGTTAGCAACCTCGACTTTTAATTCCAAATTTCGTCCCAGAGTGAAATATTGTTTGAAATTCAGTTTGAATCTCCTCCCAACTAGTAAGTGAATGATGTGGAAGAGACATAAACCAATCTCGGGCTCGTCCTTTTAAAGAAAAAGGAAACATAGTCATTCTCGTTAATTCCTTATGAGCACACTTGACTTTTGGTCAGATTGTACGAGTTCTTCAAAAAGATAGAGATGATGATGTGGATCTTCATCATCCTCTCTAGGAATTGGGCTCTTTGCGTCAATTAAACCAAAAAGATGAGACTTAATTTCAAATTATTCGCTCCTTCATTAGGTAAAAGTATGGGATTATTAGTCCGGTTTCTTCTTCTTTGTTTGATCACATATAGGTCTCGGGTTTGGTGGATTATTACGATTATTCTGGTTCCGATTTTTATTATTTCTATTATTATTATTATTAGGGTTAACGGGTTTTGTCCATGCCCTGAGCATGTTCGACCACTTGTTCGGTGTTTCATCAACGATTTGACCATTCTCGTATTTACTGTTTGAAGATGATTCTTGGTCGATTTCACGACTAGTATGACAGCGTTTACTCTCTACTCTTATTGCGCTTTCGTAAGTGTTTATGTCGGGCTTATAAGGAACGAGAGGGCCTTACCACTTCGGTCATCAACTAACGAAAATAGAAAATAACACGAAATTGATAGTAATAAAATTGGTACTTTACCTATAAGGTAACAACCAACGAAAAATAAAATAGAAATGAGATAAGAAAAGTGTTGACTTATTCTCGAGAATTTTTAAGCTAATACAAGTAGTAACCATAGACACATAAAAAAAATTAGCGGCGTTCCCGGCAACGGCGCCAAAATGTCTTCGACGTGGCCTTTTCTAGTGCTAATACGATCCCTTAACCGGCGACAAATCAGATCGGGTCAAACTGTAGTGCTAGTATGGTGAGTCAGAGTATCGTATCCTCAGGGAACTTGGTAATTTATTTTACGTGTGGTTAAACACCAAAGAGCTATTATTAACTCGATCTAAATCGCAATTTTATCACACAGATCACTACTATTCTAGTTAACACAAAATAAATACGTAATTTAATAGTTATTCTAATATAATATATATAGATATATAAATATATATAGATGTACATAAATTGCAAAATATATATATAGATATAAATATATAGGTACCAAGATATTAATAGATAATTTTAGAAGTGGCCAAAACTTATATAATTGGTTTATACGATCTTTTCGATTAATTGAAATGTGTTCGATCTCTCCTTTTATTTTAGGTCCAATTGAGTAAATGAAGCGGTGCACTCTCGAGGTAAACAATTCCTCCTCACACGAGTGTATGAAATTGTCATACGTCCATTGTCATCGACCCAAGATCCACAATCAAGTTACGGTAAACTAATTAATCTAAACAGGTCCCGAGTACAAATCTACCTTTAGATAAAAAGGAGTCATTCCGTTCGTCAAACGGTCAATTTTACTTTAAAGGCTCCGGTTGTCAAAGCCGGACGATTCAACTTTCCGGTTTAAGTTTCAATTAAACTGATGATTTAACATTATTACGATCTCGAGTACAAATTATAATAAAATTCATTTCTCCCAAAACAAATTTACCCCCGGTTAGGAAATCGGATTCCGTTATCACGTTGTTCACACGGCCAATTTTACCCTCCGGTTTTCTATCTTTTATTTCATATCCTCGACTACGGGCGTTAATTCATAATTAGATTATGAATTCCTCGAGATCTATTAAATATGTCAATACGAATATGATCAAAATAGAAAAGATTCAATTAACTCAATTTTAGTCATTTTAACTTAACAACATTTCTTTAACGAAAAGATCGAAATAAAACCGATTACATAGTTTTGGCCATGATTATATTTAGCCTAAAAACATTATAACAACGAAAAATACAAAAACAAACATAAATACTTAAGAAAAGTTACCCGAATACGGCAGTTGATTCAGAAATCGTATCTTCCGGACATTACAACTTCTTTAGCAAAACCGACTTCCGAGATTTTCTCGAGCATTACAACGATACTAAAACTACATTATTACGAGCGTAAGGCCTTATTTACTACTACTACTAAAAAAGAAAAGAAGAAGGAGATATATATATATATAGTATTATATATATATATATTTGGTACATCTCAACGCTGCAAATGAGCTCCTTATATAGAAAAAACTTCCAAGGCCGGACCGGTCCGGTACTAGGCGGATCGGTCCGACTAATGATGATCCCCACTAACTTGATCATTCCAGCATATGCGTAGGAGATATTATTTTTATATATAATTATTAAACTTCTAAAATTCATATCTCGAGTTCGGACCTCCAAAATTGCAAACGAAATGCCAAAATTAAGATCTCGAGAAACTCTACAACTTTCATGAAGGACTCTTCTCCAGATAACGCTTTTTGATGACCTCGTGTTCCTCCGAAGCTTTTACGGGATTTTTCTTAATCCAAGTCGATTAGCCACTTGATCACTTTGTTTAAGTTCTAGACCTCCAATCTTCATAATTTAAATTGCATTGGAACACTCTCGGAAAAATCTACAACTTTTGTGAAGAACACTTTTTCTGAAAATATCATTTTGATGAGCCATTCGTTTGTCGAAGATATTTCTATTATTACTTATCCGGATTGATTGGCTACTTGTTCACTTAAGCTATTCAATTGACCATTTAAACTTGTGGCACTTTCTAAATCATTCCAGAGATATGATTAAACTTCAATATGTTGATTCTCGGGTCTTGGTTTATAAATCTATGATAAAACATCACAAATACCCACGTAAATCGACACGACACTCCGATTTACTAAAATCGGTACAAAATTACAATTTTTTTATTATTATTATTACTAAACACTCTAAATTATAAAGACTAACACTTTATACCATAATTTCATATATTTTATATAGAATTCGTTGATAAAACATAATAATATAACGTATTTTTAATCATATAAAAATAATACATCAAGATACCTCTAAACACTTCCCCACCATAATTCTTCTAATTTAACACGTCACCTCAAGTATTGGCAATATCTCCAACACTTGCACATTTTATGTTATACACTTTAATAGTAACTTTGGAAGAAAAAAATCATTAAATGACACATTGATATTATAAAGAGACACTTTTTATGGGACAAATTTTTTTTCTCAAATATAGACATATTTTTATGGGACGGAGGTAGTAGATGTCATTACATTTTCTTTGTAATCAGGGGTTCAGATCTTCGTCCCCTTTACAATTAATTGAAAATCCCCGTGCTATACTCCTCCCAGCAAAAGAAATGGTAATTGTACAAAATGATATGCATTATATCCACATACTTTTATTTAATTTCATACATTATGATGTATCAGATGAAAAACATGAATATTATCGAAACAAATGTACTATACATGGTACAACGGTTATACTACAAAACATCTCAATCACTCATGCACCGATTTAGAAAATTTTAAAAATAAACGAGACCGTTTATTAATGAATCATTGAAAAAGTTCGTACACTGCCATATCCAGAACTCCTCTTACACCAAAAGACGCTGCTAGTCGAAGTGTTGCCATGTCTCCTTAAAACCTATTATGGCAAATCTGATGTGGGGAAATTCAACACATATGAAATGGTAGAACACCCTACGCTTCCAAATTTAAAAATCCCTGAGAAAATGGCCATCATTCTTGTCTTCGATCCCCATCTGCTACTGAAATAAGTCTGTTTGAAGAATTCGATTTTGCATCTTACCATCTGTTAGAAAAGGTGACAAGACCTCTAATCAGAGCTGAGTACTAAATAGAGCTAACTCAGCAGGGCAAGGTCATCAGGGCAAAAGTCAGCAGGTTACGTCTTGTGGAGTCAGCTGAGCTGAGTTCACATATGGGGTGTTTTAGTCAATCTGCTAGTATGACTTTATGGCGGCTAGGTCTTGGGTTTTGTGACTATAAATACACGTCTGTTGTAATCTAGAATATTTTACAGCAGCATCAGTAGCAGAAGTAGCAGCAGCAATTGCATCACGAGTCTGTAAAATCTCCAGTGATAATATAATCTCCTCTTTCGGCCCGTGGAGTAGTCGGCATATTGTCGGAAACCACGCTAAATCCCGTCTTATCGTTGCTTGTGTGATTTATGTTTTATCGTTTATTTCCAATGCGATCCATTCATTTCCTTGAATAGAAACTTGTCTCCCTTCGCTCATACATTACTTCATAATCTTCGATTCATTACATGCGTGCCGATCACTTCCAAGAATAAAAAGCTGTAAACACAATACCGTTTGAGTGAATCAGAAAGAAACCACCTGGTTTATTTTTTAATTTTCTTTTTCTCAAGCGGTTTTTTCTTCGTTGTAACATAAGGGTCATTATGTATTTCAAGTATAAGTTGTGTTACTATTATGTTATTGAGTGTACACCTAGCATGGACACTTGGCATAATTATAGATAAGGTGTGTGTGGATAATGTTGAGTATTAATGGGGTGTACTATCACTGCAATCAAGACATGGAATATACATTATTCTAAACCTTTGTTTTATCTTGGTATCAGAGACTTTTATGGCCGACGCCGATCCTACCTCCGGCGGCCTGCCACCGCCTAGCTCCATCGCTTCTGGAGCTACCCCAGTTTCTACCACTGCAATTCCTGTTTCTACTCTCTCTATTGGGTCCATCACAACACCCATTCGCCATCCTCTTCCCGGAGAAGGCAGTTCCATCTCTGCAACTGTAAGCTCTCCATCAACTAGTATTACACTGCCCTTTTCTCTACCATTTAGCTACATGCAAGTGCCTCTTACTACCACCTCTCCGATTCCGGCCCCTTTTCGACCTGGGTTGTCTCCGTTCCCGACTCTTATGCAAACACAGACCATCCCAGCTTCTAGTCGTCTCCTTGACCATTCAACTCCGTTTGGTGGAAGTCTAAATCAGAGTTGTACTGTTAAGCTAGATACCATCAATTATCTACTTTGGAGATCCACGATTCTTCCCATAATTCACGGTCATCGCCTTGAAGGACATTTGCTGGGCACAGAAGTTTGTCCTCCACAATATATTGCTGGATCTGGTTTTGGATCTTCTCTAAACTCTGCACATGATGACTGGGTTGCCATAGATAATCTTCTTATGGGATGGCTGATGGCTTCAATGACTGAATCTGCTCTACAAGCGGTAGTTGGATGTGCTTCTACGTTTGAGGTTTGGAATACTCTTGAAGTCCTCTTTAACAACAAATCTGAAGCTGGGATGCTTGAGTATAAAGGTGCCTTGTCTAGGACCGATAAGGGTAATAGATCAATGATGGAGTATTTGGCCCTTATGAAATCTTACTCAGATGGTTTGGCAGCTGCAGGTTACCCTATTTCTAAAGCTGAACTGATTCTCGCTGCTCTTGGTGGTTTAGGAAAGGACTATGAATCTGTCATAGTCAATATTACCTCAAGGATTGACACTCTAACCTGGCAAGAGGTTCAATCTCAATTGGTCACACATGAACGGTTATTAGCTCGGTTCAACCCTACTCCTATCTTGGATGTCCCCTCTCCTACAGCTCATATTGCTACACAAAGATCTAGAGGAAGGGGAAGAGGCAACAACAATTATAGTAGAGGAAATTAGAATTCTGGAAGAGGCCGTGGTGGTTACAGAGGTAGTAGAGGAAGAATCCAAGGCAATAGAGGAGGAGGAAGGAGTGGTCCTAGACTTGTATGTCAAGTTTGTGGCAAAACTGGGCATATTGCTGCAGAATGCTATCATCCATATGATTCATCATATACTGGACCAGTTCAGAACAACAATGCTGCTCCGCATAATCCTGGAAATAGGGCTAATGCTGCCTATGTTGCTGCTGCAGACACCTTTATGGATCCAAGCTGGTATGCAGACAGTGGTGCCTCTAGTCACATTGCATCTGATCTGAATAGCCTGCATCTGAGCTCAGGATATGAGGGTTCTGATGGTCTTACAATAGGTAATGGTGAGTCTCTACCTATTGCTCATATTGGTCACTCTAAACTTCCAGTCAATTTTAATTCTAAGTTGAATTTTAATCATATCTTACATGTTCCTAAAATTACCAAGAATCTTCTCAGTGTGTCCAAATTAACTTATGATAATCCTGTTTTCTTAGAATTTCATTTCAATTGTTGCCTTGTGAAGGATCTAATCACCAAGAAGGTTCTTTTGGAAGGAACTCTTAAAGATGTACTCTATCAAATGCATCTTCCTGTCAGTCTGAGCTCCCCTCAATCCAAAGTCACCACCATCCAGTCCTCTGCTGCATCCTCCACAAAGATAGCCCCCCTGCTGCCTACTCTTGTTTTCACTCCAATAAGTCTGTTGATCACAAGTCCGCTTCTAGTTGTTTCTAGTGATGAGACAACCAATGTTTGGCATAGAAGATTAGGGCACCCTTTTGCTGGGGTTTTAAGTCATGTCTTTGAATGTTTGTAATGAGTCTTTGAATATTAATGATAAACTTTCTTTTTGTGAAGCTTGTTTGTTATGGTAAACAACATGCCTTGCCTTATCCCTTGTCTAATTCTAAAACATCTATGCCTTTTGAACTTGTGCACTCCGACCTCTGGATCCTGCTCTATCGTGTCCACCTCCTGATACTCTTATTACATTGCCTTTGTGGATGATTTACAAGGTATACCTGGATTTTTCCACTTAAACTAAAATCTGATGCTTTGCAAGCATTTATTCACTTTAAACAACATGTTGACACTCAGTTCAGTTCCTCTATTAAGTTCTTACAAACAGATTGGGGGGGGGGGAGAGTTTAGATCCTTCACTAAAGTCCTTCAAGATACTGGCATTCACTTTAGGCATCCCTGTCCTCACTCACATGCCCAAAATGGCAAAGTAGAAAGAAAGCATAGAGCTATTGTAGAGATGGGGCTCACTCTACTGGCACAGGCCTCTATGCCTCTGAAATTTTGGTGGGAAGGTTTTTGCACTCTGTTAGGTTAATAAACTATCTTCCCACTCCTGTCCTTAACAATAAAACTCCTTTGGAATGTCTCTTTGGTACTCTTTCTGATTATAAACTGCTGAAAGTTTTTGGATGCTCCTGCTATCCTTACCTTAGACCTTACCACAACAGAAATTTCAGTACCATACACAAAAGTGCACTCACCTTGGTCTTAGTTCCAACCATAAAGGATATCTTTGTCTGGACCCCAGTGGCAGGTTATACATATCTAGAGATGTGATTTTTGATGAAAGTAGTTTTCCATATTCAAAGTCTAGTCCTTCACAATCCTCTGGACAAGTTTCTAAACTTGCTGGAACCTTTCTGATTTACCTTTCCAGTGAGAAACCATCATGTGTCAACTCCTAATCTGTCCATCTCTCCATCTATACAATCATCCTCTAGATTAGGCTCTGGGGTACCATCTCCTCACAGTTCTAGCACAGATAACACCTCTGTTCCTGACCATACTGTCAATAAGTCTCCAACACCTATACAATTTTCTACTCCCTCTACTCATTCCTCTAAATCCTCAAGTCTCTCACCTATTCTCTCCAGTTCCATACCTGGACCACCTCCTCTGTCCTTGAGTCTTGTGTCCAATTCCCCTGTGGCTGCACCCCTCTCTGAATCTTCTTCTGATTCATCAACTTCTCCTTCTTCCAATCCTAAGTCTACTGTAGCTAATCGGCATCCTATGCAAACAAGAGCCAAAAGTGGCATCTTCAAACCTAAAACCTATTCCTACTTGGCATCTTCTTCCACTCTACCTCATCCCCACTTTGAACCAACAAAGGTATCGATGCCCTCGGTGATCCTAATCGAAGCAGGCTATGCAAGATGAGTACAATGCTCTATTGAGGAATCACACTTGGGATTTGGTCCCCGAGATCTAAAGCACACAACCTGGTTAATAATGGTGGGTTTTCAAATTGAAACTCAATCCATATGGCACAATGAACAAGCACAAAGCTAGGTTGGTAGCAAAGGACTTCAATCAAACTCCAGGGGTTGACTATTCTAAAACATTTAGTCCAAAGGCTGTGGCTTCAACCATCGAGAATAATTTTGGCTTTAGTAGTTGCTCTTGGTCGCCTGTCGAGAGAGATAGACATCAACAATGCCTTTCTTAATGGCATCTTGTTTGAGTCTGCTTTATTCAACAACCGAGAGGTTTCATTTATCGAGACCAAACTCGATCATATCCGCCATCTCGGAAAGCCATCTATGGGTTGAAAGCAGGCCCTGTGGCCTGGTTTGATAATTAAGAAACAATTAATTGCCTGGGATTTCACTCAATCTAAAGCTGATCCTTCTTTATTTATCTTTCATCATGGTTCTGTTTACCTGTGTGTGCTGGTCTATGTAGATGATATTCTCATTACAGGTAATAATACAGAGAAAATCCAACAGTTCATCAGCTCCCTTAATTCCAGGTTTGCCCTTAAAGATCTTGGAGAACTGCACCATTTTCTAAGGGTGCAAGCTATTAGGAATGCTTCAGGTTTGTATCTATCACATCATGTCTATGCTCAACAGCTTCTGGATAAGTTGGGCCTGCAAAATCTTAAGCCTCGTGGCACACCAATGGTAGTATCCTCAAAAGTGCCTCTATCTTCTCAATTGATGCAGAATCCAACCTTATATAGAAGCACCATTGGTGCCTTACAATATTTGACTTTTACAAGGCCTGATTTAGCGTTTGCAGTCAACTCTCTCAGTCAGCATATGCAGGCTCCAACTGTAACTCAATGGCAAGCTGTTAAACACTTGATGCGTTATGTTAAAGGCACCTTGACCTATGGACTGATGTTTAAACCCTCACAACCTCTGCATATTCATAGTTTGGTGATGCAGATTGGAGGTGTGATAAAACAGACAGACGATCTGTAGCTTCTTATTGTATCTTTCTGGCTGGATCCTTGGTTTCCTGGTCATCCAAGAAGCAACATGTTGTGTCTAGATCAACCACAAAATCAGAGTACCGTGCACTAGCAAATGCAGCAGCTGAAACTTAGTGGCTACTCAATGTTCTGTCAGAATTGCATATCAAACCAACAACAAAGCCTATACTGTGGTGTGACAATCATGGTGCAGGTGCATTGGCTCATAATCCAGTTATGTATTCCAGAGTTAAACATATTGAGTTGGATGTTCACTTTGTTCGGGATAAGGTGTTGCAGGGTCAGATGGATGTCAAGTATGTACCAACATTTGAGCAAGTGGCTGATGCTCTTACTAAACCTTTGAATGCAACAATGTTTACATACTTTAGAGACAAACTCAATGTAGTCTCTACCCCATATAGTTTGAGGGGGTATGTTAGAACATAAGGGTCATTATGTATTTCAGTATAAGTCGTGTTACTATTATGTTATTAGAGTGTACACCTAGGCATGGACACTTGGCATAATTATAGATAAGGTGTGTGTGGATAATGTTGAGTATTAATGGGGTGTACTATCACTGCAATCAAGACATGGAATATACATTATTCTAAACCTTTGTTTTATCTTGTACCAAACATGTAGTTTTTTTTTTTTTTTTGTCGTTTTTTACCCTTCCAAATCCTAACTTATTTCATTTATTATAAATTTGCAATCTATTACAACAATAATAAATCCTTATCTTCATATATCTTTTAATAAAAAGGCAGGGCGGCAAAAGAAGGCATAATCTACAATTTAAATGACAACATGTGGGAGGAGATGCCGGACGGCATGCTTTTTGGATGGAGAGGTCCGGCGGCGGCGATGGAGGAGGAAAGTTTATTCATGGTGGATGAATATAAAGGAATACTGAAGAAATATGAACAAAAATTGGATTTATGGAAAGACATTTATGAAAATAAGTTGTTAAAAGATGCACAAAATGTTGCTGCAGCTAGTGGTAGAGTTTGTGTGGTTTGCAGCGGCGGGAGTAGCATTTTGGTGGTGGATGTTACGGTGGTGCCGCCTCGTGTTCAGGTGGTTGATACACCGGCGGCAACCGAAGCTATTGCTATTCACATATTGCCAAGAATGAGTCAAGAAAATAAATATATGGTGGAACTCATTAATTAGGTTCAATTGTTGAAAGTCATAGTTTGAATATTCTTTTCATTTTACACGTAAATTTTATAGTCTTTTTTTTTTTTTGAGAAATGGTCCATATATTCTATTATTATCGAGAGGGGGTTTCTAGGGATGTGAAATTTTAAAATACAATCCAGTTATAGAAAGGTTTCTGCAAAGTGGTATTACATTCTGATTGCTTCATTTCTAACATCTCACACACGATAAAAGTGTATTATGTAAAAGAGAGTAAAAATGAGAGGCTCTAATGTATACCACTTGATATAACCTTCCTACAACCGTTGTACCATAAAATCTCTCGAGATAGAGATTGTGTGAAGATAGTATTTTTGAAAATTTATCAAATCTTTTATTTTTGAAAATTTATCAAATCATTGCCTTTGTCAAAGTGACATATATTATATTTGACAATCTTAAAATAATGAAATCATTGTTATGAACAATATTATGACGGTTGGATATCTATTCTTTTGGGTTATGGATTTCAAGAGCCTTTCGGTAATTATTATAATTATTATTGTTGTTGTTGTTGTAATTATTATGATAAAGCATTTGTGGGGCCTGACAGGTTTTTTCAGGTCAGATAGATTTTGATATTTGTTTTTCAAGTAGCTCGTAGAAATTTCTAAGTTATGGGTTAGCCCGTAAGAATTTCTATTGACTTAAAACAAGAGCCATAAAAAATGCAAAACACTAAATTCATGTTAGCTCGTAGAAATTTCTTCTGGCAACAGCACTTAGAGTTAAACTCATCTCAAAGGACTCCTCATATGCACAATCCAACACTGTACGGAAGTGTATTTGGTCCTCTTCAGCATTTTATCTTTACAAAACCCAGTAAATTAATACCTTAAGCCAGTACATGCAAACTCCAGCTCTTCTACATTGGTACAACTCATCAAACCATTGCATTAACCATATATTTTGGGGGAATTTCTACACTCTTAAATCCATAAAGAAATATAGTAGCACCTTTACTAATACCAATTGATTTTAGATGAATGGTAAGCGTTTGATCTTTACATGGTAGAAGAGTCAGAGGTCACGAGATCAAACCTTGATTGAAACATTATTTAAAAAAATTTATGCAAGTGTTGAGAGAGATTGCCACACTTGAGGGGGGTGTTGGGAAATTTATGCAAGTGTTGAGAGAGATTGCCCACACTTGAAGGGGGTGTTGGGAGAGATTGCCAACACTCTTGAATGAAAATTTATGCCAGTGTTGGGACAAATTGTCCACACTTTAGGGGGGTTTGTTGTGAGAGATTCTCACTCTTGAATCCATAAAGAAATATAGTAGCACATTTATTAACATCAATTGGCTATTGAATGAAAATTTGTCAAAGTGTTGGCATGTATCGTCTACAAATGAGGGGAGGGAGAGGGGGGTGTCTTTGGAAGAGATTCCACGCTCTTGAATGTATAAAGAAATATAATAACACATTTATGTATATTAATTGGTTTTAGATGAATGGTAAACGCTTGATCTTTACAAGATACGTACTCAAATGTTGATTGAGGTTGTGATGCCACATTCAAGCTCCAAATGCCACACTCAAATGATAGAAAATCGGTGGCTAATTATTTTGTATATTTTGCTATTTCACTAGTCTCTTGAAGCTTCAAGAGGCAACACATAAGTTGAGTATAGAGCCTGACATAATTTGAGTATAACCTATAATAAATAAAGTTTTAATGAGAAAAAAGATAATTAAATTTCCTTAGAAATGAAAATAAGTCAGATAATTATAAACATTTTTTTTTGACAACTATATTATTTAATCAGGTTTTTTATTTTTATTTTTTTATAACTATATCATTTAATCAGGTAATAAGGAACGGCCGGATCAATCTTGCATTGGTCTAATTAATTAGAAATTAATTAAGGGGTGTGAGATTACACTTCCTTCATTTGTCTATAATTTTTCCGTTGACATTTCATATCTTTTGGTCATCTTGAGTTTAATTTATTGCTACTTGTCTTGCCTGTCATGTTATATTGTTTTTGTTTTTTTTTGAAAATGTCATGTTATATTGTTATGTGTCTCTTATGTACAACGGATTGATATAAGGAAATATAGTAGCATCTTTATTCTCACTAATTGATTTTAATACAACGATAAATACTGATCCTAATATGATATCGGACGGGAGATCCCGAGTTGAAGCCTCCGCTTAAAGAATTAAAAACAAAAACAAAAAGTGTTGGACCCACTATCTTCTTATAGGCCCACACTTTCCAAACAAAAAAAACAAATCAAATGTTGAGTCTCTCTCCCTTCTTATAGGCCCACACGGCCCATACTTTCCAAACAAAAAAACAAGTCAAGTGTTGGACCTCTCTCCTTTCTTATAGGCCACACTTGAGGGGGTGAATATAAGAAGAAGAACTTTACTACCACCTGGGGCGGCCTCGCCAGTAAGGCCAGTGAGGCCGGGCCTTAAGCCTCCGGAAAGGGTAAAAGCAGTAAAAGGCCTCCAGAGTCTAACCCACTCAAGTTTTTGTAGTATATGTATATATCTAATGTTCAGTCCAAAATCAACATAGTAATTCAATGTTGTAGTGGTATATTGTGTCTCCTTTCCACCGTGTGCATGCAGGTTTGAATCCCTGCATTAGCATTATTTTTCTTCTTTTTCCCCACATTTTTACCTTCATGCAATTTGGTCTTAGGCCTCCAAATTCACAGGGCCGGCCTCTTCTGGCAATTGGTTTTAGATAACGGAATATAGTGAAGACATTTACTACCAAAGAATTGGTTTTAAGATAATGAGAAAGACTTGATCCTAATACGGATCAATGTAATATTATGTTCATTTTATTTGTTGTACAATGTGCATGTATGTATGTAGAAACCTAGAGCTGAAATTGTCCTTATATTTAATCAAAAAAAATTGTCCATATATATATATATATATATTATGGAAAATTAGGGATAAGAACACAATCAAAATATTTTTAAGAATAACGACAACTACATATTTTTTATAGGAGAAGGACAATCGCGTAATTTTTATAGCGAGAAGAATGACAGTGAATCCCGAAAATCGGTGAATCTCCTCAATGAATCCCAAATCGGTGAATTTCGATAGTGAATTTCGAAAGTGAATCCTTTAAAATTAGTGAATTTCGACAAATGAATTTCACAATGAATTTAAATAGTGAATTTCGACACAAGTGAATTTCGATAGTGAATAAATAGTTTTGTCATCTTTCACGAAAGTTTCAAAAATCATTCCTTCTACTCAATCATTGATGAAATATTTCATGTCTTATTCCTTATTCCCTATATATTATTCAAAAAAAAAAAAAAAAAAATATATATATATATATATATATATATATATATATATATATATATATATATATATATTTATCATGATTCATGCATTAACATCAATCAATTCAGCTACATTTATGAAAGGCAATAACACATAGTACAAGCAAAAGACTTAATTATCCAATATCAAGATCATGGTCAGTATCAAGCTGGGCTGCTTCCTACTATTCCTTTCATTTATCCTCACTGGTAATTTAATTTTTCTTACAAGTTAATTATGATTTGTATATATTTATTTCTGTATCCTTTATCTTTTTTATTCATCTTTCATTATGATTTTATTGCATTTTTTAATTTATTTTTTATGATGGGAAATATTTGTAGTTGGGGCTGTTCCAAAAACAGAATTGAGGGATATATTTAGGTATCCTTGTGAGGAGTATCCATGTAGAAAAACGCCTAATTGTCCGTCCGTTTGTGATTGTGAGAACGGGAAGGAAGAAGAAGATGAAGACGACGAAGAAGATGAAGAGATTTATAAATGTATCAATACTTGTGTATTCCAAGGGCAGCTATGGAGCACTGTGATTCATAGGGATACCGAGTATGATGCAATTTTCTTTTGTATTATTATAAGTTTTCTTGGTCATCAATACGACATGTCCTTAATAGAATCGATTTGATATTCTGAACAATTGGAATTTTATGCTTCTGTCGGGTGTGTAAGAATAAAATTTTATGTGTTTATCTTCTTGTTGATGGCTATGTTAATGTTAGTTCTCAGGGGTTGGGGGTCATCTATGTAGCAAATGTACTACCTTTAGATGGAGCCAGGATCCTCGATCTCAAGTGTGAGGGTCAAGCAGCGGCCCTGGTCGCAGGCGAGATGGGCGACCGCCAAGGACCCATGGTATAAGGGGGCTCAAAATTACATCTTTAACAATATTGTAAGTTAATCTAGTAAATAAGCAGTGATTATATACTCATATTGACACTAGTTCGATTATTGATCTTGACATATTTTGGTTTTGTTCATTTATTGTAATGCTATATGAATTACCGTTAAACTCATGTAAAGTAATGTACCTAATTAAAAATCTGCCATTGTTGACCGCTCATGTTTCAAGAATTGAATGATATGTTGGACAATATTAAACTTGATACTATAATTGATGATTTTGCATCTAGCATGCACTATATTCTTTTCATGATCAATTTCTTTTCTTGTGACCGTAGTTATGTTGTCGATCGGTGTTTTGCAGTCTTTTGATGTTGCCGGATACGATTTCGCTGTATTGTAAGGGTTAGTCTTCTATGGTCACTCCATTTGCACCGTGAGCCTACGTGGCTCATTCTGAACCACACAGTTTGAATTTAGACCACACAGTTTGAATCTAAATTCAAATCATGTAATCTCAAAATGAGCCACGTGAGCCACTCTCAAACATCCTCCTCATATAAGACTAACCCGTATTGTAATTGTTTGTGATGTTTTTGTTTCATCTATTGTTATTTTCCCTCTTCCGATTCAATAATATTATTGTTTTTCACATTTGTAATATGTTATTAGGTACTATCATTGGTATTTTTTTAAACATGATTTGAATTAAGTTATTTTTTTTTGATGCAGACTTATGTTATTTATGTATAGAAATAAATTTTTTAAGTAAAAAGTGGGTCCATGTTCAAGTTTTGCTCCGGGCCCATTAAGTCTTAGGAACGACCCTGGATTCAAGTCACCTCTCAAGTGCAAGTAACCGAGCTTTTGTTTGGAGAACTAGATGGCGTAAAACATGAAACGCGCTTTGTTGTTTGATTTTTAATAGAAGATCCATTTAAAAAAAAAAAGGAGATCAAGAAGAACAAAACTTCAAATTTGAATTAAAATTAAAGAAATTAATAAGGATTAGAGTTTCTTCGGTTTAATTTTGAAAAGAACTGCGATTTTAATTGAAGAATTCAAAGATGTGCTTGGTTTCACATTCCAATCTTTAAGACGTTGGAAATTTCTATATATAATACAGAGATCAGAATTAGAGTTGTTTTTGACATTGAAAACCTGCATTTTAATTGAAGAACTAAAGAATTTGCAAAAAGTACTTCAACTCTGTAAAGTCTTACATCGTTAAAATGCGTAGGTAAAGTTGTAGAATACTCACCTCATATATGTGTGAGACATAAATATTTTGTCATCTCGGGTTAGCCATTTTAGACCAAGCGATGACGACGGTTTAAGCACTTGACCAGATCATTTATTACTCAAGTAGCGCCTTTAGACCCAAGTTCTGGGGCGTTACAGATTGGTATTCAGGTCTGATTATTAGAAGGATTGGGGGCCATCTCTAGAATCATTTGGTAGGGAAGAGACTGGGACAAGTCCTGACGATGACGCCAGTCCCTTATAAGGGGGAAGCATGTAACTCCTACATCGGTAAAGTAGTAGAATGAGGGAATGTAAAGTTCCACATCGGTGAAGTAGTAGAATGTTCACCTCATATAAGTGTGAAACATAGACGTCGTGTCAACTTGAGTTAGCCCTTTTAGACCAAGCGAGAGCGATGATGACTATGTAAGCAGTTGATCTCGGATCATTTATGACTCAAGTTGACTCAAGTAGCGCCGCAGACCCAAGTTCTAGGACATTACAAACTCCCTTTCCTTTTATGACAATTGGCCGGATCGACCAAAAGGCCAAAGAAGTTGTTTGCCCTTGAACGTGTTATTACGAAAATCAAGAAATCATTAAACACTAAGCATGTATTATTATGTCGGAACACAAAAAGGCAGTAAAAAAGGATATCAATAACACTACTATCACAACAAACGATCACAATATATAATTGACCATAACATGTTTTACACCATTAATCCTTGCGTATATATGACCAATTAAAACAAAACCGTGTTATGATCAATTGTTGTGAAACGACTAGTATTTGTGCGCGTTTATCATCGGGTAACAGCAGTAACAAGAATTGCAGCAGTCATCATTAATGCAAGAAGATGGGCCGCATTTCTCACACTCTTGGCAGCACTGTAAATCAACCAGTAATAATTTGTGAGTTAATAATTGCTTCCATTTTTGAATTTCATCAGCCATATTGAAGACCTCAAGAACCTCATGTTTCTGCGAAATAGAGGCGCCCTCATTAGTAAATTCAGCCATTAATTCAACAGCATTAACGCCGGTTGAAACATTAATATTACAGAAAATGCACGCGAAAGCCAGCACAAGAACTGCATATTTCACAATTTGAGATTTCTCCATTAATTAATACAACCCTTTATCTTGAGACTAATTTATTTGTTTTTAGAAAGAGATTTGGTTCAAGAGGTATATATGTATGTACATTTATATAGTGAATGAAGGGTGATATAAGCAAGAAGGCCTTGACGTTTTAGACACGAATTCTCGTACAATCCGAGAAACTAAGACACGAATCATCGTTACAATCCGAAAATTTCAGATTATTAGTGCCATTTGGCAACCATGGGTTTATATATATATTTGAAAATTGCGTAAGAGATCAAAAGTATAAAGACCAAAATCAAAATAAATAATGGATCAAAAGTATATGAAAATAATTGGCGTTGAAAGATGCTATCCATAAGAAGGTACCGAAATGACAGGATGAAAACTTTAACATAATACACAATACTATAAAAGCAACATGACAAGTTTTACAATACAAAAAGAAAAAGAAAAAAAGGTTGAGACCAAGTCAAAAGGCCCTTTAGTGTCTCGTCCTAGAGTTTCGTGAATGGTGTAAATTGAGAAATGTGCCTCACTGGTTCAATGTGTAAGGGCTGCATGTACCCTTCTTTTTGCTAGAACTAGAATGAACCGTCCCTTTTCACTCTAGCTCATACGCAAGTATGTCACTATAACACCTATGCTCTTCAAAGCATTGAGCTATGCCTCCGCAGGGGGGGGCAAGTTTTACAATACAACTATTGTAGGAAAAGACTGGAAATTAGCCTTATCAAGATCTCAAATTCATGGAAAACATGTGAATAACGAGTGGTGAATTTTCCATTTAATCTTGTGAACTAATCGAGACCAAAATTGGAAATACAGATACGGATGGAAAGGAGTAACCGATAGACGAAAGAACATGAAGCCATTCTGTTTTATTAGAGGTACGAGAAAGCGGCTGTATAAATCTTTCTGAAGGAGGAAGGGAGTCCTTAGGCCACATCTTTTTTTGTTGAGTTCATTGGGAATCTGGGATGGAGTTTCTATTGTTTCATCCATCATATTAAGACACGGAATTCCCTCACCTTATAGTCTAGGTTTTGAGGATGAGATCCCTCGTCTTATATGTTGTGTGGGAATTGGATGTTCTATCAACTAACATACATGATGTCTCTGCATTTCTATTTTAGGATGTAAACTTCAGGGTGCTTCTCTCTTCTACTATTATAAGCGGATGAATCGAAGAAAGGTGGACTATATCATCAACTTATTCCATTTGTCTAGGAAAGCTAGCCATGCTTTATGGTGAATACTGTCAGGTTTAAATGCTTTGAGATCATAAAGATTGTAATATTCCTCAATAAGTCATGATTTATGACTTTGGAAAGTACTTTATTTTAAGTAATCTAGCATTATGATTGTTATGAGGGATTGATCAAGAAGTGATGGTGATTTTGAGTAAAGATAAAAGATAAACAAGCAAACAAACGCAGAAACAAGAAGAACACAGATTTAACGTGGTTTCTGGCAATGTGCCGACTACTCCATGGCCAAACGAGGATATTTTATTATCACCAGAAAGTTACATCAAGTTACAATTAATACATATGGTATTTATAGCCTTGGGAATCCAACCCTAACCGACTAAACAACAAATTGAAAGAAATGACTGAAATACCCCAGAAGTAACTCGAACAAACATGCAGTAGACGTGTTCTGCAAGTCTGCTAAGCACCTGCAGACTTGTCTTCGATGAGACTTGCCATCAAGCAGTTGATCAACCTCTTGATCTTGCCTCACCAACACCATATTTCAAAGAGACGATTATACATTGGGTTGACCCAAACATATTTCCAAACCAGACCTCAGTAGCATAAGTTTTAGTCACCATTCACTACAAAAAAAACACTCTATTGCTACACTAGTTTTTGCCACACACACAAAAAAAGTGTGGCTAATAGCACTTGGTTAGACTCTTTTGCCACGCTCATGTGGTTAAAAGTAAGTCTATAGCAACACTTTTTTTGTTATGTGACAAACAATAGTGTAGCAAAAAACTGTTTTTCTTGTAGTGATTACAAATCTCCACTTTGACTTCAACTCCTTGCAAACTGACCAGATGCACAACCAAGTGTCAGATGCACAACCAAGTGCCAGAAATCCTCTTTGTCTTCAGCTTTGAATACCTCAGTAGACCTCCACCTTCAACTGAGTATTCCCAGATTTAAATTAACAGCTTTGGGTATTCAGCAAGTCCAGACACAAATGAAACTTTTCCCTTGGAATTGGTTTAGTGAACATATCAACAAGATTCACATCAGTGCTGATCTTTTCCACTTTAACCCTCCTCTCATTTCTTAGAAAATGATACCTAACATCAATGTGCTTGGTTCTCTCATGATGAACTCCGATCCTTAGCCAAACATATTGCACTAAGACTGTCACAATACACCCTGGCTTGATCTGGATGTAGACTCAGATCATTGACTAGCCCCTTTAACCAGATTGCTTCCTTTGTTGCTTCTGTCAGTGCCATGTATTCTGCTTCAGTAATAGATAAAGTCATTTTACTCTGTAAAGTTGCCTTCCAACTTACCAAAGAACCCCCAAAGTAAACACATACCCAGTCATAGATCTCCTATCATCCACATCAAGAAGATAATCGTAATCACAAGTACCAAAGGACAAAACATTGAGTACCACCTCCATAAATAAGTCCAATATCCGATGTACCCCTGGCGTACACGAATATCCTCTTTACTGCTATCCAGTGTTCCTTTCTAGGTTGAGCCCTAAACCTGCTGACAACACTGACTTCCTGAGCCAAATCAGGCCTAGTACAGATCATGGCATACATTAAACTGCCCACTGCACTAGCATATGGAGCTCTTGACATGTATTCTTCCTCTCACCGTGATGTGGAGCGGATACGAGAACATATATAGATTTGGCGCCATAGGAGTATCTATAGGTTTGGCTGCTGACATGCAAAACTTGGATAATATCTTTTCAATATACCCTTGCTGAGACAGGAACAACTTCCTTTGCTTCCTATCTCTATAGATATCCAACCCCAAAATTTTCTTTGCATTCCCCAAATCCTTCATCTCAAATTCAGTCTTGAGCAGATTCTTTAGATCTTGAATGTCAGACTTGTTTGCAGCATCTATCAGCATATCATCTACATATAGCACCATATAGATGATTGAACCATCCTTCAACTTGTTGTGATACACACAACAATCATATAGACTCCTGCTATAACCCTGCTGAGTTATATAGCTGTCAAACTTCTTATACCACTGCCTTGGGGCCTGCGTAAGTCCATACAAGGATTTCTTCAACTTGCAACATATCCTTCCTTGCTAGGAACTTGGAAACCCTCTGGCTGAGTCATATATATTTCCTTATCTACATTTCCATGTAGAAAGGCTGTCTTCACATCCAATTGCTCAAGTTCAAGATTCTGATGTGCCACTATTGCTAACAGCACCGTAATGGAAGTATGTCTGACCACTGGAGAAAATATCTCTTTATAGTCTTCCCCCTCTTTCTGACTGAACCCCCTAGCAACCAAACATGCCTTATATTTGATATCCTCAGCAGATGTCATTCCTTCCTTTTTCTTGAATATCCATTTGCAGCTGACCACCCTCCTATCCGGTAAGTGTTAAGTTCAAAACCATCCACTTTTTCAGCTACCAATAGTGCATATCCAACCATATCCTCCTCAACCCCATATCTTCTTGGAGGTCTGATACTGGTCCAATCATTTGTGCTTGCTATTCTTATGGATAGAGATCCTAACCAATGGAAACTTGGATGGAACGTACATCACTCTTCTTTCCGTTTCTTATTGTGTAAGTTTAATATTTGATTTGATATTATATTCTTCTTCTTTATATATCTGCACGTGACATTAATATAATTATAATGAAATGCTTTTATTGGAATAATTCAGGGTATTATGGTTACTGCTGTTACATTTTACTTACAAGCATGGGTTGTAGAGAAGAAAGGTCCTGTTTTCTTATCAATGACCACTCCTTTATCCCTCATTTTCACTATTGCCGCTTCTGCCCTCCTCTTAGGTGAAATTATTAGCCTTGGAAGGTACGTAATTCATCTCTTTTATTTTTCTCCCCAGATTTTTGTCATATATTATTTATATACAAATGTTCTTGCCTATTTTTTGATCCTGCAGTTTATTAGGAGCAGTATTGCTGATTATTGGACTTTATTTTGTAATGTGGGGAAAGATTGAGGAAAAGAAAGAAGAAAAAGGTGGTAATACTAATTGTGGATCAATTACTACTACTACTAATACAAGTGATCAACAAAAGGGCTTTTCACTGTCGTTATAATTTAGGGAGGCAATTTCGACTTGATTTTTGATGTGAGAATAATTTCAAATTAATTCTTGTAATTAATTTTATTTAATTATGGTATCATCTTCTATGTACATATTACTACGATATCATATAAAGTAAAATATACAAAACATTGCGCACAGAATAACCGGTATGATCATGAACTTTTCCTAGGTGCGGTTTCGAATACAAACTGACGAAACCGCGGGTCACAATCTAAGGGTAACTGCAACCGCCAATAGGATCTTTATTGTTGTACGCCAATGGGTTCTTTATCTCTCTTTGGTCTTCGTCTTCTTGTTCCATTCTTGTTACATAATAATCTATCTAATAAATAATTACACCGCCGCATACGGGGGGGGGGGGAGCTAACGGGATGGGATAAATGCAAAAAGTAAACTAGGTCATGTCTTCATTATGGCCTAGGATAATTTTTGAAAAACCAACATAAAGAACATTCCCATCTATCATATTGGTCGAGTCGGGGTCCATATAACCACATTATATCTGCACATCTAATCCATACAATTATATCTTATGAAAAAGATCAAATTATAATTTTTTTAACTACTTATGCGTATTATTTTTATCATAATATAACAAATAATTAAATAACTTTTAATTAATTAAATGACCTAATTTAAAATAAAATTAACATTTAATTTTAAATCGATTCTAATTTCAATTTTATTAAATTTAAACTATTCAAATTAAAATTTAAAATTATAAAGTCTCTTTTATTTCCTTTCCTTTTGGTTCTTAACCAAAATGCATCTTCCTAAACCAAATTTGGTTTAGGTCTGACACTTTTCAAAATCAAAATTTCTAAAGTGGCCTAGGCCTATTCTAAATCAAAATTTGGAGAGACTGGTATTTTGGTTAATATGCCACTATGGTTTTCCAATGGCAAAAACTATTTGAACCATTGGTTAGCTATATGACACAACTAAATAATGGAGATATCAATGCACAATAAATATCACAAAACGAAAAAGATCGATCTCCCATTTTGGAAGAGAGCAGCCGACGACGGCAGCCCTAGAGCCGCCGCCGCCGCGAAGAAGGGGGGCCGCCGCCAGTCGGCCAGCCCCCCAATTGATGCCCTTTTTTTGTTTTAAACGTTTTGTGAATCTAAATCTTGCATCTATTTATTAATCACTACACAATTAAATTGTGCTTATTGCTTAAGCTCAAAGTTTGTCTCTGATACCACTGTTAGGAAATCACTAGTTTAACGCAGCGGAATTTAAAATTTTGATTTCCTTTTCTAGATCGTTCTTCGTTTAATGTAATAAACATGTTAAGTAGTTTGACGGAATATACCTTGGATGACCTATAAGATCGTCGCTTTGACCGTCAAATGAGAGTAGTCCTGTGCGCAAGCCGTCAACGCGTCCGGCCTCTATCGATAATCCACACGAACTCTTCGCCGGAATCCTCCATGGATTGCCATCAGAAAAATCTGGCTGCTAGAGCGGCCTTTTTCCCTCTCTCTAACTCTCTATAGGAAGCTCTCTATTTTACACAAGAACTAATAGCTCTTGGAATTGTGATGTACAATTGAGCTAGCCAACCCTTTCTTATATAGGGTGATAGGTGCCCCACATTGCCCTAATCTGATTAGGAGAAACTTCCTAGAAAATAGATGAAAGAGAAAAATATTTTTCTAATAAAATAAGGAAAATCACTTAGATTGAGTTATCTCTTTTATTATAATATCTTATATTAAATAAAATGTAAATATTGAATATATTTCTCTTTTTACCATAAACCTATTTTTCTAAAATCAATTAATATCCAATATTAATATTATGGTAATCTTATTAATTAAAGTGCACAATCCAAGTGTATCTTATACACTTCAAAGCGCGCCCAAATGTCAATTAATTGGCATCCAAATATTCTTTAATTAATATAATTTATGTATAATTAATATCTTGTATTTTATTTATTCATAATAAATAAATACTACCACATTAATTTACCACTATAACCTTTATAGTCTAGAGATAAACTTTCCTTATTTTGTTATCAACTATAACCGTATTTTAATCCGACTCGATGTTCATATGTGTGTGACCCGATAGGCTTCTGAATATGTTGGCCGTAGACACAAAGTGCAAATTGTGAAAATGCCCTTCATGCCTAACGATCACAGGATAGCGTCTAGCAACACACCGTGACCCCCAATCATCGTAAGAATCAAATGCAATGACTACTACGGTACTACCTTTCATGTGAAACAGTTACCGTGTAACTTACAATCCTACCGCTGTAATAATATCCATACGATCGTATCTCGAGTGTCAATACATTAACGATCGTATCTTATAATCTGGATATCATGCTCTCTCGGCATAACACATTTACACCCACTTTGCAAAGATTCAATAGAGCTAGACATTCCTTATAAGAAGGCCATTTCGGATATTCAATCCCAATCATAGGATACGCGATTCCCGGACGACCAAACATGTATACTCTGCATGTTTCAATATCACACCCAATCACTACCGCATGATCGCCCCGTGGATAGGGGAAACCTCAATAGTGTCAAAGCATGACAATCCACACCGTGATGCCATGAATACTCCGGTCTTAAGGATAATTACACAACCGCCACACAGTGTGACACTTAATGTAAGTGGGTCAGTCTAACGTACGCATTCTCTAATACACGTCCACGTACAGTCCAAGTGTCTCTACACTTCGATAGACGAGATCTATCCCTGCCCTTAAAGACAAAAGACATCCTATACGTGCTAGTCTAATTATACTATCAATGTCCCATTTGACAGTACATACGACTAGAGACATTTAAGTATCAAACTTTTTAGAGTGATTAGAGATCTCATCAATCATAATCACTATCATGGTTTCTCTATCACAGTTTGACACTAGGGACGTTACTATATATATACAACCAATAACATGAAGATAAACAATATATAATAACATATATTCTTTTATTAATCATAATAAAGTTATTACATGAACTAAAATAGACTGTAAATGACCCGACCCGGTCGGATCCGGTCCACCCCGATTGGGTTTAGAACACTTATTCAGCACTAGTTTGCTACAACTTGGCATATTGGTATCTCTGGGGATGCGGATGAGTTGTTTTCACGTGTGGTTGGGGTCCTCTAGGACTTACGAGTGTGGAGTAGGGCTAAGCACGGACATATTCGAGCCTCTATTGCTGAGAAGGAGGATGAACTGAAAGCTCTACGCGAGTCGGCGGATTATTCGGTTGCAGCGGGGGGGCTTTGCTCCACGAACTTGATCACTGGTACACCTTAGATGAGGATTATTGGTGGCAGAGAGGCCATGTGGATTGGCTCACGACACATGATCGGAACACTACCTACTTTCATCACAAAGCCTCATCCCGTCGAAAGCGGAATACTATATTTTTGTTACATGATAGCGAGGGAGTCCCTTTCACTGAGCCAGCATATATGGAGCGGGTGGCTGTAGACTACTTCTGGCACATTTTTGCATCTAATGGTGACCAGATTGATTTAGAGGGGTTGCAGTTCACATCCTTAGATGTAAATCAAGGACATGCTCTGTCCCAAGAGTGCACGGTTCAAGAGGTGATGGTGGCCCTCAAGCAGTTGCTGCCGTGGGAGTCACGGCCCGGAAGGTATGCATGTCTTATTTATGCAGAAATATTGGCATCTTTTGGGATCTGACATTTTGCAAGTGGTTCTCGAATCTCGATGTTCTGAATCATGGTGCGGATTTAGGGCACATCAATGAGACGTTCATTACTCTTATTCCAAAGGTCTCTTCCCCCGTTGTTATGATGGACTTCCTGCTAATAGCTCTCTGCAGCTCGGTTTATAAACTTATCTCAAGGGTGATAGTCAATAGGCTCAAACTTGTCATTGTCTCTGTCATATCTGGGAACCAAAGTGCTTTCATCTCCGGCCGGATGATCACTAACAATGCCCTTGTGGCCTTTGAGGCCTTTCATTCGATGCAGTGTGCAACTATGGGGTACCATAATCATGCAGTACTCAAACTAGATTTGGCCAAGGCTTTTGACCGGGTAGAGTGGGATTATTTGTTTACATGATTGCTTGCTATAGCGTGTAATTTGGCCAAATGCACCTTGGGAGATGGTAGGTGTCTTGTATGTGGGGCTGCAAACGATACCATGTCGCATGTACTTTTTGAGTGTCAAATGGTGATTAGGGTATATGAAGAGAGTTTGAGAATGTGTTAACACAAGAGTAAACTTCAACTTAGTTTATTCATTGATATGAGAGGTGTATAAATAGATACAATTGAGAGAGACTAGCACTAGCTTGGGCGGCCACTTGAGCATGTAGATGTGGGCGGCAAGCATGCAAAAGTAAAAGTAAAAGCTATGTCTATGACATATTAATTGTGTCTATGACATAAAGTAAACTAGAGTTTGACATATTAATTGTTTATATGTATCACAATTAATATGTCTTTTATAATTAAATAAAGTGTACAAAATATCCTCAGATTTAATTTCTCGAGGTCATTGGGCACCTCACCGAACTCAAAGAGACTCATCAATCTGGCCAAGTAATGCTCGTAATATTTCCACACCCCTCAAATCGGGTCAGATATGTTGATGCAACAAGTTTGCTACTAAGTCTCACCAACATAAGAGGGGAATAGCCTTGGTAAGAATATCGACGATTCGATCTGTGAGGAACATACTTGGAGTTGAATAATCCTGGCATCAATCTTTTCCTTCGAAAGTGTCTCACAATATCCACATGCTTGGTTTTATCATGATGGATGTGGATCTTCACCATGCATAAGGTCAATTATTATCACAAAGATAGTGTGATAGGTTCTTTGAGGGAAGTCTGCCAAGTTCGGTCCAAGACTTTTTAGCCATAGAGCTTCACAAATGCCAAGTACAAGTGCCCTAAGTTCACTTTCAAAGATCGCTTGACACAATGAGGTTGTTTCTTGCTTCTCCAAGTAACCAGTGTTCCCCATACATATGAGCAATAGCCTGTGGTAGATCTTCTGTCAATGTGACATCCAAATCGATCAAGATCGGTGTAGACCTTGATTGATCTATCGGTAGACTTGGTGAAGTGCAGGCCTTGGCCAGAGTGGACTTTAAATATCTCAAGATCCTATTCACAAAGATCCCAATGTTGCTCAAGAGGCGGTGCATGAACCGACCGACTGACTAACCCCATATGCAATATCGTGCCTTGTGTGAGAAAGGTAGATGAGTTTACCTACAAGCCTTTGATATTGTTCTTTTACGACAAAGAATGTCACCATGCAATGAAGGTGTTACTGGGGTCTAATGGGGATACAAAGAGGTTTGCATCCCAAAGATGCCGCTTTCTTCAAAGCAGATCTAGTACATACTTCCTTTGAGAGATTGAAATGCCTTTACCGCTTCTAGCTATTTCCATACCAAGAAAGTATTTTAGGGAGCCCAGATCTTTAACTTGGAATACCTTTGCCAAGAGAGTCTTTAAATTTTGAATCTCAAGAGAGTCATCTCCAGTGGGATGATATCATCCACATATACAATAAGAATAGTCCTTCTCTGGTTGGTTGTCTTGATGAACATAGTGTGATCTGAGTTGCATTGATGATATCCAGCAGCTTTGACCACAAGAGTAAGTTTCCCAAACCAGGCTCTTGGGGATTGCTTGAGCCATATAGAGATTTCCCGAGTTTGCATACCTTGCCCGAGTGTGGGGATTGACAAAACCAGGAGGTACATTCATATAGACCTCCTCGGTGAGATCACCATTGAGAAAAAGCATTTTGATATCCAATTGGTGTAGAGGCCACCCAGATTGGACACCTAGAGAGATCGAACCCCGACGGTGTTGAGCTTTGCCACTTGGTGCAAAAGTTTCCGTATAGTCAATACCATAAGTTTGAGTGAATCCTTCTTGCTACCAATCGGCTTTGTACTTGTCAATTGTACCATCAGCATTGTATTTGATAGTGAATAACCATCTGCAGCTAACTGTCTTCTTGCCTTTGGGAAGAGTTGTGAGGTCCCAAGTATGATTATCCAGGAGGGCAGTCATCTCAGTTTTAACAGCAGCCTTCCACTTATCATTTTGAAGGGCCTCCTGAATATTTCTAGGGATAGAGTGAGAGTCCAGGTCCTGTGTAAACATGGCAAAGACAGGAGACAACTGATCATAAGATAAATAAGTATGAATAGAATGATCAGTGCATGATCTTTTCCCTTTCCTTAGAGCAATAGGTCTGTCATCAATGTCGACTGCTGAGGATCTGCAGATTGCTGAGTGTCAGTGGGCTCAGGATCAGCAGGCTCGAGTCGCTTGGTTCTTTGGGGATCGATGAGGTCTTTGTGAGTCGAAGAGGTGCTACCGGGTTCTCTCACGAGGATCGATGAGAGTTCGAGGTTAAGAGTTTGCTGAAGGAAGGGGTTTAGGTCAATTTCTATCAGGTTTCCATCGTGATCCTCGCCTCGACTTCTTGTGTAGTAGGGAGTCCTTTCAAAAAATTTTACATCCATAGAATTGTAAAATCTCTTTTCAGAAGGAGAGTAGCACTTGTAACCTTTCCTGTCCTTTGCATATCCTAGGAAAATGCACTTGTGAGCTTTGGGATCAAGTTTGCTTCTGTGTTGGGCATGGATATAGACAAACACAGTACAACCAAAGATTTTTGGAGGTAACTGGGAAATAAGAAGGAGTGTGTGTCCAGTGGGGTTTTGATAGGAGTTTTGAAACCTAGTACCTGTGGGAAGTCTGCTGATTAAGTATGTGGAAGTCAATATGGCTTCACCCCACATATATTTTGGAACATTTGTGGTAAACATAATAGACCTAGCCATTTCAAGCGGATGCTGTTTCTTTCTCTCGGCAACCCCATTTTGTTTGGGGGTTTCAACACAACTACCGATATGGACAATCCTTTATCCATCAAGAAATTACGAGATGAGACTCATAATATTCAAGAGCATTGTCAGGTCTTCAAGATTTTGATCTTAGTGTCAAACCGAGTGGAGACCATGTTGTAAAATTCTTGAAAGATGGGTCCAACTTCGGGACTTATCCTTCATTAAAAATAACCAAGTGGTTCTCGTGTGGTCATCTATGAAGGTAACAAACCACCTCTTTCCTCTGTTATGCTTTTTACTCTTGAGGGTCCCCATACGTCACTTTGTGAATTAAGGTGAATGGTGTGGATGGTAAGTAAGGTAAATTTTGCATACACAGATTTGGTGAGTTTAGCAAACGACAAATATCACATTGAAGATCATTCAAATTACAACCTTTAAACAATTCAGGATCTACAGACTTTAAATAACTAAAGCTGGGATGTCCTAGTCTATAATGCCATAACATGATATTGTCAAGGTTTTGAGTGCAGTCTTTGAGGCGATTCGCCTTGATCTTGATCTTCAAGCAGGTTGACCACAAACAGATTGAGCAAGGTTTAGCAGATCCCAATCAACGCCTTTGAGGAATGATCCTGGAATGTGCACCGATTCTCATTAAAAACAACAATCCAGCTTCAAATCTTTAGTAAGTTTATTGTGAGATATGAGATTGCAATCTAATTTTGGAACAAATAGGACATTCTCAGAGCATATCTTATTAGTAAGTCAGACTTTGACCAAAACCTTTTGCACTAGAGATAGATCCATCAATACTTAATATTGTGAATTTGGGGACATGGCTTAAGTTGAGTAATGAGATTTTTATTACCACCATATGGGATGAGGCCCAGAGTCAACAATCCAGTTTCATTACTAATAGATGAGTAGAATTTACATCAGACTTGGCATGAGAGGCTATGTCAAGAGAGTGACTACCTCCTTTTGTTGAGTTAGGAAGGCTTTGAATGCAACAAGTCGAGCATTCAACCTGTTGTCATCTTCTTCCTCACTTATGTGTCCCGCCTCGACTTTCCTTGGCGTCCTGAGGTCTTGGAGGAGTTAGGCTTGCCATGTAGCTTCCAAAGCAGTGTCCTTGGTGTGATTAGTGCGTTCAGCGGTGGTCACGCAACGCCTTCCCGATTTTATCAAGAGGCTTCCTAGTAAGCCTCAAGAGCCTCAAAGCAGGTTCCCGACAATCGGCCAGGTGGCACTTTCAAGTAGGGTTGTCGGCAGGGGGTTCAAAGAAAGATCACTTTCCTCCTGCTTTCCTCATGTTTGACCTCGGCAAAACATGGATTTGAGATTTGGAAGAGGTTTAGTAGCAAGAATTCTACCTCTAACATCATCAAGAGTAGGATTCATCCAATGGGAATTTGAATACTCTCTTTTCTCGATAATGTCTTTAAAGAGTGCAAGATCTTTAACATCATTCCAGGGTGAGTTTCCAACATATCTAGGTGTTGCCATGCCTTAGATAGTTGATTAAAGTATTGAGTTACTGAGACATATCCCCTTGTCTCGCAATTTTGAATCTGAGCTTCGAGTTCATAGACTTGGATGTATTGTCCTTTTTTGAGTAAAGGTCTCGGCATTATCCTGCATTTCCTTAGCGAAGGTATACATCATAAAGTTCTCATCGATCTCTTTTGTCATAGACCTCGTGAGGATGGTCATGACTTGGTTATTTTCTCAGTCCCATGCTTCAAACTTGGGGTCGGTTTAAGGGAGGGGGGTGTTTGGAACTGCATGCAGATATCCCATCTTGCCCTGGCCGGAGATATACATTTTCATAGACCTTGACCATAGCAAATAATTGTTACCATCAAGTTTATGATTTGTAAAGAAGAGTGTTCGATTATCCCGATCTGGCGAGGCAAATGTGAGTCTATCAAGAAGATGAAACTTCGAGATAATGTTGACATTTTTCGAAAAGAACCGAGTTTTGCAAATGGATTTTAGAACTCATGAAGGCTCGATACCATGAAGAGAGTTTGAGAATGTGTTAACACAAGAGTAAACTTCAACTTAGTTTATTCATTGATATGAGAGGTGTATAAATAGATACAATTGAGAGAGACTAGCACTAGCTTGGGCGGCCACTTGAGTATGTAGATGTGGGCGGCAAGCATGCAAAAGTAAAAGTAAAAGCTATGTCTATGACATATTAATTGTGTCTATGACATAAAGTAAACTAGAGTTTGACATATTAATTGTTTATATGTATCACAATTAATATGTCTTTTATAATTAAATAAAGTGTACAAAATATCCTGTACGCAATTTACTCGAGGTCTGGCACCTGTTGAACTTCAGCAGACTCATCAATCTGCTGAAGTAATGCTGTAATATTTCCACAGTATATGAGCGGACATCTTTTGGGGCTCTGGGGCGACCGGGGAGATTTCCGGACTTTAAGGGCTTTTTTGCGATGCTTCATGATCAGCTGTCGTGGGAGGAGATGGCGGAGTTTACATGGATGATGTGGCATATTTGGAAGGCACGGTGTACCTAATATGGGACAAGAACAACAGTTGAGGGATCGTTGGGAGCTTCCGCCTGCTGAGACGATAAAATACAATGTTGATGCCTTAGCCACTCCGAAAGCTTCAGGGATAGGGCTCGTCTTTCGCGACCACCAGGGATCCATTCTGGCAGCTTACTCTTTCCACCTAGATCCAGGCGTAGCGGTGACGATGTTGGAGTTGAGGGTGATCCTCATGGCATTAGTGGAGGGCGGCTCTTGGGCCTTTCGCAGTTGTTGGTGGAGAGCGATTGCCTTGTCTGTGTTCAGCAGCTGCAACATCGTGAGGACGACTTCTCCTCCTTTGGTAGATTAATACAAGATTGCATTGCAGAGATGACCCACTTTTCGACGGTTGGTTTTTCTTTTGTTCGGCGTACTGGCAATGAACCATCATATATTCTTGTGCGACTAGGCGCTGATTCTTTAGTTTTAATGGCTTGGGGAGCACACCCTCCAAACTCTGTTACTACCGCTGTTTTGGCGGATTTAGTTGATTAATAAAAATGTTTGGTTTCTCAAAAAAAATATATTTTGTTCTTTTGTCTATATCTCCCTACTGAAACTTTTCGGTAGTAACCAACAAGATTCATACCGTTTGATCTGTACCGACACTCAATCATCAATCAAGTAATTATTGCAATTTTGGTAGACTTTATTCGCTATTTTTTTTGGTAAATTATGTGGTACAATTATTAAAACAATGATTATGCCAAGTGGATGAATAAGATATCAATTACTCGATCTAATATAAGTTTTTCACTTTGGTCAAGGAAGATTATAATATGGAACGATATATTAAAGATTCATAATCGTATTATAGTTGAAGATGTTAAAGATCAAAACAAGGATTCTAAAGAATTGCTCGTGCGAATTCTGCTTTGGTGTATTTGCTACAATACTATTCCACATTGTAATTTTTTCTTTGGGGTTTTATATTTTGCAAACGTAGGGTGCTGTACTCTTTCCTATGAGCAGGATTTTCCCATACTAGGTTTGCCACTCATAGGTTAAGGAGGCAGGGCTACGTTTAGTCGACGTCTTTTGGTACGTATAAGGGGAGGGCTAGAATGCGGCATTGTGCAAACCTTTTACCGTCTTATTAATAAAAGGTTTTGTTTATTAAAAAAAAAAATGGAACGATATATGAAGTGAAGCTATGAAGGAATGTTTCGTTTTCCGTTTTAGATTTCTAGAAAACCTTGAATCAACTAAGAAATATATCAAATGAAAAATGAAGAACTTATGTAAACCAACAATGACAGGGTGTTCATGTTTAATAATGAGAGGAAAATGGTTACCAAAAGAACAGCAGAAATTACGCTTTTGATCAAATTAAAACTTGAGAGCAACACAAGATAAATCAGAAACATGAGAAAAACCAGTAAATTAATAATGTAACTGTAGTAGTGGTAGGTGACAGCAATCAGTGGCGGAGCCCTCTTCCAGCACCGGTTGCGCCGCCTTTCATGAATTTTGTTATTTCTTACCTATATATATTCGATATTTAGTTTGTATGTTAAACAAAAAAAAAAAAAAAAACATACAGATAAAGAGAGCGAGTGGACGAATTGATATATATATATATATATATATATATATATATATATTTTACCGATACCTAGCTAGTGATTCTTTTACTAGGTATATCGAGTATTAGATTTTTGTGTACGGGGAATATTACATTCAGGCATTCAGCCCCGATCGAGTGACAATTAATTTTAGAACCCCCAGTGACAGCACTCACAAGCATTGCAGCAGTCGTCATAGCAAAATGTAGCGCCACAAGTACATCCCGGAGTGCATCCCATACAAACTGGGCAGCACTGTGATTTACTCAATAATTTGCGAGTTGAATACTGCTTCCATTTTTGAATATCAGAGGCTGATACTTCAAGAATTTCAGCCTCGAGAACATCCCTTTTTTCCAAGGTAGATGTGCCTTCATCTGCAAATTCAGCCTTTAATTCAACTGCATTACAAAAATAGCACGCGAAAGCCAGCGCAAGAACCGCAAGCATCAGCATTTTAGATTTTTCCATTAATACAACCCTTTAATTTCTTGAGACTAATTTATTTGTTATTTTTTAGAAAGTGATTTGAATTAAGAGGTATGTACATGTTTATATAGTGATGAATGAAGGGTGATATACACAATAAAGTCTGCCGAACTTCGACATTTGGCAGAAATCCATATTATACTCAAATTTTATTTTTATTTTATAGTAGGTCTGTGTATATATAATAATTCAAATTAACTATGAATAAAAATGTGTGATTTACGTCAGTTAATATAACCTTCATACAATGGCAATTGCCAAACGACTATACCAATTTCACAAAAAAAAAAAAAAAGAATTAAAATACATGTGGATAAAAAAATTAGTTAACAAGAAATGACGCAAAATAAAAATGAAAGCTAAGGGAGACGTACGGCATTTTCCTTGCTGTTCAAAAAACAAAAAGGAGACGTACGGCAGACGTAAGGGGGAAAATTGTGGAATTAATAAAAACAAAGATTGGTGATGCACAAAAGTGTTTTTATTTTTATTTTTTATTTTTATATTTAATAAACGAAGCCAGCCCGCCCACTATACTATAATACGTAGACGAAGTGTAATGTGTAAAGTAATTTTTGTTAATGTACATGATAAGAGTCAACCTCACTATAATTTTACGTATGATTTTTCTCTCGTTCCTGACTTATTTAATATGTTTGTGGGAATAATTGGTTGATTTACGTGCATTTTTCACCATTACACTCCCTACGAGGTTGAAGACAATTAGTCTGATAATCACGTCATTATGGTGAATTTAAGCACATCTATTGCTGGAAGTATTTATTTTATATTATTTTTATGATATAAATTAAAATTAAATAAATCATAATATCTATTATATTTCATTAAAATATTTCTGTTTGACTTTTTCATATATACTGAAACAAAGTTCCCTAAAATTCAGGAGATACTTGGGTAATAACCGTTATTAGTATATCACAAAATCTGATATTTTAAAGATATTAGTTGATTGAGTTTATCTCTTTTTTCTTATATAAAAGAAAACCTTTATTTTGTTTTTTTTTTTTTATTTTATAATAGCAAATGAGTTTTTATTTATGGTAGCACGATGCTACAAGTTTAAATTACAATAGATGAGCCAAACAAAAGCTGAAACACCAAACAAAAACCACATCATCCTAACAAACTAGTGACAAAAAAACCAGATGCGGCATCAGCAGCAGAAAGGTTGCAGAATAGCAGAGTAGAATCCAAACTATAGCAATTCCAAATCAGACAAAATAGGATCATTTCCAACCAAGCAGAATCCAACAACTATCGAAGGAAAAACACGAGCATCTACCCAATCATAGGGTTGATAATCCAGATGTTCCAGTCGAGATGAGGGGAGCTTGTGTTACGTCCCGTGATCCACTCATAGCACCTAAGTTGAATTTCTTCCAAAATACCTTTTGCGTTACATAATTTCGAGTTGAAAATCGCTTCGTTTCACCTCATCCACAAAAACCATAATGAAGTTTTTAAAATGGCATCCCACCTCCTTTTGTATCCTTTAGAGAGATTAAGCTTAACATACAAGCTAAATAATTCTTCCAAATTATTCGGGATTGGTTCTGATAATTGACACCATTGTAAGACGCTATTCCACACGCTTTTTGCCAAAGGACATAAAACAAGTAAGTGGTTTTCAGTTTCCAAATCAGTATGAAACATAGGGCATCTTAAGTCGGTTAAGATGACGCCGCGCTTCGATAGGTTGACTCTAGTAGGTAACCTCTTCAACCTTGTTCTCCAACAAAAAATATTGATCTTCGAAGGTACTAAATGATTCCAAATCCATTTTGTTGTAACTGTCGACATAGGTTCATCCGCCTTTTTGATGATATTCTTCAAATCTTTTACCGTGAATTTACCTTTGTTGTTAAGGGTCCACCATGGTGTATCTTCCGCAAACCTGTTAATAGAAAAATTAGTGATCATTGAACATAGCTCATCAAACTACCCCACTTCCCTCCCCCGTAAACTTCTTCTCCAATCCCAATCCCACGCCCACCCCTCATTTCTCTATTTTTCCTTAACCGAAGAATCATTATCAACGTCAAGTTTAAAAATCCTAGGAAATCTATTACTCAAAACCGTATTCCCCACCTATATGTGCTTCCAAAAACTAACTGTATTGGCCCCACCCATAACCCATCTCACTGAGTCCATTAGATTCACCCCCTTCTTTTCTATTCGAACACAATTCCTATTGATATTACCCCAAACTTTCCCTCTACCCCCCTTCACAGTACCATCTCCAAAACCCCCCTCCTTGCCATACACCCCTTGAATAACCTTCCTCCATAGACTACTCCTTTCAGTATTAAAACTCCACCATCATTTTCCCATCAACGCTTCATTTTGCACTCTTAACCCCACAACCCCCATTTTTTTCTCTAAGAATATTTTTCCACGTGATCCAACCGATTTTATTCTCACCATAACCCCCACCTCAGAAAAAACAAGCTCGCAGTCTTTCAATAGTGTGTATCACGGCCAAGGGAGCATGGAAGAGGGAGAAAAAATATTGAGGAAGACTACCAAGAACAACTTTTATCAACGTGAGCCTCCCCTCAAAAGACAGAAGCTTGGCTTTCCACCCGTCCAGTATCTTCTTAATTCAGTCAATCACCGGCTGCCAAGCCGATATCTTATTCATATTTTGCCCAATAGGAAGGCCAAGATAAGTAAAAGGCCACGATCCCAAACAACAACCAAGAGAATCAGCCCCACAATTAAGCTCGTTCTGATTCACATTGACCCCATATAGCTTACTTTTGCTAAGGTTTAAGTTCAGCCCGGAAACCTTAGCAAAAATAGACATGATTCTTCTAAGATTAGTCAAGTTGTCAATGCCCCATTCACCGAAGAAAATGGTATCGCCCGCAAATTGAAGATGCGTAATACTATGATCCAAGTTGTTCATCTCAATTCCTTTAATCAATTCATTCTTTTCGGCTACCTTTATCATTATGTTGAGAGCTTCCGCAACCAAAAGGAAAAGGAAAGGAGATAAATGATCTCCTTGCCTTATTCCTCTTTCCATATTTTAGGTTGGAAAAGTTGTTCAGTCAGCATTTTTCAGCGTTCAAGACCATTTTCGCCACAAAAAAAACAAAAAAAACACCACTTAATGGACCAAAATTGTTATCAGAGAAAATCCAGGACCAAAATTACAAAACATGTTAAAGTTACAGGACTAAATTTGCGAATTTTTTCCCAGAATTGGACCCCGGGCCGGTGTCCCGGGGAGTACGCTCGGGAAAGCGCACGAGCATTATAAGACGGAAAAATCTTATCCTATTAAATGATGTACACTAATCCTTTTAATTAATGAGGTTTTGTATGCTTAATGGAGGGGCGGATCTAAAGCCTACTAAGGGTGGTCCACGGACCCCGCTAAAAATAAAAATACTCTGCATTTTACTTATAGAAAATATTTCGGACCCCGTGAAAAAAATTATTTAGTGTGTTAAATATTTACGGACCCCGCTGAAAAAAAGTACTGGGTCCGCCCGGCATACACGGATTGATCGCAGAAAACAGCAGAAAGATGCTATATTTTTATTGAGTGTTCAAAAATTATAATGAACGTCTCTCCAATGATGGAAGCAAACAACGCCAAAGATAGTCGCTTCTGCAAACTTCAGATTCAAGGAAACATGGAATATTTGGCTGTGCCGATTGCTGGACAAACTGGACAAATCGGACTTTTGAGGGTCTCAAATGTAGACATAATAGGAAACACATTTTATTTTTATAATCTGACCAAATTCCATTTTCCAATATCGTGCATGTATAAAATGATCACATTTCAATAATTAAACCAAATCACAATTTCTTTCATTTTTTAACAACTTTTCGAATTTTTATGTTCTTCTAATTTTGCTCATTGCTTCCGGTTTGTTCCCTCCATATATATATATATACTAGTGGATAGCAATCCGTGCATTGCACGGGTGTTGCCCATGAGTGTAGTTGCTTTGTAACTAACGCAAACCATAATATAAGATTATACATCAAAATAAAAGCACAAATAGAAAAGCTTATTCAAAATTACATATATTGCATAGTATACTGCCTTTTTTATTATATAAATAAATGTTAAAAGGCATAGTACATAGCCAAATCATATTTTGTTTGACGTGAATAAATTGAATAGTCTAAGTGGTTTTTAGTTTTAGCTTCTTCGGTGGGCTTGAAGCTGTATCTTCCACTTGCGCATTTTGTATCTCATCACATTCTGTTGACATCCTATCACTTGTAGTGCTTGGGGAGGGAAGGGGGGGTGTGTGTTTGGCCAATTCATTGTCCATACTAGGCATTCAATGTGGATTTCCTTTGGGTGTTAAATATATCCTAGAAAACTGAAATTTATATTTGTATTTTTTTCAGTTACCTGTTATTGCAATACTTTTGCCGGTCATCTGAGTTGTTGGGGCCTATCTGCTCTCTCCAAATTGTTTTACATTCCATTGTTGAACAGTGTCCCTTGTCTTATTGTCAGCATACTTCTTACGCATCATTTCTGGAATCGGATTTTTAGATGGTTCGACGTTTCGGGCGACTTTCCTTTGGATTGGAAATCTTTTGCACTTATACTCCCACAATTTTCAGCATTCACAATGTTCCTTAGCTTTGGGAGAGTATTAGGAAATTGAGTATGTGGAGCTTGTGGCTATCCAGAAATAAGACCATTTTTCATGCTAAACCGTTTGATGTTGATGCAAGTTTCAAAGAATTTCAAGTGACCAGCTTTGCGTGGATTACAGGTAAAAGTTATAATCTACACGGTGACTTGAATATTTGTCTTTGTGATCCGGAGTGTGCTCTTAAAAAATTGATTAGCCTTGTTAAGTCGCATAGGCTTTGTTGTACATCGTTAATTGTTGTTGTTTCATTTTCCTCTTAGCATAGGCTTCTCACTGTTTGTTACGCTTATGTACTGATAATATTCTGGCCTTTTCAGCTACTTGCTGAGGCTCGGGTTTAATAAGAAGTTTCATTTTGCTGTTTAAAAAAAAATAAAAATACTTCTTATACATCGCACGCACTTCAACCATTCCTCCGTGGTTTCTACAACTTTGACAAGTGCTAGTAAGATACATAGTAATAAAAGCATGGAGATTTGTCCGATATTCAACAGGTATGGTGTTACACAACTTTAATTTCGAATCAATTTGAATACATATTATCTCTATATTTTATTAGCGTAGAATAATAGTGGCAAATTCGTATTTCAGAACGGAAAAGAATATCTTATTATTTATTTAATGTATTTTATTATGTTCAAACATTATATTAAAAAAATTAGAAGCATACGAAGTTCTTTAATTATATTCACTTTCACTTTCACTTGCACTAGTGAAATATCTTTTTTGACAAAAATCTTTTTCTATAGTCCTAAAATCCTGACATCTTTCATATTGTGTCCTTTAGGACCCTTATCCCTTGTTTTTATTATTATTTACAAGATCAATATTAGGTAGCATACAAAAATTTAATTTACAGGATCAATGATATGATAGGTGCGGTGCGTACGGTGGCAGGTTGAGTATTTTTTTTCTAGTGAGATAATCGGAATAAAAAATGTTGATTAACCGGAGGCATCAGTGATACAATTGAATCGTTACACTGCCGGTGATTTTTGACTCCATTAGAAGGCCATCAATTGGAAGGGACAACAAACATCTATTCAAATCTTCCTACATGTACAATTTTGAAGCATTGGCAAAGTGACAACTGTTTCCTAGTTCTTGGATTTTGTTATTTACCAAAAATTTCAATGCAAGCAGGGACAGAACCAGGAATCGGTGGTCGGGTAAACTAATGGACTATATATATTTGTATTGTCGGATGGACTGGATTTATATAACTGACTGTGTGGAACTGAATTATATAATGTTTGATGTACGTACCGAATATAAAACCGGGTGGGCGCCCCCTTGGTTCCGACCCTGAGTGCAAGAGTGTTGAATTGCGGTGGGGACTAGTTGACAAGATTGATATTCACACATACAATAGAAATTACTGATTTCTTGCCCTTATGTGTATAGTTCACATGCATAAGAAGAAAAATAAATATTCCATTGTTCATGGCCAAATGCCAAAGTTCAAAGAAGGGAAAACAATCACTTCCACTCATACCAATTAAATCACTCATTTTGTCAAAACCGTTTTGCTATCATTCAAATGAAACTAAGACAATACTGAGTGTGTCTTTTTGCTGTGGAAAATATGGTTTTACCTTAATTTCCTAAAAAAAGAAGAAGAAGAAGAAGAAGAAGAAGAAGAAGACAAGCATAACGAAAATCTGGAAATCATCAAACACCGAGCATTCTTACGTTGGAACACAAAAAGCTATATACGTAAAAAAAAACTGAGCTCTTAACTTTGATCAATGTTGATAAAAACGTGAAGTGAGGCACGAAGCTATATATGTAATGGGCATATCAATTTTCATGGGCATCTCGACAGAGAGCACAAAAAGTGCAGCAATCGTCATAGCAGTAAACGGAGCCACAATCACACTGTGAGGTGCACGAATTACACTTTGGGCACAAATAGTGTACATCAGCATCATCCAGCAATTGAAATTTATGAATTTCAGCAGCCTCAAGAACCCCGTGTTTCTTCAAAGTATACGTGTTCTCATTTGCAAATTCAGCCATTATTTCCACAGCATTAATCCCAGTTGAAACATTACTCTTACAGAAATAGCACGCAAAAGCCAGAACAAGAACTGCATACATCAGCATTTGGGATTTCTCCATTAAGTAACACAGCCCTTTAATTTCTTGAGACGACTAATTATTTATTTAGTCTTAGAGAACTTATATATATGAACGTTTATATATATAGTGGATCGAAGGGTGATGTAAACAAGAAAGCCTCAAGTTCGATTCGAGAACTTATATATATGTACGTTTGGCATGCATCTATGAGTTCCGAGTATAGTATCTTGAGATTCAATCCACTATAGGTACGTACAAAAAGTTAATTAAAAAAAATCCAGGATAGGATTACTAATTTACAAGATTAAAGATAGGTACATATACAAAAAGCTAATTTACAGCATCTATGATATAGGCGTGTACAATAGCGGATTGGGTAATTTTTAATTTTTCAGTGAGGGCATCCAAATAAAAATGATGATCTTCCAGTGACATTAATGATAGTTTTACATTTATTAGAGCACAACTATATAATTTTACAAAACCAAAATAAAATTCTCGAATCTCAGACGAGACATTGGTCACTAGCTGCATACAAAAAGATCGAGCGAAAAAGATAGGTAATTGTAGATCAAGGAACTAATACTTCCGTCCCATAAAAAGTGTCCACTTTTTGTATTTCACACAGATTAAGAAATCAATTACTACCTCCGTCCCAAATTAAGTGTCCTCTTTTTAGTTCTCACGCATATTAAGAAATGTAATTAATATGTTGTGTTTTTATACTATATTGACATACTTACCCCTAACAAATAATAAATGTTTGTTTTGGGATGTGAAATGAGTCTGAATAAATAAATGTTTGACTAAAATTATCTTTGGAAAATAAACATTAAATGATCGATTGGTAATATAAAGTAATGACTTTTTATGGGACAATTTTTTTTAAAATGTTGACACTTATTATGGGACGGAGGTAGTAATATGTTGTATTTAAAGTATGAATAGACATATATACACCTATCTTATCATAAATGCTTGTTTTGGAATATGAAATAATTATAAAAAAAATTAAATGTTTGAATAAGGGTATGTGTGGAAAAAAATGCATTAATGATGTCTTGGTTTTTTAAATGGACATTTTTTGTGGGACAAATGTTTTTCAAAAATTGAACACTTTTGTGGGACGGAGGTAGTACGTGCTTATGTTTTGTTGGGTTTTTAAATTTTAATGCAATATGTGTGGTTCAGATAAATTTATATTTTATTTTCCAAAAAAAAAGTGTTCGGAAATTTGAGCAGCTGTATAAATGGGATCTTGAGTGTTGCCGGGTCGGATGGTTTTTCTGATGTATTTTTCAGAAATTTATGGGATGCGATTTAGTTAGACCTTTTGGCAGTCGTGAAGGTTTTCTTTGCAGGCAATCCTCTACCGAGAGCGATGGGATCACCCGGATCAGACTCAGAGCTGATCAGACGTGATCATAACATACTTCATACATGACCACCAGACTTCAGCTAAGAATTGATTTGACGCTCATATGAGTAATCAGACACATACTTCAAATTAGCTACCTGATTAGTACGCAACATATTTAGCTTTGACAAACAGATTCATATTCAACTTTAAACGTAGAGATCAAGTCATCATCTAATTAACAATAGTTTTGTAAGGCTTTGATAGTTGTTAACATTTAGGATCTCAAGATTTTTTATTATCATTTTAATTTATCTTTCCGGAAGGATCTCAAGATTCTCAAACAAGCAAAAACCAAGAGTTAATGGTTGCCACATGCCAATGATCAGTTTTAGATTCTCGGATTAAAACGTCAAGACTTTCTTGTACATATCACCCTTAAATTTTAGGGGGAATGAGGGAGAAGAACAAAAATATTTCATCAATTAAGTAGAATGACAGTTTTTTAAAACTTTTGCATAAAGGACAAAACTATTTATCCACTATCGAAATTCACTTGTATTCAAATTCATTGCTTAAATTCACCGCCAAATTCATTTGTCAAAATTCACTAATTTTCAAAATTCATTGTCGGGATTCACCGATTTTCGATTCACTGTCAAAATTCACCGTCGAAATTCACCGATTTCGGGATTCACTAAGGAGATTCACCGATTTTCGGATTCACTGTTTGTCCTTCTCGCTATAAAAATTATGCAGTTGTCCTTCTCCCTATAAAAATATATGTAGTTGTCACTTGTTCTTAATAATATTTCAGATTGTGTCCTTATCCCTAATTTCTCTTAAATTTTATTATTATTATTATTATTATTATTATTATTATTATTATTATTATTATTATTATTATTTGACAGAAGAATCACCCTTACCTCACTGTATACTTACACATACATACACACATACCTCTAGAAGCAAATAAATTGTTCTCTTTCTAAAAACAAATAAATTGTTCTCAAGAAATTAAAAGGTTTGTGTAAATTATCTAACTCCCATTTGTATGCTGCATTGTGATTGTCACAGCTTATTATGCATTGATCATTGCTGCAATGTTTGTTCTACCCATGTCTCAAATACCCCATATGATTTATAAAAGGACAAGGATGTACCTTTACTTCGCATTGCTGGAACAAATATTAAATATTTGAAATAAGAAAATGAAGACTTTAAATTGCAAGAGAAAAGATTTGATAGTTATGATACACGGAAGACTCAACTTGCTTTGCTCAACTTGGTAGCAGCAGGGGAGATTAGCTAGAAGTAGCAAAGTATAGTTTGACTATGAGTTTCATTCTTATTATTTTGTATTTTTCTTCAAAAGAAAAGGTGTCAAATACATTGTTTTCATTTGTTGTTTCACTCGTTTATTTTCCTTCTCGAAAATATCCTCCTCAAAACTCAAAAGGGCCGATTCATTTTTTTCTCTGAGCAGTCATAGTCCCCATATTAAATATTATTATTTGTACCCCCTTGCTTGAAAATATATTAGTCTTAGTCGGAAGCCCTAGCTAGTCTTTTTTTTTCCTCTGTCCTTGACGTACCAAGTTGTCCAGGGAGTTCTTATATGGTGAGTCCATTTGAGGAGTAATACACGTGGATGATTCTGGACCACACAGTTTTAACTCAAATTCAAATTGTGTGGTCCAGAATCATCCACATGTGTCTACGGTGCAAATGGAATGATTAGGAAAGAATTACCCAGTTGTCTAGGAAGTGGGGAGGGGGTAGGCTCTGGTTTCTCTTCGGGATTCCGATATAGGTGAAAACTGAAATAACGGATTCTTGAAATGCCGTTTTCCTCCAATCGCCCACAAAACTTCTTCAAAGTGCTTATAAATCCCAAAATCTTCTGGAATCTCTTCCGAGTTTCCAAAACATGAAAATCATCCAAAACATATCCGGAACAAAGCATGTCCCGACAAAATGAATATAAAATAAGTACAGTAAATCCCACAAAATATGGACTTGTCATTTACGTACCCAACATTGTGCCACCGGAGAATTGAACATTTCAATGTAATTATTGAGTTAAGCATTTTTATCCTACCAAACTACTACTAATTAATTATGAACAGCCTAGATCAATCACGTGCAAGACTAAGTCAATGAAAAATTACGCCAACTCTACATTTATGATTTATGTATAAAGTGATCTCTCAAGGCGGACTTTATCACTATAAATACTAGTTCCAAAATGCCATACATGCAACCCTATAAAAAAATTATATTAGAATTAAAAACTATACTTGCAGAATTTTAGCTTCTTCATATTGATCATGAAGAATTTGGCCTGCATCATCCTCTTTTTATCCCTAATCCTCACAGCTGGTAAATTTACATACTTTTCGACACGTCTCGATCCACCTATTTAGCTTTCGTAATCATATCGATTCATTTATGATATATATGTTTCTATGATGGAAAATTTTAAATAAATAGTAAGTAGGGGCGTTCTTGTGTAATTAATTGGGGCTCCAGGTCAATTTTTTTTGTTTTAGGGCCTTTGATTTTGCAAAATATTACGGTATAATAGTTATTTGGAGGATTTGGGGAGAATGACAATGACATTTTATCAATTAAGCAGAATGACAGTTTTTTTGAAATTTTTTCATAAAGGATAAAACTATTTTATTTTTTATTTTTTATAATTCCGGCGGTCTTTTTAAAATAAAAAACCAACACACATCCTCTCTTATCCATCTTTTTTAATTACTCATATATCTCAATGTAGAACTCTAAATTTGAAAATTCTTTTACCAAATTTTTTATTTTTTCATGATCTTTATTTTAAGACCACATCCAAAATGTTCCGACCTGATTTCAAAAAATCATTTGTCAAAATTCACTGTTATTCAAATTCAATGTCGAAATTCACTGATTTTCGGGATTCACTAAGGATATTCACTAAGTGAATTTCGACAGTGAAATCTCACGAAAAACGATACAATTATATCGAACCAAGTCTCAAAATGAAGAGCATCAGAAAATAAAAAATTCGTTGAAATTTTCATTGAATTTGAATCTCTAAATCAAAAGATATGAGTGTTTGAAAATGGAGGGAAAGAGAAAAAGACAAAAAAAAAAAAAAAAAAAGTCCCATGAAAAATATCTCAGCGTGCTTTTTTTTGTTATTGAGGGAGAAAGACAGAAATATTTCATCAATTGAATAGAAGGACAGTCTTTTGAAACTTTTGCATAAAGACAAAACTATTTATTCACTCATCGAAATTCACTTGTGCTCGAAATTTCTTCGTTTAAATTCACGCCGAAATTCACCAATAAATTCACTAATTTTCAAAATTCATTATCGAAATTCACTAATTTTCGGGATTCACTGTCGAAGTTCACTGTCGAAATTCACTGATTTCGGGATTCACTGGGGAGATTCACTGATTTTCTGGATTCACTATTTGTCCTTCACCCTATAAAAATTATGCAGTTGTCATTCTCCCTATAAATAATATGTAGATGTCCTGTTACTTAAAAATATTTCAGATTGTGTTCTTATTCCCAATTTTCCATTTTTTCTTCTTTGTCCTTTAGGATATAAGAAATGTACAAGTTGTTTTTCTCTCTATCAAATAGAGCTGTTAACGAGTCGAGCTGAACCGAGTATTGGTTCGAACACGAGCTCATTCGTTTGTTAAACGAACAAAAATATATCTTCAAACTCGGCTCGTTTAAAAGATGAAATGTTCGAGTTCATGTTCGAGCTCGGCTCGTAAAAGATATTGGTCGTCTTTCGACTTAAGTTTGGCACGAGTTTGGTTCGTTAAGGTATAAAACATAAAGTGCAAATGCAAAAATAAATAGTTATAGATTAATATTACACACACCACACAACAAAAATTATTATAAAAATATTTAAATATTATCTAAAAATCAATCTATAATTTCTATTAGATGAATGAATGATTTATACTATTTTGAGTTAGTGTTACTGTAAATTGATGCGCTTATATAAGCACGTTTGCGAGCATAATCGAACGTACGCAAATCAAGCTCGTGTTTGTTCGTTAAGCAAGCGTGTAACGCCCCGTTCCCGGATACCGAGCCCTTATCCGGAAATACGACGTTCGGCACATATATAAATAAAATTTAATTCATTTATATATGTAAGCCTACAATCAATACAATCAAAGCGCGCGGAATTTAATGCTCGGGTAATGAATATCCATAAAGATACTAGAATACGAAAAGGTACTAAAAGTCGAAAGTGTATCAAAACAATACAACTGAAATCCCTCGAAAGTCCAAACGAAATACTATGAAATAAGAAATAAAGATGATCACACGTCATCCCAAAGTACTATGAACAAAGTATATATAAAAAAAAAGTGCAACATCGCCAATGTAAACAAAAGTGCAAAATGAAATATCAAGCTCAGAGAGATCCTCCTCAGGACATACTCCTAAAATACTCAGTACTCTGTTTCGCTTTCTCACCCCAAGCACATATAACCAAAAACATGCACAAGGGTAAGTATATAATACTCAAGAAAGAAGAGAAGTACGCTTAAGCTTAGAATATAAGGTTTATTATTATTAGAGTTCTATCAAAAGGCAAGATGCAGACTCGATTCTACGCATAAAGGTTACATCTCCCAATATGCCTAAACTCAGTAGCTACTTAACTTATCTTTGTTACAACATGCTATCAAGGCGGAAGTGTGACATATTGAAATCTTCAGATACAATAACCACGGAACGTATTGAAATCTTCAGATACAATAACCGGTTCCGATAAGTGTGAACGTCTGGCGATGCCTATAGGCCTCGCAGCCGATAAGTCACTCACTTTGACCGTCTGCTCACACATCACGCTATAGATCTTCGTGATCTACCCAAGTCCACATGGTGTTTAATCTTTTATCTAGCAAGTTGTGTTGTATTAGGTGATTAACTAACCATCCTAGTTCATTTAGATAACACATCCTTACTGACACCACTCATCATGATCAAGAACTAATTCTAAACTTAAATAAGCTTTAAAGGTGTTATAATATAATAGTAGTACATTTATAAAGGTTTAAGGTTGATTAAACAACCCTAAATGATATTCAAGCCAACTTAAATAAGCCGAGAGACCCTGCTCCGTGGACGCCTGTCTCAGGACCAGACGCCCGCCTCAAGGCTCTGACGCCCGTCCAAAAAGGGACGCCCGTCCGCATATCCCTTTCAATCTCAGAATAAAATCGCACTCAGGCGCCCGTCCGAGGATCCCAGACGCCTGCCCGTCAAGGTTGGACGCCCGTCCGTAAAACCGGACGCCCGTCCGACTGGGAATTTCCGTAAAATCAAACGCGATCCTTCATCGCTTTCCTTCGATTTTCAATTAAAAACCCAATCTTTCTCAACCTAATCGTGTCGAAAATAATCTACCATCCATACCAAAACCTCAACCATCTCATAGACATCAATTTAACGTAATTTAAGTCCCCAAAACAACAAGAATCAACACAAATACCACATATCCAAAAATCAAACGTAAGGGTTTCTCCTTACCGATGCAGCCTTAAACCGATCCAAATTCAGCAAAAATCTGCAGCTTTGGTAACCAAACTGATATCAAAACGATCCTTGTTATTCCACAATTCTCCTCGCTTCAAACGGAACTACAAACGGTGAAGTATCGAACCGGGAATTAGCAAAATTCTTCTTCTTCTCTACCTTGCTCTCAACAGCGCGCCTCTCCTTTTTTTTAACGACAAAGCAAAAACTGAAACTCCTTTTGATTAATGGGAGGTTATTTCCAAATAATAACCTCTCCACTAATTAATCTTGTGGTTAACACCCTAATATTCCATAAAAATACCAATCACCCCAAAATCTACATATATATACATACTGCATTATATATATATACATAAATAAAATACTTAAATTCCATAAAGAATAAATATAATATTTCGCTTCTCTAAATTGACACGTCTGCTTTTTCCCCGAGAATCGAATATTACATTCCTCCCCTTAAGAGGAGTTTCGTTCTCAAACTTGAACGCACTCGTAAATCCAAAACTCCGGAAATTCGCTGATCATATCACCTCAACTTCCCAAGTTGCTTCCTCGTGTATGATTGCTCCACCGAACAAGAACCAATGAACCATCTTTCTCTTAATCATCTTTTCCTTCCTGCTCGTAATCTTAATCGGCTTTTCATCATAAGCGAGGTTGTCCTCAAGTATCTCGGGAGCCACCGTGACTCAACCTCTGCCTTCGCCAAACACTTCTTCAACATTGAAACATGGAAGACGTTGTGAACTCGGACATAGACTCGCAATCAAGTCTATAGGGTAAAGGTCCAATCCTCTCCGCAATTTCAAAAGGTCCAACATACCTCGGCTCAACTTCCTTTCGACCAAAACGCTTTACTCCTCTCATTGGTGATGCCTTCAAGTAAACACGGTCACCAACCTCAAACTCAAGCGGTCTCCGTCTCGACATCCGCCCAACTTTTCGCCTATCTTGAGCTATCTCGCAGATTTTTCTTCACTAATCGAACCTCTCTTTGGCTTGCTCAACTAACTCGCCCCGATGAAGTCGCTTTCTCCCCAACATCGTCCCAAAACAAAGGCGCCCCCGCATCTTCTACCATACAAAGCTTCAAACGGTGGCATGCCTATGCTCGTGATAACTGCATTGTTGTAAGCAAACTCGTGAATCGGTAGATAATCTACCCAAGATCCGCTACTCCTCCAAGACACATGCTCTAAGCATATCCTCAAGTGTCTGGATAGTCCTCTCAGATCGACCATCCGTCTCGAGGATGGAACGTCAGACTCAAATCCAACCGGGTACCAAAAGCCTCCTGTAAGCTCTCGCCAAAACCGACCGACGAACCTCGAATCCCGATCGAAACAATGGAGACTGAACTCCATGAAGCTTCACTATATTGTCCATATATAGTTCCGTCATCCTTGCCAAGGGCATATTCATCTTGAAAGGCAAGAAATGAGCCGACTTGGTTAATCTATCAACGATCACCCAAATAGAATCATGTCCACCCTTTCGCCTTAGGTAAACCTGAAATAAAGTCCATGGTGATCTTTTCCCATTTCCACTCTGGGATATCCAATGACTTAAGCATCCCGCCTGGCTTCCTATGTTCAGCTTTCACTCTCTGACAGACGTCACACTCGTAAACAAACTTAGCTATCTCCAAACCATTCATTGAGGCCACCAAAATCTTTCTTTCAAATCCCGGTACATCTTGGTAGAACCCGGATGCACTGCAAAAGCAATCTTGTGTGCCTCTTCCATAACTCTTTGTCTCAAATCTCCAACATTAGGCACACAGAGACGATCCTGATACCACAGATTTCCACTCTGATCCAACACATAGCCGATCAGAGGCTTCTCCTTGCAACCTCTTCAAATCAACTAAAATCAGATCTTCATCTTGCTTTGCTCGATCTCATCCATCAACTCGATCTAGCCAACAACGGTGCCGCAAACCGACGGTCCTCAATCTGATCAAATCGCTAAATCGCAAATCATCAACCCCTCGCGTGATAGCCTCAACACTGGGTTCCAAAACCATTGGTTTCTCGCTTCAAGGCATCTCACATTACATTTGCCTTCCCGGATGGTACTGAATGTCTAGGTCATAATCCTTCACGAACTCTAGCCATCTCCGCTGCCTCATATTCAAACTCTCCTGGGTGAAGAAATACCTTAAACTCTTGTGGTCGGTGAAGATTCTAGCCTTGACTCCATACAGATAGTGCCTCCAAATCTTCAATGCGAAAACCACTGCTGCTAACTCTAAGTCATGTGTGGGATAGTTCTTCTCATGCACTTTCAATTGCCTAGATGCATAGGCAATGACCTTTCCTCCCTGCATCAACACACAACCTAGACCCTGCCCTGAAGCGTCGGTGTAGACATCATAATCATCGAACACCTCGGGTACTGCCAAAACCGGTGTCAGTAGTCAACTCCGCCCTTTAATAACTCAAATGCTAACTCACACTCGGGTGTCCAATCAAACTTGGTGTTCTTCTCGTGTAAGTCCGGTGAGTGGAGTAGCTATCCTTGCGAAAATTCTTCACAAACTTTCAGAGTAACCACCAAACCCGTAAAGCTCCTAACCCTCTGAATCAGAGTCGGTGTAGGCCAACTCTTAATCGCCTCAATCTTGGCCGGATCAACTCAATGCCATCACCTGAAATGACATGACCCAAGAAGCTCACTTGGTCCAACTAAAAGTCACACTTGGAAAACTTTGCATACAATCGCTCCTTCCTCAACGCTTCCAAAACAATCCGTAGATGTTCCTCATGCTCCGCCTCATCCCTAGAGTATACCAAAATATCATCAATGAAAACAATCACAAACTTATCTAGGTAAGGCATGAAGACCCGCCAGCATCAAATCCATAAATGCAGATGGAGCATTAGTGAGTCCAAAAGGCATAACAAGGAACTCATAATGTCCATATCTAGTATCAATGAATCTTTGTCTTCGAATATCTCGCCACTTTAACTTTTAATCGATGGTAGCCTCGACCGCAAATCAATCTTTGAAAACACTTTCCGACCACCGCAGCAATCGATTGAACAGATCATCTATCCTCGGTAGTGGGTACTTATTCTTGATAGTCGATTGTTCAAAGCCCAGTAGTCAATACACATCCGCATGCCGCCATCCTTCTTCTTCACAAACAAAACGGTGCTCCCAAGGTGAAGTACTAGGTGAATGATGTTCCTTTCTAACATCTCCTTGAGTTGAGCCTTCAACTCCTTCAATTCAGCCGGTGCCATCCTCAGATGGTGCCTTGGCAACCGTGCCGCCCGGAACTAATCAGTATCTCAAACTCAATGGCCCTGCCCCTGCATGTTCCTCGGCAACTCATCCGGAAAAACCTCTCGGATAATCTCTCACCACTCTAGTATCTTCCAACTTAGGCTTTGCTTGTTCCACATCCACTGCGTACAACAAGTAGCCCTCACATCCTTTCTGACATGCCCTGATGGCCTTGACCGCTGAAATGATAGGATGTCTCTTCTTGCTTGGCCTGTAGACGTTCCCCTGATAAGTCTTATCTGCTTTCCCCGGGACTCTGAAAGTAACTCTCTTGGCCCTACAATCTAAGTGAACATAATTCTTGGATAGCCAGCCTATCCCAAGAATCGCATCAAAGTCTGAGAAATCCATAACCGTGAAGTCACTCTTACACTGATAAGGTCCAACCTGAACATCCACTTGTGGTATCATCTTAACCACCTTATTTACCTTGCCTAGGGGTGTAACAATCTCCATAGTATCTCTCAAATGCTCCATAGGTAAATCTAGTTTCTTAGCAATCCTAGAGGACACAAAGGTGGTTGAAGCTCCTGTATCAAATAAGGCCCTGACTACTAGATTGCCTACTCTTATCATACCTATCATGCATTTGTCCAGCTTAACTAAAATTACAACATGTTCCAAGCATGCTATAAATAACTCAAAAGAACAAAATCAAACATAAAAGGTACCGAGATCACATCATCCTCCTGCTCAAACTCTCTCGGCATCCATAGCAAACATCTCGCAATTGCTTACTTGGACTCGCTCGCTAGGCCGACTGCTGAGCACCGCTACCTCCGCGTGGACAATTCCTCGAGTAATGACCCCGCCGCCACAAAAGAAACAACTGAGGTAGCCGGTGGCCTAGCCGCCGTGGAGCGCCAATCGGTGGTCTAGCCGCCCGTGGCTCGATCATTGACGATGGGGCACCAACCGGTGGTCTAACTCATTGCCGTCAGTGTGGAAACCTCTCGAATCGCCGCATTGCGGAGCCCTCTCGCCATCGCTTCGATCGTCCCGGCTGCGTTTACGACCCATCAGAACTTTCTTTCTAAAGGTCTCGACTTAAAAGCTTTATTCAAAGCAGCTTCGCCATGTTCCTTGTCAGAAAGCCTAGCATGCTGCTCAATCTCATGCGCCAAACCGTCCTTATAACGGGCCATTTTTCGTTCTTCCACTTGCATCAACTCCGGATAAAATCTCCTAACTCATTGAACCGATTTGTATACTCGGGACACCGCATTTGATCACCTTGTCAAGTTTCGTAAATCGCTAGCCTTTTCCGCTTGTACCGCTTCTTTGGAAAGTACTCGTTGTAGAACATGGCTTTAAAAGCCGCCAATCTGCTACCTTACCGCCGCTACTCTCAACCGCATCTATCCAAGCCTCGGCCGAGCCCAAAAGAAAACCGACCGCTAATCGGGCCATCTCTGCTCTCAGAACGCCTATATTCCCCGCAAGATTTCTCAAAACTTCGATCCATTCCTCAGCCTTGGTATGTTCCACATTCCCATAAAAATCTTGCATACGGTTTCTCCTCAGCCTAGTGTGCCAATCTACTGGTGGTGATGACTCAACAACCGGCCTAACTGGTGGGTAAACCGGAGGGTAACCATAAGGTATCTGCTGTTGCTGCTGAACCGGTGGCCTGAAAGGCTGATAGACCGGGGAATAACCAAGGGGGCACTCCGCGGTCGCTGGCCGATAGTAGTACGGAGCCTGATGCTCACTTTGATAAGGAGGATACACTGGTACTCGCGGAGGATACGGGCGGAGGGTACTGTGGGTCGCTAAAACCATACCGAGGATAGCTCTTTGTAGTGCTCGTGGTCACCGGTGGTGGATAAACAACCGCCCTCTCGCCAAACCGCCTCGACCTGGGTTGATACGAAGAGGGCCAAAGTGACGCCGCATGGTTAACCACAGTGGAGGAGGTGGTGGTGGAGTCGATGTTGATCCCGCTCCGGCTCGTGTGAAGGTGTAGCTGTGCGAGGTGGCGGTGACAAATCGCGACGACCCCCACAGAGGTATCACCCTCTCGGATGTCCGATTACCAAGAGCCAAAGTCCTCGATCTTGTGTTTCTACTCATCCCGACAACCAAGAGAACCAGAGTGTTACTAAAGATCTAAAGATAGGATTGAGTTAAACTCAAAGAATAGAAGCCTAAGGAACACGTATCTCGATACCAATCAGTAACGCCCGCTCCCGGATACCGAGCCCTTATCCGAAATACGACGTTCGCACATATATAAATAAAATTTAATTCATTTATATATGTAAGCCTACAATCAATACAATCAAAGCGCGCGAATTTAATGCTCGGGTAATGAATATCCATAAAGATACTAGAATACGAAAAGTACTAAAAGTCGAAAGTGTATCAAAACAATACAACCTCAAATCCTCGAAAGTCCAAACGAAATACTATGAAATAAGAAATAAAGATGATCACACGTCATCCCAAAGTACTATGAACAAAGTATATATAAAAAAAAAAAAAGTGCAACATCGCCAATGTAAACAAAAGTGCAAAATGAAATATCAAGCTCGTAGATCCTCCTCGTGGACATACTCCTCGAAATACTCAGTACTCTGTTTCGCTTTCTCACACCCCAAGCACATATAACCAAAAACATGCACAAGGGGTAAGTATATAATACTCAAGTTAGAAGAGAAGTACGCTTAAGCTTAGAATATAAGGTTTATTATTATTAGAGTTCTATCAAAAGGCAAGATGACTCGATTCTACGCATAAAGGTTACATCTCCCAATATGCCTAAATCAGAGCTACTTAACTTATCTTTGTTACAACATGCTATCAAGGCGGAACGTGACATATTGAAATCTTCAGATACAATAACCACGGAACGTATTGAAATCTTCGGATACAATAACCGGTTCCGATAGTGTGAACGTGCGGCGATGCCTATAGGCCTGCAGCCGATAGGTCACTCACTTTGACCGTCTGCTCACACATCACGCTATAGATCTTCGTGATCTACCCAAGTCCACATGGTGTTTAATCTTTTATCTAGCAAGTTGTGTTGTATTAGGTGATTAACTAACCATCCTAGTTCATTTAGATAACACATCCTTACTGACACCACTCATCATGATCAAGAACTAATTCTAAACTTAAATAAGCTTTAAAGGTGTTATAATATAATAGTAGTACATTTATAAAGGTTTAAGGTTGATTAAACAACCCTAAATGATATTCGAAAGCCAACTTAAACAAGCTGGGAGACCAGCTCCAGGTGGACGCCCGTCTGAAGGACCAGACGCCCGTCTGAAGGCTCTGGACGCCCGTCCAAAAAGTGGACGCCCGTCCCGCACATCCCTTTCAATCTGTAACAAAATCGCACCTCGTGACGCCCGTCCGAGGATCCTGCACGCCCGTCCCAGGTTGGACGCCCGTCCGTAAAACCGGACGCCCGTCCGACTGGGGATTTCGAAATCAAACGCGATCCTTCATCGCTTTTCCTTCGATTTTCAATTAAAACCCAATCTTTCTCAACCTAATCGTGTCGAAAATAATCTACCATCCATACCAAAACCTCAACCATCTCATAGACATCAATTTAACGTAATTTAAGTCCCCAAAACAACAAGAATCAACACAAATACCACATATCCAAAAACCGAAACGTAAGGGTTTCTCCTTACCTGATGCAAATTTTAAACCGATCCGAAATTCAGCAAAAATCTGCAGCTTTGGTAACCAAACGATATCAAAACGATCCTTGTTATTCCACAATTCTCCTCGCTTCAAACGGAACTACAAACGGTGAAGTATCGAACCGGGAATTAGCAAAAGTCTTCTTCTTCTACCCTTGCTCTCAACAGCGCCTCTCCTTTTTTTTAACGTATAAAGCAAAATCGAAACTCCTTTTGATTAATGGGAGGTTATTTCCAAATAATAACCTCTCCACTAATTAATCTTGTGGTTAACACCCTAATATTCCATAAAAATACCAATCAGCCCCAAATCTACATATATATACATACTCGCATTATATATATATACATAAATAAAATACTTAAATTCCATAAAGAATAAATATAATATTTCGTTCTCGCAAATTGACACGTCTGCCCTTTCCCGAGAATCGGAATATTACAAAGCGAGCCTACAATCATGTTCGAGCTCAGCTCGTTAAGCTAAACGAACAAACGATCACGAACACTAGCAAGCCGAACACGAGTTTGTTCACGAGCAGCTCTGTTCGTTAACAACACTACAATAAAAAATATGTGGATATCCTGTTATTTATAATATTTCAAACCGTGTCCTTATCCCTAATTTCCCATAGTTTTTTTAGAGTATTCTTGATGAATACATGTAAAAATGGTATATAAGTTGGTTAGAATTTTTTTTAAGGGAGATTCTTTTCCGGTGGTGGATTCTTTTCCAGGGAGATTCTTTTCTTGATGAATTTGTGTTTTTGAGTAAATATTTTTTTCTAAGTACTATTTTTTCAGCGGTGCACAAAAGTTTTTCGGTATTATATTCATATTTTTCTTCGGTTCAGCAACGTCTATGGACCCATTTGTGAGTAGCGTGAGCCCGCCTTAAGTATTTTTACATGTACCTATATGTTATCCGGATCGAATTTGAGTCAGGAAGTTAAGTATTTCCTAAACTTAATATCGGTCAAAATACACATTTAATATTTGTTAACTAAATTTAGGTCGGTAAACTAATCAACAGTCTGTCTAAAAATAAGGCATAATTAATTGGTGAACACATTAAAGGGTAAAACTGAAAATAAAAGTAGGTGTATTAACATTTTTTTAATTGAACGAAGCCTTTTATTAAGAGAAATAGAAAATGTTCGTACAAAGCCGTATCATGGCCCTCCCTTATACCAAATTACGCAGACAAAGTATAGACCTGCCTCCTAAAAACCTATCGTGGCACACCCGATGTGGGAAAATCCTGCGCATAGAAAAGAGTACATCACCCAATGCTTCCAAAATAAAAAATAAAAAGCCCCTTAACTACAATGATAATGCAAAGAATAACAAATGAAACTCGGCTTGTGCTCAGCATATTCCGTCTTGAATAAAAGTTAGCTATCGTCGCATCAGTGATGGTGGTGGTAAGGTGTATTAAGACTTTTTTAGGTGTGCAAACAGGGGCGGACGCAGGATCTCGGATAAGGGGGGTAATAAAAAATTTAAGGGGAGCCAATATATATTATTGTAATTTTTCCGGATCAAGAGGGTCAGTTGCCCCTTTGTTGTATGTAGCTCCGCCACTGTGTGCAAAGACATTAATTTAAGTTAAACATGTGTATCAATTTGGGTAATACAAATTTATTAGCTCGAATAGGCCGGATCATGTTGGCATGCCCCAGGGAGGGAAATACTTACCTAGTAACTCCATTTGAGGAGTGGGTATGTGTGGTTGAATCTGGACCACACAGTTTGAATTTAATTTTAAACTGTGCCGTCTAGATTCAACCACGTGGGTCCACGATGTAAATGAAGTAAGTAGGGAAGACTTACCCCCAGGGACACCTCTGATAGTAAGTATCGTAGTGATAACTAAAGATTCACTTTACAGAAATAATAAGTAACGACAAATTTTTTTGGAAAGTGGAACTATTATACTACTCCACCTACTCTCTCCGTTCTACAATAACTGATGCAGTTGCTAAAAAGTTTTGTTCCATTTTATATGAGTCGGTACAATTTCCAATGCAATATTTATTGTGTTTTTACTTGATTTACCCTTAATATAAAAAAGAAGGTCACATTAATTATATCTAAGGACATTCTAGTCATTTTATTATAAAAGTTAATGCATTAACTCACTTCCTTAATATGTGTGATTTTGGCAACTGCCTCAGATAAATTGGAACGGATGGAGTATTTCAATTTATTTGATGTAGTTACACATATTATATATTAAAGTGAATTAATATATTGACGTTAAGAATGAAATGGTTTAAAAAATAAAAAAATAAGAAAAAACCTAGACCTTGGAGTTAACTGCATTGCCACGGCTCTTGCATCTTTGGACACAACAGAGAGATAGTCTAGGGTAACATGAATATCTATGGCTCCATAAGTAGTTTTATGGTGGCGCGCCCTGGACCAAATTTTTGGACCATCATATCATCAATTTAAAAAAAAAACATGATTGGTTGTTCATTTTTTAACACAGATGTCCATAAAAAAAATCTTAAGTCTTATTGGTTAGACGCACCCAAGTAGGATTTGATCCTAGACCATAGTAAAATTTGTGATGGCCCCATATTTGCGTAGAAGCTTATAACACAAACAACAGACGTACGATGAATGTAGCCTTATTTTCAATCTCTCATGGAATAAGGGTAAAATAAGGAAAAATATAATAAATTATGCATTGGAAATGCAGATGCTTCACATAAAACGGAACAAATAATTTTAACGACCGCATCAGATAAATTAGAACGGATGAATTTGTCTTACCTTCCTTTATGGATGAAAAGCTGGCACAACATTTATATTTGATCAACATTAAGTATATATACTATGAGACATATATAATTGGTTGTGTTTTGTAGATGAGGTTGCATCGTTGGGAGAACAACAACATAACAGAGGAGGGCCCGGAATTTTTCGACGTATTGAAATTCACCAGCCGATAACCCAAGAATTGGGGGAGAAGCTTAGTTTTTCTTGTTCCGAGCATGGTTGCGATATACACCCGGATTGTCCATTGGACTGCAAATGTGTCGACGTTGAAGATCCATATTCCGATGATGGTGTATGTAGTAACAGAATACGCACAAAGTAACGTTATTTAAAGTTTACTTTGTGACAAAAATAAATATAATTACTTTGTATGTATCACTCTTGGTATGACCACACTCGAATAAAAGCAAATTCCTAAGATGTTTTTTTTTTTTTTTTTTTTTTTTTTTTACCGCGGTTTAATTCATGGTAGCGCGGTAACTACCAATATAACTGCACAAAAAATTGGGGAAATTCTTACAAAATAAAATCTATACTACAATATTTGATTTCGTTGGTTGAATGTTATCGGTGTTTTATGAATTCCATAAATGATATTGTATTACGCTTTCGTACTGGTATGTCTAAGTAATGATAGAAATAAGCACCTAGATCGGTGAATTTTTTTTATGAACAAATGTTAAAAGGACAAAGATTAAGTATTAATTGACATTTAATCCAGTTGATTAAAAATAAGGAGGGAGGGGCTAGAAGGACAAAAAAAATCAAAAATGGGTCCAGAAGGACGGTACTACATGTTTTGTCATTAGAAAGGACAAATTCTAATAAATGGACACAAATACCCTTTCACACATTAAACATGAAGTAACACTAGATAAAATGCAGTAACAGTCATGAAAACAAGTAGTAACAGTCCATAAAATGTCGTAACATTTAATGGAAAAGTAGTAACATCCTACAAACAAGTAAGAATAACCAGTAAAATATAGTAACGGCCATTAAATAAGTCGTAACATTCTCGTAAGGTGTCGTAACATCCTAAAAACAAGTCGTAACAATCCCGTAAAATGTCGTAACATCCCATAAACAAGTAGTAACATCCCATAAACAAGTTGTAACATCCCAAAATTCAATAACGTAATAGTAACAACCCTAAACCCTAAACTTTCTCAAAAAAAAAAAAAAAAAAAAAAGCTTCTTTCTAAAAAAAAAACGATCTGCATACATTGTCTCCTCCGTCCGGCTGCACCTCCGCGATTTCTCGTGTGAATGCACGGTGAATCGAATCTTTCATCGCTTTCCTTCCCGGAAAATCCAAACTACGCAAATGTAAATTTGCTTTGATCGGGTCGGACATAAAATGTAAATTTGTTTGCTTCACCAAATTCGCAGCAGCATTACCACCGACGGAAATTGCAGATGCACCATCAAATTTTTTTTTAGCAGAGTTGAACGAGGGTTCTTTGAAGATGCAAGCATGGTTGCCGGAGGTTCCATGGCCCATCTTCCATGGCCCCAGATCACCACGAAGAAGATGCGGCTGGAAATGGGTAAAAAAAGATGCGGAGAAAGAAGAAGCTGCCGAAAAAAGGTTTTTTATTTATTTATTATATTTATGAATCAATAAAAAAAAAAAAAGGGTATTTTGGTAAGTGTACGTCGGTTTTGTCCTTTCTAATAACTAGTTTCCTTGGAGCCCGATAAATGAATTAGTTTGTCCTTCTGGACAAAAAACTATAAAAATAATGACAAAAATGACAAATTTTCATTCCAACGGACAATTATGCGCTTTCATCCTTTTTTTGTTTTTGTCTCTGTTTTAGTGGATTTGTTTGGTAGTGAATTGGTTTCAGTTGATTTGTTTTAGTGGATTTGAAGTCGTTAAATGTGATAAAAGTAATTTTGTCATTACAGATGTCTTTTGTCATTTTTCACCATTTTTCACTACCTACGTTTTTTTCCTCACAATTTCTGACTCACTTTTGTCCTTTATAACAATCACCCTTTTTTATGGCCAAAAGGAAAACTTTCTATTCCACTTAAATTCATAAGAACTCTCTAACACTAATACAAAAATGAATATATATCTTTTGATCCATACTTCAAAACATCGCAATTTTTTCAACATATTTTTTTTATTCTTTATTGGTCCTCTTTATTTTGATATTTTATTTATATTTTTCCGACGTTATTTTTATAAAAATAACGAAAAAGTGGATTTGTATAGTAGAATTCTTGGTGGACGGTGTGTTGTAACGAAACGTGATGTGATGCTTAATAACCAATTAATTTGAACCGGTCTTTTTCTTAATCAAGTGCCACCGATGAGTTTCTCGGTTGATAAACAACTTCAAATTAAGGATTACAATACATAATGATTCCAAACATAATTACATGAGTAATTAACCAAACAACTCTATCTCATTAATAACTCTAATATACTATACTCTACAATAAAAAAAATTAAGCATGTTTATCCTACCAAACTACTCAATGAAAAATTCCGCAAACTCTATGTGTTTGTATTTAGTGACTCTATGTGGATTCTTCGTCGCTATAAATATACTTCTAAGACTTGAGCCATACCTGCACAAATATATTCTTCATTTTCATCATGATCAAGTTGGGCTTCATCGTTTTCTTGCTATCCATTATCTTCACCGGTAAATTTTCTTGCCAAATGTGATGTCACACCCGATTTCAATTTTTATTTTTATATATACTTTTTATACACGTCTGTTTAATTAATTATTCAGTTTTTATGATCATATTAGGTTCCTCTCTCATTAATAAGTTGTGTTTTGTAGTTGAGGTTGTATCATTGGGAGAGCAATTACAATCTAATGGAAGAGGGGTTTAGAATATTTCAACAAATTGAAATTCATCAGCTGAAAACCGAAGAATTGAGGGAGATGCTTCAATTTCCTTGTATGAATTATGAATGCAATAGAACCCCTGCAGGTTGTCCAGTGGACTGCGTATGCACTGTTGAATATACGGATGATGAACTTGATATCTTGGAAGATGAAAATCCGTATATTGAGTATTATGGGGAATTTTATAATGCTAAGCCTAAGGATGTTCCTACCGCGATTTAATTCATGGTATCTGATGAGAGAATAAGAAAATTCTCACACAATAACACTTTATTACAAAGGTTTCATTGGGTTTTTTTTTCTTACATCTATCTAATGTTATTGGCAATGATGTATCTTTGTTATCTCAAATGGTGTTCACGGACCCTACTAAAATTAATATAACTAAATTTTATTTATTTAAAAAAAATTACTTTGAAGAAAATCTATGAGTGACAAACCCAATATGGGAAAATCCTGCTAATAGGAAAAACGTACAACACATTTTTAACATCTTTCGATTAAAGGTTGCATTTATTGAATAAGAAAAGGAAAAGGATTCTCATAGGGTATGAATTCACTTAATAGCCAATTGTTTTGTTTTTAAGACAATAAGAACAAAAGACTAATAATGTCCGATAAATACTACAACACTGTAGATGTAGTAACACCATGAACACAGTAACAAATGATTTGGTGCTCATAAATTGTCGATGAAGATGTAATGACACTTGATTTGTGCTTCACAAAGTGTAACCGAAAATGCAGTGACAATTGATTTGGTCCTCATAAAGTGTTGGTAAAGATGCAGTAACACCTAATTTGATCTTTATAAAGTATGAATGAAGATGTAGTGACACATGATTTGTTTTTCGTAAAGTCTCACTTAAGATACATTGACAAATTTATTATCATCACTGCATCATCAACATTACTGTTACAGTATCTTCAACGTATTTGTTACTGCATCTTCAACTTCAGTGTAACTGTATCGTGTTGAATCTATGAAGAAAATTTCGATTTTCAGAAATTACGTGGGAAAAATATCAAATTAGATATAAAAATAAAGAAGACGAAAAACAATGAATTATGGTGAAAGAATTGCGATGATCGAAATTCTAGATCAATAATATAGCCGTTTGAAATAGGGATAAATGTTAAAAAGGATAAAATAGATATGGAAATAAGCATTTAGTCCGGTGGAATATTTTCAATGGCAAAAAGGACAACTTCTATTCTACTGAATCTTGCATTCTTTTTCCTACTTAATTCTAAAAATAAATATATCTTTTATTCTATATATTAAAAGATCGTAATTCTTTAACCAATTTTTTCCTTTTTTCGTCCTCTATATTCTGAAATCTCATTTGATATTTTTTCGATGTTTTTTTGAAGCCATTTCGTAAAAAAACACCGAAATAGTGGAAAAGTAGAATAGTGGATTTGGAGTCTATTCCATGGTAAAACCCTTGTAGCGAAATAAAGGATTTGGTGTAATAAAAAGATTTTGTCTTTATCTCCCAATTTTGTTTTCCAACGTCCCTGTCTGGTCCACATTTTCTCAATCTTTTTGTCCTTTATTCACAGTCCCCTTTGAAATATTGAGTAGGTGAGAGAAAATATCATTCAGTTTTTTTTATTTGGCTGTAAAAAAATGTATTTTGGTACACTTCTATTATTTGTGTCCTTAAAAACCTTTTAAGATTGAAGTTGTTGTGATTAATGTCCATTTTTACACTTATTGTGTCCCCTTTTTTGGCCCTATCTCCGAAAAAAATACTTGATGCTTAATATGAATATTCAGGCGAGCGGTGCAATGTAGAATTGATTGGTGAGTTGGGTTAAGTAAAACTTTTTGGTAGACTATGTTAAAATATATAAAATGTTAATTATTAACCTCTTCATCAGCTAAAGATTTTTGAAGAGATGGTGTATCTCAACATGATATCATAGCAGAAGGTCATAGGTTTACACTTCTCTGCAAACATTGTCTTTCAAAAATTGTTTCAAGTGTCTGGCATTTCCAAAGAAATTGGTCACGGATTCAAACCTCTCTGCAAACATTGTCTTGCAAAGAAAAACTGCTCTTTCAAGTGTTGGGTTTCTCCAAAAAAAAAAAAAAAAAACAGTTATCTATAGAATGTTTTAAATGTTGGGCGTCTCCAAAAAAAATTATATATATCTAGAATTAATCCATATCTACATTTTATGGTTTAAGCTTTTGGGAGAGAACATCGCAGATAAAATATAAGATAAGTATCTTTATCACTAAAAAGAAATTAGGCTTGGTGGGCTTAGCTCTGCTCAGCCTTACACACCATCGTCCTTGGTTGTAAATAGGTTATATCAGGTTGAAATTCATCATATCCACACAATTATATCCTCTTTCACATAGCAGGGGTATGTATGGTGAAAGAGAATGTAGAAATTTGCAGTGACAATACATTACACTTGATCAACGATTCTACTATAAAAAATCGACTCCACAATAAGTAGTCTATTTGACATTTAGTTGAATTTTTTTTATTTGTAGACAAAAACCTATCTTAAAAATCACTATTTTTTTTTCCTTTCACTAAAGCATGCAGAGTTTCATGGCAAAATTAGGATTTTAGTCCTCTAAATTGGCCTATTTTGGATTTTAGTCCTGCTCCTGCTCCGGTGAGGAAAATAGTCCTCTAAGTTGGCTTTTTTTTTGGATTTTAGTCCTGTCTGCCGGATATTGCTGACTGGACACCGGAATATTTTAAAATTGATGACGTGGATGCCACATGGGATCCTACATGGCTTGTGGGTCCCATTTCTCCTCCATTTTCTAATTTTTAAAAATAAAAATGGATTTTAGTCCTGTCTGCCGGATATTGCTGACTGGACACCGGAATATTTTAAAATTGATGACGTGGATGCCACATGGGATCCTACATGGCTTGTGGGTCCCATTTCTCCTCCATTTTCTAATTTTTAAAAATAAAAAGTTGAAGGAAGAAGGATTCAAACCAGCGACCTTGTGGTAAAATACCAAACACTTTCCATCCAAGCTATAACTTCAATTTGTATATTATGACACAAGTAATTACTTATGCACAATAACATTTCTACCAACATTGTATGTGCCTAATTTAAATAAACTTATTTACAAAATTAATTTAACTGTAAATGATATATATATATATATAAGAGCTCTTGCATAATGTTTTTTATTTTTATTTTTTTATAACCTATTATTATTATTATTATTATTATTAATGTAAGTCGACCTTACATTACCAGAAGAGTAACAATTATAAATTTTTTTCTTATCTTACTATTAATTTGTATATATTCGGTCAACTTTTTTTAATATCATAATTATTACATTAATTAATGATAATCAAATTGTATATCAAACACTATAGTCTTTTTTGAGAACCAAACATTATAGTCTAATATATTTAATCACTGTGTTTCAAAAAAAAAAAAAAATCACTTTCTTAATGTATATGATAATTCTAAATCCACTTACATTTAGGGACGTAGATAGTAATTTTTTTTAATATAAAAAAGAACTACATCAAATTAACAAGGAAAATTAAACCAAAGGAAACCATATCATGCATAAGTAATAAATCTTGTCATAGTATAAATATTAAAGTTGTAGCTTAGATGGCAAATTGCTTGATAGTTTACCACTAGGTCGCCGGTTCAAATCATTTATGCATCAACTTTTTAATTTAAGTAAATGTTTGTAGAAATGGGACCCACCGTCACGTAGATCCAACATGACATATGATGTGGCGTCCATATAAGTTATTTTTATGATTCCGTGTCCAACAAGATAAACCGCGGATTGGACTAAAATCCAAAAGAAAAACCAACTTAGAGGACAATTTTCCTCACCGGAGCATAAGCAGGACTAAAATCCAAAATATGCCAACTTAGAGGACTAAAATCCTAATTTTGCCCAGAGTTTCATGGTCCATGCTTCAGGTGGTGGATGAATTTCTCCAAATTCCAAGAAGAAGATCCCTCTTTAGTGCAACTTTTCTGCAACAAAGTTTTCATTTTAGCTGCATTTTCCTTTATGTGTCCATAAGAAAGCAATTCCCTATTTTCATACTTATTTCTTCGCAAGAAATTATACCAGTTTTATCCGGATTCAATTTCAAACCGACATTCCATGCATCACAAATAAAGCTCTGTTATGGAATTGATCTCAAAAAAACGGCCAACAAAGAAACGGCACTCGGCTGATAGACCTTCTAAGGTTGAGTTCCATCCACAAAGGCGATAAGAAACAAGATATAGAAGGGTGAGATAAGACCTTATTTTGCGGTGCCCATTTTACGATTTTTCCAATATCGCCCACATTTTCGAAGAACCCGTGCGGATAATCCGGAGCGGATCCATAGATAATGTCGGATCGAACGATCCATAAAAAAGGGTTCCCGAATGTTTGAAGGCCTAATGCAATTTCATTGAACTGTGATTGGCTCACGACGACGCGAGGCTACCAAAAGAAATGTAAATCACGCACTCGCTTCGCTTGTTTAGCCGATTTATCACAGAGGTGTCCTCTTGCCGAAGTTTCCGGTAGTTGCGGATCGTTCGGTTTCTAGATTAGCGTGTAACGGTCCAATAGGAAGAATCTTCGAATCAAGTCACAAGCTGATTGGTCGAGTTCATACAACGTGTTGCAAAGAAGCCAGGTGGCGTTCTCGATCGCCTCTTTCTTTGTATTACGTAAATCAAAAGATACCTTTTGGAAGTCGGTGTTAATCGGAAAACTCCACGTTAGCTCATCAACGCTCCATGCCGGAATGTTTTTCAAGAACGAGATTTTCTCCTTTTCATCGTTGTGCCATTTCTATCAATAATTCCTTCTTGAATGAGCTCGGAATCTTCGACAATAAAACGATATTTGCAGCCGACATCGGGCAAACGCTATCCCTTCTAAGCCAATACTTTTAACCACTTCCAATATCCATCCCATTGTCACATCAGCAATAACACATGTCACGGGATCGTCGTTGTTGGACTCATTCACGTGTTCAATCAAACATTTCAAGTTTACGGACATAAATCTTCTCATAGTTTCTGGAAATTTCTCTGGATCCATTCGATCTTTCTCTGTTTCCAATCCATCCGGGATCGATGCAAGCGTGACCCTACTTTCTTCGATTTCTTTCTTCGTCATCCCGGCAATGATTTTTCATGGATGAACTCGGCGTAACGAAGGTGATTTTGATTCCTTGATCAACAAGTTTGTGAGACAACTGCATGAGCGGCTTTACGTGACCTTGTGCCGGAAAAGGCACAACAACTATATGAGGCTGCCTGCTCATTTTTTTGAACAGCAAAAAGATGATTTATTGAACTAGAGTCATACTCGAAGCAATTATCAAGCGAACAACTAAATATGAAGAGGATTACCACATACTTATTATGTTTCTTGACATTGTAAATTTTTTAATTATTCATTCTTTAATTTTAAATTTTCCACTACTAAGTCAGCATCATTAAACATCTTTAAACAAATTACACTTGATAGAAGACGATTTGTTTTACATTAATCGGTTTAGTACCTTTCATAACGAGTAACCGGCACCACCTAAACGTACTGTTTGCCGAATTGGCATTTAGTCTCACAAACATTGTTTAGTGTAATAAGGACGGTGTGTTTTATGATAATTACAAGGGGTGGCGGGGCAGAAGGACAAAATAAGATACAAAATAGGAAAAAAGGACAAGAAAAAAAAGATAGTGGTTGAAAAGGATAAAAACGCGCATGTTGTTACTATATGTTGCTACAACCACATGTAGTAACACATGTAATAATATGCGCGTTTTTGTCCTTCTCAACCACTATCTTTTTTTTCTTGTCTTTTTTCTCATTTTAGATTAAAAACAGTGCTCCACAACCTTTAACCTTAATTACAATTTACCCATACTAATTAGTATGTATACAAAAACAAATCCCTTGAAATGAAAGTACAAAATCTGTAACAGTACAAAAGATAAAGGTGTAAGAAGTGCTTCATACACCTTAAAGCCATGTAAAAGATATATAGCTGCCAAATGCCATGGTTGCCGGCTAATCATTTCTTGAATGGAATATAAAATCCAAATGCAAGAATACAACCCAATTAAAACAAACAAATTCTCATCTTAAACAATAAATGCATGAACATTTGATATGGTCAATATTGTTATTTTCTGTTCAATAAAATATTGCTATTTTCTGTAAGTATCAATAAATCTCTTTTAATTTCTTGGCCAGCTAGAGGCAAATTTGTTTTCTCTCTCAATAGTTCTTCTTTTGAGGCAGTCTTAAAGAGTATTCTTTTGTATAGAAAAATCTTCAACTTCATTTTGCCTTCACAATGCATGTCTGATCTGAAATTACGGAATTTCGAGGAAGATATGATCTGGGAATTCGGGTTCAGTTGAATTCTTTCAAATTTTTTTTTGAAGAAATCAAGCAAACAACTCTACGTTAAAAACAACACAACTCAGTAAGTATCTTTACACTGGTCAATTGGTTTTTCTTTTCTTCTTTCATGGGGTGGGAGTTTGCGTATGTAATAGCTAGACAGAGGCGGATCCAATCTTTATATAGATCACGTGCCCCGGAGGGATTTCCAGTGATTTGTTTTTATTAAAATGATGTAGTATTAATTGTCTGTTGTTTGGGGATAATTTTGATTAGATGCATAAATTGTTTCTTGCAAATTTGTGAAATTTGTTATGTAGCACCGCTTAATTAGCGTTATGTTCGGCCTGTTTTTGTTCCTGTTCCATTTCAATTGATGTGTCTTTGATTTGAGCTAATAGCCAGGATGGTCCCCACCTTTACCGGAAAGTTCTGACTTAGCCCTCTTATTTCGTTTTGGTTTGACTAGTCCCTCATCTTTCATTTGTTTTTCAAGAATGGTCCCCCAACATTACCCAAAAGCAGTGACTTAGACATCTTCTTTTGTTTAGCTTTGATCATTCCCTCATCTTTCATTTTGGCACGATAATTAAATGCAAAATAGTCTTTTAATTTCAAGTAAAAATGACATAATCACCCAATTAGGCCAAGATGGAAAATGATTTGAGCACTTATTCCTGTACTTTTTAGATAAACTTTGGAAAGTGGAGAGAATTCAGTAATTCATTACACACTAGATTGTTGGTACAAAATGAATATAAAAACCAAATCTACAAACCATAGTACATTCATAACAACCTACACATGGCAACACACAAGAGTAACACATGTCACAATATCACTAGACATAAAATGTCACATACTAGGTGTATCTCTAACAGCCCCCCTCAAACTCAAGGGGGTGGAAACAACATTGAGTTTGTGACGAAACTCTTCAAATTTGGAACCAGAGATAGGTTTAGTGAAAACATCAGCTATTTGATCAGAAGAAGGTACAAATTGAACTTGGAGCTTTCCTTTGAGAACTTGATCTCGGACAAAGTGAACATCGATCTCTATATGCTTCGTCCTAGCATGGAACACAGGATTGTAGGCTAGGGACTGTGCTCCAATGTTGTCACACCAAGCTAAGGGCTTAGTTTGTAAAGGTTGTTTCAGTTCATACAGCAGTGATGTTAGCCACTGCATTTCAGCCGCCAAATGAGCTAAAGCACGGTATTCTGACTCCGTGCTCGATCGAGAAACAACCTGTTGTTTTTTTGAACACCAAGAGACAAGAGAACCACCAATATACACACAATACCCAGCCACCGATTTCCTCTCCAAAGGATCACAACCCCAGTCCGCATCAGAAAAACCAATTAAATTCAAAGTTGAATGAGGACTGAAGTGCAACCCATAGTGCACAGTACCTTTGATATAACGCAACAATCGTTTCACAGCTTGCCAGTGGACTATTGTGGGGTTGTGCATAAACTGACTAAGTGTATTTACAGAGTAGACAATGTCCGGTCTAGTGTAGGTTAAATATTGAAGAGCCCCAAGTATGCTTCTAAATAGAGAGGGATTATGCATTGGTGTACCTGTATTTTTGGAAAACCTGCTACCAACAGACATAGGGGTAGGGACAGGCTTTAGATTTGTGAGCCCAATTTTGTCCAAGAGTTGAGATGCATACATGTGTTGGGAAAGATAGAGGCCAGTGTCATCTCTGAAAGCTTGTATTCCCAGAAAATGGCTGAGTTGCCCCAAATCTTTAAGAGCAAACACAGTTTTTAGAGTTGTATAAACTCTTTGGATCATTCTTTGGACTATTCCCTGTCAACAAGATGTCATCTACGTACACCAAGGCATACAGAATGGTGGTGTTCATGTGAAAAATAAACAAGGAGGAATCAGACTTGGCTTGAACAAAACCCCACTGTAACAACTGTGATCTAAGCTCCTCGAACCAGGCTCTAGGAGCCTGTTTAAGACCATAAAGAGCCTTTTTTAGGTGACAAACATGACCTGGATATTGCTGTGACACAAAGCCTTCAGGCTGGGGCATGAACACAGATTCATATAGTGTGCCATTTAGGAAGGCGTTATTTATGTCTATCTGATGGATCATCCAATTTTTTGCAACAGCCAAGGCCAAGACAACCCGAATAGTGGAAGACCGAACTACAGGACTAAAGGTCTCATTGTAATCTAAACCAGGGGTTTGGAGAAAGCCTTTGGCAACAAGCCTAGCCTTGTATTTTAGGACTGTCCCATCAGGTTTGAGCTTTACTTTAAACACCCATTTGTTACCCACAAGTTTCTGGCTGGGACTATAGGGAACAAGATCCCAAGTGTGATTCTGCATGAGGGCAGAATACTCCTCTACCATAGCCTTTTTCCACTCCGGATGACCAAGGGCTTCTGAAACTTTAGTTGGTTCAGTTGGATAAGGGGAAGGAACCCTAGTGGCAAGAAAGGAAAAGGTCTTAGGTTTATAGATGCCAGATTTTGATCTGGTTTGCATATGATGAGAAGGGGGTGGAGAGGGTGGTGGGTTGGAAGATTCACTGATAGGACTAGAAATATTAGAACTAGATGAAGTACTGGAACTAGAAGGAGAGTTAGGGTTAGAAGCAGGAGTGGAAGCAACAGAAATTGCAGGAATGGGAGAATGAAGAGGAGTAGGAGCAGAAAGAGGAGTGCTGGGCATAGATGTTGAAGTTGGAGAGATAGGAGAGGTAGGAACAGATAATTGTGAAGGCAGTGAGGCAGGATTTGAAGAAGTGGAAGTAGAGGGGACAACAGCAGCAGTAGTAGGTGGTAACAGAAATGTTGTTATGGAAGGAGATGAATAGGTTTGGGATGTGGTAGCGGGACACTTAAAAGGAACAAGTTTTCATCAAAGGTCACACTACTTGAAATGTAGATCCTGCCAGTAGAAGATAGACACAGGACACCTTTGTGATTAGGACTTTGACCCAAATAAGTGCACCTTTCAGACCCCTCATATCCAGAGTTGAGATGCAAATTGTTGAGATCGGCAGTCACATGACTTGTTGCCCCACTATCAGCATACCAATAAGGGTCATTAACAGTTTCAGGAGTAGCCAAATATGCAGCATTTTGTCTTGGTCCATTGGACTGATTTCCACCACTACCACCATTTGAATTGGAGTTGGAGTACCTGAAGTAGCATTCAACGGCTGTGTGACCAACCTTCTTGCAAATTTGACATGTTGGTCTGTTGGCATTGTTGTTATTGGTTTGCTGCCCAGATGATTGATTTCTACCACCTCTACCTCGACCTCTACCTCCCCTAGTACCTCTGCCACGGTCTGAGGATCCTCTGGAGTTATTGTAAGTAAATTGATGATTGGAATTCCTTGTGGTGGCAACATGAGCAGCGTTCTGAGCAAGATCAGCTATAGTGGATGAGTTTAGACGAAGAATTAGCCGTTCATGGGTGAGGAGCTGGGATTGGACCTCTGGCCAAGTCAAAGAACCAACTCTAGATGTTAGATTCACAATGACAGATTCAAATTCCTTTCCAAGACCACTCAGAGCAGCCAGAATAAGCTCTGAGGAGGTGATGGGATAACCAGCAGCTGCAAGTCCATCTGAATAGGACTTCATCTTTGACAGATAATCAAGCATAGGAGTAGCTCCTTTCTCTGCTTTTGCTAGAGCACTCTTGAATTCAAGCATGCGTGCTTCAGATTGGCTATTGAAGAGAGCCTCTAGTGTTTTCCAGACTTCATACGATGTCTCACAGCTCATTACCTCTAGCAAAGCTTCTTCGGTCATAGAACTTTTTAACCATCCAAGAAGCAGCTGGTCTGTTTGACTCCATAGTTCAACAGTAGGATGACCAGGAATTAAAGGGGGTCTAGGAGTGGTACCAAATAGAAATCCTTCCAGTCGATGACCTCTAATCAGAGGGAGAATGGTGGAGCGCCATAGGAGATAGTTCGATCTTGAAAGCTTGACATAAGCATGTCCGGTTCATTGGTTCCAAAGGGGGTGTTCTGGAGTAGCAAAAAAAGGAGAGCCAAAGAATGGCAGATGAACCAAATGAGGTCATATTTGGAAAGGGATGGAGAAACCGGACCCTAGCTGTCCCAGAGATAGCGGCGGCGCTTGTAGTTTGACCGGAGTATTGAGGAATAAAAGGAAATGGGACAGAGAAAGGAAAAACAGGAGGAGTTGGAATTGGTACACTGATTTGTGGTGACATAGTGGTGTTTGTGGCTCCAATGGGAACGGTGGTTCCCGGAGATGAAGAGGAGGCGGTGGCGTCTCGCGGCGTTAGCCATTGATGGCTCCGATACCAAGATAAACTTTGGAAAGTGGAGAGAATTCAGTAATTCATTACACACTAGATTGTTGGTACAAAATGAATATAAAAACCAAATCTACAAACCATAGTACATTCATAACAACCTACACATGGCAACACACAAGAGTAACACATGTCACAATATCACTAGACATAAAATGTCACATACTAGGTGTATCTCTAACATTTTTGCATTGTCAATGCCATGTGAATGTATTGAGTATGATTGTATGTGTAATAGCATCTACTATACCAGGAATATCAATAAACCCGATTATTGCAATTGCTCAGGATACGCTTTTTAGCTTCTATTTAGCTTCTGTGGTCTATTTCTTAGTTCAAGATACCTCTTACTAATTGGAATCAAAGAATTAGTAGACTGTTTACCTAAAATGGGAATGGGTTATGAACTTATAATCATGGAATCGACTCGATCATCGATTATAAATTCATTCCATACCGGACCGCACCGAATAGGGTTCTATACATTCTCAGTATGAGAAGGGGTCATTCGAGCGCATTTAAATAGATACTCTATTTACATATAGATCCCTACGTCCTTACATTCCATTTAGGATTAGGAATAGGCGTAATTGGACTTGCTTTTTACACATCTCTCCTTATTTGGGACCCTGCCAAAAATTATTTTTCCTCAAGTTCAGCCTCCTCCGACACTGAAATTAAAAGAATAAAGTTATGGAACTAAAACTGCAGCCTGAACAATTACACGACTATAACAATAACTAGGCCAGTTTACATCACTAATTATGTATTTTTGCAAATAATTAGTTATTTCACCACGACAGTTTTTTTTTTTTTTTGGTTGTTGTTATTGAGAAAATACATGGTTTCTTTCTTCTGTTTGATTACAAAAACAAAAACAAATAAAGAAAAAAACACTTTTTTTTGCTTTGAAATTACATTTAATTTTTTTGGATAAACCATCCATGCTATATATTTGTTCTTAATACTGCGTTGTGATGAGTAACAAGTCATTATAAGCTAGGAAAAAAATTCAAAATTAGTCATGTAATTTTGTCGGGATTTTGTCTGGTTAGCATTTTTTTTTTTAGGGACCCTTGTCAATATACCACTTTTGAGAAGTGGTAATTGTTGGACTACCATTCTATTTGTCAAAATACCACTCCGTTTTTCGCGTTTCCATTGCTTTTGGAACCAAACTAAACCCTAATTGGGAAGGGGAACCCAATAGGGGATTTGTGTACCTTAAGATCGTGCACATTCATGAAAAAAATAAACCAAAATTTGCTTAAGTGGTATATTGACAAATAGCACACAGAATTGGCTTTGACGCCGTCGTAGTTAGCGTTTAGCATTGGTTTTGCTCTGGTTGCAATTCTAGTTTTTCAAACTGGGTCTTGTATTTGTAATTTTAGTCTTCCAGTGCCATGGATGGTGACCTTGGAAAAATTCCTGCGGTTTTTGCTGGCGTGTCATTGTACTTGGGGAAATTTTAAATTTTCGAGAAAATTTTGCAAATGCCTCCTTTAACTTGGACAAAAACAACTTCAAAAAAAAGAAAAACTTGGACAAAAAAAGATATTATCTGTTAATTAGGCCAAGTTATACGGCTAAATTTGCTGAATTTTCACGATTTTTCGCATGGTCAAAGCCACGTTGAAGCATTTTCTCTTTTTTTTTTTTTTTCAAGCTTAGCATCCTCCGGGGAGGACAGATTGTATAAAAAAAAATCCAAGTTACAAGAATAAAACTGCAATCGGTGTGAAAACAAGATTGAATCGCTAATTAGGCCAAGTTACAGGATTAATTCTACATTTTTTCTTATTATGAGCTTATTTTTGTTCAAGAACGGAAACCGCAAAAAGCTTGTAAACAATGCAAAAGCAAACAAAGAAGCATCAACATGTAAAAAAGAATGCATTCCACAATGCCAAAAAAGTATCAAAATCTTTTACGATTCCAAATATATATTCAATTTGCTAATTCTGGAATTAGTTTAAACAGCTAAAAGCTTGTAAACATCAAAATAAAAAAAAAAATCCATCAGCAAATCTAAGAATAAAAAAATAAAACAATAAAAAAAACAAAAGTCTTCCCTTACCAATATTTTTCTTTGAAACTAAAACTAATTTGATTCTTTCATTTATCTTTCTGCGCCGTGTGGATGTTTTATCCCTCCGGAACCGAAATTTCCCTAAATAGGCCAAGTTATAGGACGAAATTTTCAACTTCGTCTACAAATTATAATGTTTGATTGAAAACACTTATATTTATATATACACATATGCAATTATCTATTGAAATCATGACGTGACCTTTGTACCACAGGACAGCCGCAACTATTATCTGCAACAAAAAAGAAAAATTAAAGCATGGCTACACTCGGTGATATCGGTGTTTCCGCGGCTATAAATATAATGAGCGCATTCGGTTTCTTTGGAGCATTCGCGGTGCTACGAATTCAACCGATAAACGATAGAGTATACTTCCCGAAATGGTATTTAAGAGGATTACGAAGTAGCCCGTTGCCCTCGGGTGCATTTGTCCAGAAATTTGTAAACTTGGACTTTCACTCTTATTTGAGATTTCTGAATTGGATGCCTGCTGCTTTGCAAATGCCGGAACCTGCACTAATTGATCATGCTGGATTAGATTCTGCAGTTTACTTGAGGATTTACTTGTTGGGGTAATCTTTTATTCTCTATACTTTTTTTTTTTTTTTTTTTTTTTTTTCATTTTTGCCCAAATTCATGATTTCGCTATATATGTTTATACTTTCATGATTTTGTATTTATTTTTCAATTTTAGTCCTCCGACGCGAAAGGGGGCTAACGTGGCAAATTGTTGTCTTGATTTTGCGGAAGTATCTCGGAAATCAGGATTAAAATTTAATTTTTTTGGTATGAAAATTGCAAAATCCATCCTTTAACTTGGAAAAAAGAACGGATTCCTATGTAAAGCTAAAGGATGAATATTTGGGATTCCGTCCCTCATTTTTTCGCATTGTCAGTGCCCCGAATAGGCCATTTCCTGCCAATTCATCCTCCTCCGGCACCGCAAAACTATTATTGAATAAAAAAATGTACAGATTTACCGAAAAAATTGGTACACGAGAATACACCAGGCTAAATCCTTGACTAGGCCAAGTTACATGACAAAGTTTTTAGTTTTGCCGACTTAAACGACTAGACGTTCCGAAACCCTGATTAGCTGCAAAACTAGGAACTTTTTTTTTATATACCGGAAAGCCGTTGCAATATTATCTTCTTAAATAGCTTGTCCATAAAGCATATTCTAAATTTCTAAGTTATTTTCTTTGAAGTCCTTCATTTCATTTTTGTAAATGCAGGCTTAAGATATTTGTGCCTATTGCAGCACTTGCTTTTACAGTAATATTGCCTGTCAATTGGACAAATCAGACTTTGCAGCATTCAGATTTAACTTACAGTGATGTTGATAAGCTTTCCATTTCAAACATTCCACTTGGGTCAAATAGGTACCTACCTAATATTTTTTCTCTACATTTAATGTTTGCATTAATTTAAAATGACTTAAATTTGAAAAATAAATTACAAAAATGCAGATTTTGGACACATATAGTTATGGCTTATGCCTTTACCTTCTGGACATGTTATGTGTTGAAAAGGGAGTATGAAATAATAGCATCAATGAGATTACATTTTCTTGCATCGGAACATCGTCGTCCAGATCAATACAATCAGAAGAACCTAAACTCGATCACCTCCCATGGAACCGATTAATTTTTGTAGGACCGGCCCTCGGTATCTGGAAACATTATCTCGCTTCGACTAAGTTTTATTTTTCAAAGGCATAAGTTTTTTTATAAACAAAATATTATATGCCGCTCAAAAAAATAGGCGGATGAACACTTTAGGGACAGGAGACGGTGGATTTTTGAAAATAAAAAAATTGTATCAAAACGATGTTGTTTTTATGTTTAAAAAATACACATCTCTGATGTCTTTTTCAATTTTGTTCGGTGTACCGGGGCCTAGATCTCGGACTCGCCACCCATTGTAAATGCGAAAGCTTTATTCATTGTGATAGGTTTTAGTAAGAAATGTGCCGCCGGACCCTGATGAAACGGTTAGCGAGCTTGTGGAGCATTTCTTTATGGTCAACCATCCTCATGAGTATCTCTCTCATCAGGTTTAATTCTTGTAAACTTTTTATATATATACACTGGGAAAAAAGTTGGAAAATTGATAGGTAGACCAGTCAATCGTTTTGTGCGTAAGTCTGAAAATTTGTAAAATTGTTCGTTCAATTTCAATTCTCCAGCTCCAAAGAACAATAACATGGAAAAAAATTGGCCGGATTATATTGGCGTGCCCCTGAAATTGGGGAAAAGATCGATTTTGGCAGTAAAATTGCAAAAATAGTCCATTAACTTGGAAAAATAAACGGGACAAATTTTGTGATTTCCCCCATTTTTTTGCATTCACAACCCCACGTGGTCGCATTTTGCCGCTAAAATCTATTTTCCCCCAAATCTAGCCTCCTCTGACACCAAAATACTAAAATTTGAAAAATAAAATCCATATTGTTGGACTAAAACTAGAAGGGAAATGTAAAATAGGACATGAACACAAATTGAGCCATATTACATGCCCACTTAGGCCAAATTACAATTTTGGTCCTCTAACTAGACACGTTTTTTCATTTTGGTCCTGGTTTTCTCTCCGCGATAATTTTAGTCTTGTAAGTGGTCTTTTTTTGCAAAAATAGTCTGAGCGCTGAAAGACCACTTTTACGGGACTAAAATTGGTCTTTTCCGCGACAATTTTAGTCTTGTAAGTGGTCTTTCCAAATGAAAATTTTAGTCCTGTAAGTGGTCTTTCCGACGTCGTGACTATTTTTGCAAAAAAAAAAAGACCACTTACAGGACTAAAATTGTCGCCGAGAAAACCAGACCAAAATCGAAAAACGTGTCTAGTTAGAGGACCAAATTGTAATTTAGCCCCCAATTCTGCATTTTTGCCAATTAAACACGATGATCAATTTTATGTGCTTTGTAGGTTGTATATGATGCTAACAAACTCTCAGATCTTGTCGATGAGAAGAAGAGAATGCAAAACTGGTTTGATTATTATCAACTAAAGCACTCAAGAAAGCCATCCAAACGGCCCACAACAAAGGTACTTAGTACTACAGTTTTTTCTGTAATAGAAAATCCAATTTTTATTTCATTACTTGATTTTTAAATCATTCATACAGACTGGTTTTCTAGGCCTTCGGGGTGAAACCGTGGATGCAATTGAGTTTTACACTATGGAAATCAAAAGGCTTACCAAGGAAGTAAGTTACCCTACTTCTTGCGATCTTATTGGCTTTAGATCTAAGGACAAATCGGGGATTTGATCGACTAGTGAAAAAGTCATTGCACTTTCTGATGAGAACCAGGGTTCAGTCTCTGTCCCCTCTGATAGAACAGATAATGTGATACACTTGATATCTATGTAGATGTCGAGAGAGAAGGTAAAGATCACGAGCGATGTGAAGAGTATAATGCCAAATGATTTGTGTCCTTCAAAAGTAGATGGGTGCAAATTGTTTGTGCACAAACTCAACAGTCGAGAGATCCGACCCGTTGGCTAACCGAATGGGCACCGGAACCCCGTGATGTGTTCTGGAACAATCTTGCAATCCCATATGTTTCATTGTCCATTCGAGCCCTTATCGTTGGGGTTTCTTTCTTCTTTCTTACCTTCTTCTTCATGATTCCAATTGCTATTGTTCAATCACTTGCTAACATGGAGGGAATAGAGAAAACACTTCCTTTCTTGAAGTTCGTTATTGAAAAGTGAGTTTTTTATTTTTTAAAATCCCGGTTCCTTCTTCACTTTGCATAACTTTACGAGTTAAAATTAAAAAAAATGTAATATTACTCGGCCTAATTTGGGATTTAGTCCTGATTTTTTCTTCGGTACCATTTTTTTTTTTTCAAATTTTAGTCCTCTGATGCTAAAGGAGGCTGACGCGGCAAAATTTTGGCCAGATTTTGCTGACGTGTCCATGAATTTGCAGAAAAAACGATTTTGGTGTGAAAATTGCAAAATTCATCATATAGCATGTCCAAAAAAAGACAAAATCACTAAATTTGGACAAGTTGAAGAACGAATTTTGCAATTTTCCCAAATTTTAGAATTGTCAGCGCCATGTGAAGGTCTTTCCTTGCCAGAATGGATACTTTTTCACAAATTCAGCCACCTCTGGCTCCAAAGGACTAAAATTGAAAGACTAATATACAATGAAACTGATGCCGGAGAAAATATATGATGACTGAATCGCTAGCTAGTACAAAGTGAAAGGACGGATTTTGCAATTTCCCAAACTGTTTTAATTATCAGCGCCACATGAAGGTCTTTACACAAACACAGTCTCCTCCGGAGGACTAAAATTTAAATAAAAACAAACACAAGTCAAAGAACAAAAATTGGGGCCGGAGAAAATACTGGACTAAATCGCCATCTAGGACATGTTAAATAACGAATTTCGCAATTTTGCGTGCGAAATCACTAGAAAAAGAATTTTTGACAATGTGTCCGGTGATGATTTGTCTGAATCAAGATAAATAGTGATGTTGAATCTAATTTGATCACTTTTGACTGAGCATATTTTGATTTACTTTTTTTTTGTCCAACGGCTAAACCGATTTTATTTATATCACTTTTGACTACGAATTTGTTGATGTCCTGCAATTGTTTTCATGCAGGAAAGTGGTGAAAGCATTTATTCAGGGATTTCTTCCCGGAATTGTTTTAAAGATTTTCCTCCTTTTCTTACCTTCAATTCTAATGGTAATGTCAAAATTTGAAGGACATATCTCCATGTCTACTCTTGAGAGAAGATCTGCAACCAGATACTATATGTTTCAATTCATCAATGTCTTTCTTGGTAGCATTATCACCGCACCGCCTTTCAACAATTGAATAATTTTATTCATCAGTCTGCTACAGAGTAATTCTTCTAATATCATGAAAGCATTTCCCCATTTTTATTGATTTCCATTATTACGGCGATTGTGTCTTTTCTATAATAATATTATTAGGGCAATTGTGATATGCATCTTTAGATCTACAAAAAAAAAAAAAAAAACGGAAAAATCGCAAAATTCGTCTTTAGAAAGCTCCAAGTTAATGTTTGATACGAAATGTAAAATTATTTTAAGAAAATCGATAACCAAAATGCTCCATTTTTTTTTTCCTTTTTTTGCAGAATTCCGAAGACAATTGGTGTCTCTATTCCAATGAAAGCACCATTCTTTATTACATACATAATGGTGGATGGATGGGCTGCTGTTGCAGGAGAGATTTTGAGGCTTAAACCTTTAATAATATATCATTTGAAAAACTTCTTTTTTGTGAAGACTGAAGCAGATAAAGCAGCAGCGATGAATCCCGGAAGCCTAAGTTTCCATTCATGCGAACCACAAATACAACTTTATTTCTTGTTAGGCCTTGTTTATGCGTCCGTCTCTCCAATATTGGTTCCGTTTGTCATCATATTCTTCGCGCTGGCATATGTTGTATACCGCCACCAGGTAAAATTTACGCTTTAATAAGTAATTAATTAAGCTTTTAATCTTTGATATGTTCTATAAATCAATTTGTGTTGCCAAGGTGTATGTGTTTATCAAGTCCTGCATCTGTTTTGACTTATCGATCATCTTGCTAGATAAAGTGTTTTAATAAAAACATTTAATTAGTAGTTCAAAAAAAATTAGTTTCGGGGTTTTATTTAACACATTATTTTGTTTTACAATTGCAGATTATTAATGTTTACAACCAAGGATATGAGAGTGGTGGAGCATTTTGGCCTGATGTTCATGCAAGGATCATGACTGCATTAATTGTATCCCAATTGCTTTTGATGGGATTATTAAGCACAAAAGAAGCATCTAAATCGACCCCGATTCTTATTACATTGCCTGTAATAACCATTGCATTTCATTTATACTGCAAAGCTCGGTATGAGCCGGCTTTCGTGAAGTATCCTTTGCAGGTATGTACACTATGTTCAGTTACTCTCTAAAAATCGTAAAATTTGTCCTTTAACTTTGCTTTATATGAATATTCGTCCTTTTAAAAACCATTTTACTCATTTTATGCAATATCCTTACGGAATTGGCAATGTTAGTCCTCGTAGACCCTTTTGCATTTTACCCTCGGTTAGATCTATTTTAGTATCTAAGGCCAGGTGCGGCTCTAGGAATTATGTAATTCGGGTGCAAAATTCGTCAGAGTGATTGTCTTTTAAACTTAAACGTGTACATTATAACTCATTATAGGTTAATACTTAATACATAAAGTAGTTTGTCAATATAAAACAATTAACGGGACGATTTCACACACACACACACACACACACACACACACACACACACATATATATATATATATATATATATATATATATATATATGTGTGTGTGTGTGTGTGTGTGTGTGTGTGTGTGTGTGTGTATAATTATTACTCTACATACATTTTTTTAGCATGTTGGTTGACCTAATCCACTAAACATGGCGCCGCACCTGATTTGCGGTTAACATGTTAAATTTAATTTTATTTGTGTACATAGGAGGCGATGATGAAGGACACATTGGAGCGAGCAAAGGAACCAAACATCGACTTAAAGGACTATCTCAAAAGCGGCGTATATACATCCGGTTTTAAAGCCGGAATAGAGACTCCTACAAGCAATATTGCAGGTGAAGGCATAGTACCCCAACTAGTTATCACGAACGCTACAATGAGACAAATGGCATCCTCGTTTCTTCGCGAAGAATACACCATCACCGCGTTAGACATCGGAAGAAAGTTACCTTGCCTTCATCTTTGGAGTGTTGCAATAATACATGTGATCATACAGATCCTCTCGTCTCGCTTCTCGATCGCTAATCAATCGATCGGAGCCGGAGCCTTAAGAAGGTGCACATAAAACATCTCCAACAACAAATTGTTCATTTGTAAAAATAAATTGACATACTCACACCACAAGATGTTCATTTCGATTTTTTTGGCATGTTTTCGTGCACTTCTCACGCCTAACCTTTGTAGAAAAAGGAGTAAAAAAATGCATTTGGGATTGATCAAATGATTCTACCAATCAATGCATTGAATGTATCGATTATCACTACACGTTTATTATTTTAATGTAAAACAAAGTACTCACTCTATCTACAATTTTGATGCAAAATTACACAATCCATATCAAGATTACTACATTTTTTGTTGTAACTACATCTATTTTATCGATTGTTACTACTACTTTTCAATGTTACTACATTTTTTTGTTGTAACTATATCTATATTATTGATCATTTACTTTTTTTTGAACAAAGAACAAATTTTATTAAAAATCTAGCAAGACGTTAGATAACAAAATGTTCAGATTACAAAACAAAAGATCAAAACTCTAGAAAATGACGATTCACCAAACCAAAAAACAAACAAGACAAACCCAACAACTCCAAGCCGAACAGACAACGATTCAATACCCAACTAGTCATTACCGATGCTCAAAGAAAGAGGATTGACTATCCAAGTCACCCAATCACCGTTGATAATGTTTTTTCTTGCAGTTATCCATGTGAAGCTTCTTCCTTGAACCTCTCCAAATAAATTGTCGGCATTGGAAACTTTGGAGTAAAAATAATAGAGTTTCCAGCCGTCCAAACAGACCAAAGAACAACATTTTTAATGGAATCCCAAATTATAGCTTTCTCACCATACCTTGCTGCTAAAGGAATGTAACAGAAGAATGAATCACAATCCGTAAAGTTCAATCTAGGTATCGAAAGCCAAAAAAAATCTTACACCAAATATATGAGGTTAAGGAGCAAAAGAGAAATAAATGTGAAATATCCTCATCCACCACCTTACAGAAAGGACATAATTGATTGTCAACCTCAATACCTCTATTTACAACATAAGTCTGTGTGGGAACTCGATTGTGTGCAACCTTCCAATTAAAAATATTAACTTTTGACGGAACAACAACATTCCATCTCCAAGGAAAAGAAATAGAACGATCGCCAACTGCTACTACATTAAGCATGATCTTCTTTAACCTGGCCACTAAAAAAATACCATTGGAACTAAGCCTCCCAAAAGGTGTGTCGACATTTCCTGCAATGGGTGAAACATAAGAGAGCAAAGCATTAAGATCAATGAATTCCCCCAACTCTCTCCCTCTTAGCTCTCTTCTCTTCTCCACTCCTAATCCCAACACCAAACCCCCTCTACAAACCTCCCTCTATCACTCATCACACACTCACTATCTTTCTCTTATCGAAAAAGTCTCGGGAAACATACTTAATTCGAGAGTACTCACCCCAACCCAAAAATCTTTCCAAAATCTCACTCTATCTCTCATGCATAGCTTCCATCCAAGAGAGGATAGAAGTTCCACCCCTTTTTTTCAATGTGAAACCTATTTTTTACAATACCACGCCACACTTTACCCTTTCCACTCCTCCTAACTACCTCACTAAATCCCTCTTCCTTTCTATACAACGCACTAATTACTTCATTCCACAACACACCATCTTCTATTTTCCACCTCCACCACCATTTCCCTAGTAGGACAATATTTTTCACCCCAAGCCCCCTACCACAAGCCCCTAGCGATTTTTGCTTCAAAATTGTGTTCCAAGAAATCCAAGCAGAGTATCTCTCATTTTTTCTTGTGTTACTACATTTTTTATTGTAATTTTATTGATTGATACTATTTCTTTTTATGTTACTGTGTAACTACATTGAGTAAATTGATTTGGCAGATTCACTCTCCACAATTTATGGCACGACATTTACTCCAATTTATGACACGACATTTACACCAATTTTTCCAAAACAAATAAAAAAATCATGGGTATTTCGATCCATTTGTTATATATTTGTCCTTTTTAAGTAAACAAAATGGAAGTTGTCCTTCCATCATCATTTATCACATTTTTTTGTCTTTCTGGCCCCTTTCCCAAAACAGAAACAACAACACACTTTGTTTCTCATCTACCATTTTTAAACACTTCTATCTCTCAATATACAACTCCAAATTTGAAAATTCTTTCACCAATTTTTTGTTTTTTCATGCTCTTTATTATGAGACCACGTCCACCATATTCTGACGTAATTTCTGAAAATCTACTATCGAATTCACTATTAATCGAAATTCACTGATTTTCGAGATTCACTAAGTGAATTTCGACAGTGAATCTCACAAAAAACTATGTAATTATATCAAATCAATTCTCAAAATGAAGAGAATGAAAAAATAAAAAATAAAATGGGTGAAGTTTTCATCACGTTTGGATATCTACATTTTTTTCTCTTTCCACCTTCATTTTCAAATACAAATATCTTTTAATCTAGATATCCAAATGTGATGTAAACAGTGAATCCAGCCAATAAATCCCGAAAAACAGTGAATTGGAGAGTGAATTTCGAAGAATAGCGAATTTTGACTGTGGATTTTCGGAAATTACGTCAGAATATGGTGGATGTGGTCTCAAAATAAAGAGCATGAAAAACAAAAAAAAAAACTGGTGAAAATTTTTTCAAATTTAGATTTGTAAATTGAGAGATACAAGTGTTTTAAAATGATGGATGAGAGAGAGTGTGGGTTGTATTTTTTTTAATAACAAGCGCCCTTTTTAAAAAGAAAATTGTCCTTTGTGCAAAAGTTTTGAAAGATGTCCTATTCACTAATTTGGAAAGTATTTTTGTCATTTTGCCTAATTCCCCCAAAAGATATAAGAAAAAGGGAAACGTGGTACTATGTGAGAAATATACTCATAGTTCTCTTATAATGCAAACATATTTTCAAAATAATATTGTAACAAATTTACGTACTTAAAATGCAACATAGAATTGCGGGGAATAGACAGTGGTAGATGACATAATTTAATTCAACCTAAAATACTAAGGCATAAATGGGAATCCAGCATTGCTTCCAATACCATATCAATTTCTCTTAATATGAGTCCTCATCATATTAAATCTCATTGAGTGAAATAAATAAACTAAACAAGTATAATTAGTGAATAAGAATGTCACCTTCTGTCAAATTATTATCATATTATTCTAATGTATTACACTTTTGTCAATCCCACAAATAGAGAGCTTGTCATTCTTGCCATTACCCTTATAATACAATGTTTTCCGGAGCCTAAATAACGAAAAATAATAATAAGTTAAAAGCTAACCAAATTTGCTATTTATTTCGACCAGTAGGTGGCAACTCAAAACCGCCCAACATCCACTGAATTAATTACCCTTAGGCATGGGGCGTGTCATATGATCTTCAAGCGATTCTCGAAAACTCCTAGCTAAAATAAGGGATCTACAAATATCTAACCAAGACTCACTCGACAAGCATAATGCACATTATCGTAACATTCATCTAACATTACTACATGACATAAAATTAAATTAAATAAAAATAATTTGAATCTTCAGAAAAATACATGCCGACAGTGATCCTACATGACATTGCATTATGTAACGTGTGTAGCCTAGAATCTGCAAATGATTTGAGTTTCGCTTATCATCAACTGCGTTGGTTCCGCATTGCTAGCCCCGGCACTACGTTGGTAGCATCGAATCTCAAAATCGGAATAAATTTTGCCTTTATTCTCGGTAAAGATCATATTTCGTGAATTCAGTAATTTATTTGTGTAAAATTTAATTGCAAAAATCAATTAAAGAATTAAGAACAAAACGCAACCCTTCAAATATATAATTCTTACCTCTCACTATAAAAAAGAATTGACCAACCTCTAGCGACAAATAGTAGAATTATTACAAAAGGATAATTTCTAATGACAATAACTTTGTTTGTCACAAAAAAAATCATTAAATAATGCCAAAAAGAAGTTTGTCATGAAACCATATTTTCCTTTTACCGAAATGAAATGTTTGTTCCGAACGTACACTACCCAACGTGCGGGTCCTAGAAATTTTTTGGAAAGTCGGGCAAATATTAAAATAAAAAATCCGATTTCAATCTCAGGCAACCCATATTCCGTTCTCCTCTTTTTACTCATTTTACTCCTTTTAGTCAAGATAATGTTCTACCTCATGCGTACCCTCCTCGTCGCTGCCTCTGTGCCGCCTATTCCGTCGCCTCCACCATACCCGGCCAACAACCAACCTCTGTCGCTCCTCAGCCGATTCTCCTACTCGCCCTCATTTTCTATGCCTCTCCGGCTCTCCCTATAAGCAATCATGAAGTCGCATTCCCCACCATGCTTTTACGTGAATTTCATGCCGCTGCTTTCCTCGGGTTTCATTTCTCTCATATTTGTTAATATGGCACAGTTTTCATCTTCACCATCCATCTAGGGTTTCACGATTTTTGATTTGGAAGGTTTAATAATCTACTTTACTTGTTCTCATTTGATTCTTATTTGATTTTCTCATATTATCTCTTGTTGAATCCTAAGATTTTTCTATTCTACTGAAAATGAATGTCATGGTTTATGATTGAAGTTTTTTTTCCAAGTCTAAGGTATATGAGACTTAAGCTCTGATTAGTAGAATTTACATCGCAACAAAGGAGTTTAATTGTTTTGAAAATAATTCATCAAACTCTCTGTTCTCCATTTATATTCATCAGGAATTGTAGGCCATTGAATCATATTTAGTAGTTTGACTTATGCCGTTATCCTTCGTGTTTCTAATGTCATGTTTCCATAAGCTTGGAATCTGGGGCTCGTCTCGTGGATGTTGAGATTTCATTGGCATGTATCACATTTGAGCTAATTTAGGTTGATGCAGTGTATCATGTAGTTTTTAGTGTTATGTGGTGTTTTTAATCGGCGGGTTAGATCATGAACAAAGGTCATCATCCTCAAACATGTTTATTTATGATTTGCATAGAGGTGGAGCAAAAGTACAAGTTATTGTTGATTCATTTGTCATGCGAAGCATCATCCTCAAACTCGTTTTAAATAATATACATTTGGTGACAAAACATTTGTCATCTGAAGCATCTTTGTGAGAGTCGTCACAAAGAATTTGACTATTTGTGAAAATTGATATAGTGACGATTTTGAAGCCTTTTGGTGACGATGAACTTATCACAACAAACTCGTTTGATGACTAATCGGTTTGTCATGAATGCGAGGTAGATCTTGGGTGATGAAAATTATAGTTAGTCACGATAGAACCCTTTAGCATCGCCACATATGTAAAGGCCGGCGTGATGAATTTTTTTAGCGGCGAAAACTTTTACTGACGAAAAGAGGTACTATTCACAACGAAATTTTTCGTCACTAAAAGGTCTACTTTTGTAGTGTCCAATGGATGCCGACTGCGATAAACAATTGACGGTGACTGTTGGAAACGAGAGATCAAATCTACACAATTAGATAAAGTTAAAAACATGAAACCCTAGATCATAAAGGAAACAAAAAAAACAAATTAACTTATCAAGAAATTGTTGATACATGCGGTAATTACTGCTCCGAATCATCTTGATCCGCGTGTTGTTGATCAATAGCATAGTCGGGACGATTAGATATCAAAGAATTCAGTGTTCATATTTTCGAACTGATGTTCTGTGGTGAAAAATGATGTCACAAAGGTGTAATTAGGAGCTTTTAAAACTATTTTGGGGTCGGTTCAACCGAGTCACCCGTGCTCAGTTGTGGGTCCGCCAACTCGGCACATAACCCAATCGACTCGACCATGAACTTTTTTTTTTTATGCTAGAAAAACATAAAAGACTCAAAAGCCCTTATTACAAAATTTGGGGTGTTACATGTAATTTTCTTTTTTATCAGTGAATAGTTATGAAAGTCATTCAATGGATAATTAATGGATGTCATTTTTGACATTTTTCACCTTTATTGTCCTCCAGGCTAACTACCCTTAATTAGTTTTAAAGGAAACGAAAAGTTACTACAAAAGGTAAACCAACCCACCTTAATTAAGTCATATAACCAAATTTCGCCTTATTTAAATTGTCTTAATTAATGTAAGGACCCTTAAAAAATATTTAAGGTGCATGTTTAACTTTAATGGATAAAACTGGTATATATCCCAAAATAAAGCATATAACATTAATGAAATAAAATACTACTACTAATGTAAACAAAGTCTATAGAAACGTAAATGGTCCGTTCCATTTATATGGATAGTTAATATGGTTTTTTTTAATGGTCACCTTTAAACTCGCCATTGTAGTGGAGATTAATATAGTACACTTTTTAAGAACTCAAAACTTAATTTAGCCACATGACATTTCTTGCATATATATTAACCTCAAGAAGATTGCAAAAATATAGGGAAATATTGCTGGTTCTAGAAATCCCAAGTTATATATATATATATATATATATATATATATATATATATATACCATTTTACAAAAGACATTTTATAAATCCTTTGTTCAAGGTTAGATCATCAAGCAAGTAAATATTACAAGATGAACAGAAAATTTTGCTTAACATTTGCTGCATCGTGGCTGCTATTAACTCCATGTCTTGTGAAATCTGATGGCTCAATTTTTGATGTGACCAAATATGGTGCAAAGCCAGATGGTTCAGACATTAGTCAGGTACATATTATATATATATATATATATATATATATATATATATATATATATATATATTTGAACAGCTAAGCAGTAATTTTTAAGGTTAAAGGTTGTGAATGATCATTTTTGATCTAAAATGAGGAAAAAGACAAAAAAAAGATAGTGGTTGAAAATGATAAAACGCTGCATTCTTACACACATGTATTCATTACACGTTATATCTTATTTTATTCTTCCTAGCATCCTACTGTAATTTTATTACCCAGCAAGATGTTGGAGTCCTAAAAGAGAGTACAATTCAGAACAAGTTACGATGATTAATTATAAAGACAAAAGACAATCAAAAGACAATTTAGAACATCTATTATTGGTACATAATATATATACACTATAAAAATTACATATTTTGACTCCTAATTTCTTAATTTTCTCAAAATTAACCCTATCTTTCATATATAATGTCATTTCTATCTCTTAACTATATTTTTTATGTCTATAAACTTGCTAGATTTCTTTAAATGAAATTTTCATTGTTTTTCAAATAAAAATACACATTTGGACTCCTAATTTTCTTTATATTCTCAAAACTAACCCTATCTTTCATATATAATGACATTTTATCCCTTAACTATATTTTCCATGTCTCGCAACTTGCCAGATTTCTTTTAATAAAATTTTCATTGCTGTTAAAAAAAAACTATTTTACAGAAAAATTATTTTAAAAGCATTCTTTGAATTCGGTGGTCAATAGCCACCTTATGTTATTAACCACAGAAAAACTAGATGATGTGAAAAAATCTATTAAATCATCTTAACTGATCCTCACCTGATCATTTGAACGCAGTTCATTAGCCCACCCGAATGTAAATCCCTGGCTCTGTCCTTGAACGAAAGTTTTACAATATACCTAATGTATCTACAAAAGCTATATACATATACACATATACATATATATTATATGATGAATGTGTGTTATTTTGTTAGGCTATCTTAAAAGCTTGGAAGGATGCTTGTGCATCAACATCGCCAAGCACAGTCGTTATTCCAAAAGGAACATATTCCGTAGTGCAAGTAGATCTTTCCGGGCAATGTAAGGCCCCGATCCATCTTCAGGTGGAGGGTATCCTAAAGGCTCCTTCAGATCCATCTAAAACCGATTACGGGACATGGATAAACTTTATGTACATTGACCAACTCACTATATCGGGTGGAGGCAACTTCGATGGCCAAGGGTTCGAGGCTTGGAAAAAGAACAATTGCAACAAGAATACTCATTGTCCGAAGTTCCCATATGTAAGTTCCTCTTTTCGTGGTACACATACTTACTGAAGTGTATAAAATGTTAATTATTTTACTTACGTGTATCCGTTTCGCAGAATATGAGCTTCAATTTCTTAACAAATTCCACGATCCGTGATGTCACCACCTCAAACAGCAAGAATTTCCACGTCAACGTTCTTGGATGCACGAACTTGACATTTGTTGGCTTCACAGTTGATGCACCAGGAACCAGCATCAACACAGACGGAATACATATAGCAAGATCAAAGCAGATATACGTAACGGATTCAACAATAAAAACCGGGGATGATTGTATATCAATCGGTGATGGTACAGAGGAACTCCATATTACAGGTGTAACATGCGGCCCCGGGCATGGAATCAGCATTGGAAGTCTTGGCAAGACCAAAAATGAGGATCCTGTCCGCGGAGTGTACGTGAAGAATTGCACATTCATCGAAACACAAAATGGTATAAGAATTAAAACATGGCCGGCTTCGCATGAAGGACTTGTCACTGAAGTTCATGCAGAGGATATCATTTTACAAAATGCTGGCACTCCTGTTGTTATTGATCAAAGATACTGCCCCTGGAACCAGTGCCAATTAGATGTATGTATAAAAGTCTTTATTACTATATTATTTCTGAATATCGTGTACAACAATTTCATCTCTTTAATTCTTTCACGGCGTAAGATAATGAAAACTCAGATCGTTTTGAATTTGCAGACCCCATCGAAAATTAAGATTAGCAAATGCAGCTTTAAGAACATCAAGGGCACTTCACAGACTGCGGAAGCCATTAAACTTGATTGCAGTAGTGCGGTTCCATGTGAAGAGGTCGAGGTTGGGGACATTGATATAACATACACCGGACCTGAAGGACCTATCAAAGCAACTTGCTCCAATGTGAAGCCCATACTTTCTGGTACTCAGAAGCCGCAACTCTGCACTGCCCGGCTCTGCCTTTTCGGAGCTAAATCGGCTTCTTGAATTATAGAAGTTGGGAAGACATTATCTTCTATGGACTTTTCCCATTTTTGGCTCATTTTTTAATCCAGTTTTTCGGCTTTTCCCATTTATTTTGGGTCTACAGTGTCCCACATTGGCTAAATATCTAATTAATTAGGTCTTTTGATATGTATTCAAAATAAGGCTTTTAGTTTTTTTTTAATTGGATTCATTAGTGAGATGTAACACTTTAGATAAACTCTTATCGCCTTTAGTCCAATGTTTGGGCTTTTGTTAATTTGGGTTGTAGAAGAGTTCTTTTTGTAATCTCTAGTATAATGATATCGTTTCTTTTTATCCGTGGATGTTGGTCAGTTTGCAAAATCACGTATATTTGGTGTCTCGTATCGGTTTAATATTTTTCTCCTCTCTTCTTTTTTATTGTTTTTGTTATAGTCATTAAGGGCTATAGCTTCGAATTCCTTTTCCAACAAAATGATATCATAGCCTTGTTTTTCAACTTTGTTAAAAAGTCATCGTGAAAATAATTAAGTATTATTTTGAAATTTTTGACTTATGTGTAAATTTTGAGATGTAGCAGATTAAGGTGAAGGTTTCAATGTTGTTTCGATTGTGTTGGATTGATTTGTCTTTTGGAGCTTGTGGAGAACGTTCAACATTATTACATATTTGTTAAGTCCCACTTCAGCTAAAATTTCAATTTGGCCTTTTGGTATGTATATTATAAATATGGAAACTTGATGAAGTATGCCTGAAAGAAAAAACTTGTTGTGATATACCCTGCAAAATAGCATTTGGAGAATATGCTATTTCGTACCAACATATATATGAACCTTTTCATTTCCCAAGTGCTAAGAAATATCCACGCAACATTGAATTCTCCACGCTTTCGTGACGTAAGAACCTAGAGGAATCAAGCGACGCTTTCGTATCGATTTTCGACGCATTCGTGACACCTTCATGATGCTTTAGCAAGTAGCAATTTCGTGACGCTTTCATGAAGAATTTCATGATTCAAAGTGACGCTTTCGCATTTGTGATTTCGTGACGCCTTCATCCAGATTTTGTAAACAAATGTTGATATATATAAAATAAAGAATCATGTACATTTCACTATGTATATCGATATTGTAAAGTAGATAAATATAGTATTTTTTAAGAGTATATGATGCAAGTGTTATTAGACAAACTCAAATTGTTGTTTGAGCTCGGCTGATAGTTTTAAGTGTTAACTTCAATGGTTTAAAACTAGTAACATCAAATATTAATGGAATTAAATACTATTACAATATCTTGAAACGAATGGGTAGCAAATATGGTTCTTAAATGCCACCTATAAAGTCACCATCTCATGGAGACTAAATACAATCCTAAATGCTTAAATCTTTCTTTCATCATATGGACCTTGATCAAGAAAAATTGCTAAATACCATGTATTGTATAAAAAAGATATTTTATAAACAACATTTATTTGTGCTTTTTTTTTCAAGGTAAAACCATCAAGAAAATAATACAAGATGAATTGCAAAATTAGCTTGATATTTTGTTCCTCGTGGCTGCTATTAGTAGCATTTCTTGTGAAATCACATGACACAACTTTTGATGTGACCGCATATGGTGCAAAGCCCGGTAGTTCAGACATCGGTCTGGTAAATGTCTTATATTTTGAGACGGATATGTTTATTTATGTAATTTCTTGAATGGATTTCTTTTATAGGCTTTCACAAATGCTTGGAAGGATGCTTGCACATCCACATTACCGAGCACGGTCGTTATTCCAAAAGGCACATTCGCACTAACAAAGGCGGATCTTGTGGGACATTGCAAGGTCCCGATCCATTTTCGATTGGAAGGTACACTACTGGCTCCTTCAGATCCATCTAAAACCGATTACGGGTCATGGATAAACTTTAATTACGTTGATCGACTCACTATATTTGGTGGAGGCACCCTCGACGGCCAAGGATTTGAGGCTTGGAAAAAGAATGATTGCAACAAGAAATTACATTGCCATGAATTCCCATATGTAAGGTTCCTTTCTTTGTGGTATACTTTGATCGATCAATATATGACTCTAATTTTTTACTATATTTATACCCAATAAGAGGCTTTAAAACATTTTTAATGCTTGAATTCTTTTTATTTTTAATACGACGTAATACTATATGCGACAAGCACATACAAAAAGAAATATTTCAATAAAGTTACCAATAGTGATACTTTTTTTCTTACGCCGCTTTTGCAGAATTTGAGCTTCAATTTTGTCACCAATTCCACTATTCGCGACGTCACCACCGCAAACAGCAAGAATTTCCATGTTAATGTTCTTGGATGCAAGAATGTGACATTTAATAACTTCACGGTTTCTGCGCCAGAACCAGCAGACGGAATACACATAACAAAATCAAAGGAGATATATGTAACGAATTCAATAATTAAAACCGGGGATGATTGTATATCAGTCGGTGATGGGGCAGAAGACCTCCATATCACTGGAGTAACATGTGGTCCCGGACATGGAATTAGTGTCGGAAGCCTTGGCAAGACCCCCGGTGAGCAACCTGTCTGGGGAGTTTATGTGAAGAATTGCACATTCATCGAAACACAAAACGGTATAAGAATAAAGACATGGCCAACCTCCTATGAAGGACTTGTTACTGAAGTTCTTGCAGAAGATATCATCCTACAAAACGCCGGCAATCCGGTTATTGTGGATCAAAGATACTGCCCTTGGAAATTGTGCAACTTACAGGTTTGTCTTTATTGCACCATACATTTGATGGGTGACATTCTTATAACAAGGACAAAAAAATATATGTCTTTATATCTTTATATATAAATGAAACTCATCTGACAGTCGTACTCAATAAAAACTACTTGCGCATAATTCTTCCTAGAAATTCTCAAATCTGGACACCATAATGTGAGGCAAACGGACATGGAATTAATAGCATTTTCGAAGTTACTTGAATTTTGTCTCTTTACACATAGGGTCGTCCGTAGGTTTTAAAGGCTCTAGGCCTATTTATCAAAGTAGCGGCCTTTTGAAAGTATCAAACCGTTTTCCAAAGATATGATGCATGTTTTAAGTAATAAACTCAATAGTCCGAGAAAAAATATGGTCCTTAAATTTTGATATTGTTTTTGAGGGCCTTAGGTCATGGCCTCGTAAGCCTATGTCCAAGGGCAGGTCTGTTTACACGTAAAACCTATCTAACGGTACATAGGTTGAATAGTTTGTAGTTTTGTTTCACCTATTTCATTGGTGATTGATGATGTATACTAATGAAAACTTGTATTATATCTGAATTCACAGATACCATCAAAAGTTAAGATTAGAAAATTAAGCTTTAACAACATCCGAGGCACTTCAAAGACCGCGGAAGCCATTAAACTTGATTGCAGCAGTATGGTACCATGTGAAGATGTCGAGGTTGGCGACATTAATATAACATACACCGGAACTGAAGGCTCTATCAAAGCAACTTGCTCCAATGTGAAACCTAAACTTTTCGGCCTAAGCGAAACTCGACCGCCCTCGCTATGCCTTTGCGCGCTTAAATCTCCATGAAATATAGAAAATATTCATAATCATCAAACATTGGATGGGGTGTTTCTGTTTTTTAGATTTTAGCTTTTTTCGTAAAATGTGTGTCTCATGTCATTTTATGTAACTTTTATATAAACTAAATGGAGTAGACGTATCATTCTTGTATATTTTCTTTTTTTATAAATCTTTTTTTCATGCAATGGAATACTACATGGAAGCAACTAAGGGGCATTCGAAAATTAAGTTCAGGGTTGTTGCAGTTTCCTCACTTTCGTGTGCAATGTGCAAGGACAACATAAGAAGGCTATAAAATTGTTTTGTAAGATGATGAATGGACATGATTCACCAAAGAAATTGATAAGCGTGGAGGCCTTGATGTTGACGAGCTTTTTGAGTAGGGTGATGACTGATTTAATTAGAAACATCTAAGTTAGACTTATATTTTATCTATGTTTTGAGCTTTTAAACTTACGAATACCCTTAGTTCCCTAGAAGTTAGAGAATAATATATGATCTTTTATCTCATTGTAATCTTGGAGCCTGGTCGTTGCCGCCTATTTAGTACATGTTTAATTGTAGATTTTCTACATCAATTCCGCCTATTTAGTACCTCTTTAATTGTAGATTGTCTACGTCAATTCCGGTCTATAATTGGAGTGGAGTGGAGTGGTGTGGAATTACGTTTTTCCAGGATTATAGAGCATTGATCTTAATTCTACGACGTCATATACTTCATGATAGAGATTATATTTATATGATGCTATTAAATGATAGTTTATTATCATGATTCTACTAGTAAATTTCCACTTAAGAGGCTTTGTAATTTGAAAATTTTAATACGGGTCATGGTTGTCCGGACAGTTCAGATCCGTATTTAATTAAGTAAATCCGGGATGAATCATTAAGTATCTCTTTTCACTTTTATCTTAACATCAATCCAATCGGAATTCCCTATTTAGTTTCATTTATATTTAGATACTCAAGAATTAAAACTTAATGACAATCTCTGACTAATTTAACAGGCAAAATTGCAATTTTAGTCCAGTAAGTTGTCACTTTTTTTTTTGTTTTATTCATGTTATTACTCTGATCAACTTTGGTTCTATAAATTTGCAATTTTTTTTGCAATTTTGGTCATGTCTCGCCGGAAATCGCTGACAGGGCACAAACTCCCGCCAAATTCGATGATATGGCAATAACAACTTACCATTTCATCCTCCTAGTCTACGTCAGCTATTTTTAGAGGACTAAAACTGCTTACGTACTAAATTACAGGACTAAAATTGTACTTAGAAACTTCATCACTAACTTCTTTGAGGTCTCCCTTACTAAAGATAAATCCCACATTTCCCTGCAAATTTAATGTTGTTCATTCAATATTTCTTGATATGCAGACGTCGGGCTCAAAAAAAACCCTACACAATTTTATGATTTACTCCTCAAAAAAGGGTATAAAATGATCAGGAAAAATAAAAAAACCAGCTTCACTAGACTTCATTTTCGACTTACCGGAATTGCAAGTACTGCAACTCTAGGAAAACAACTTCACGTACCGGAAGCATCCTGGAAACACTTGGCAAAAGATGGGAACCTTCAATTACTCGATTTAAACTCTATAAATTAACGGGGACTTTACCACAAAAAATTATGCTTTGGAAACAAGCTTCAGACATTGATCACTTTGAGTAATTTCTTGTACGTTCGGACCAATTCCAAACACATTAGGTCAGTGCGGCTCTTTAAATAGGATCCAAATGGGCGAAAACTATCTAACGGGCCAATTCTAAAAGGGCTTTTGAGTTTGCCTAAACTAACTCAAGTTGAAATTCATGACAATCTTTTTTCTGGTGAATTTAATTTCCAGAAACTGATACTATTTAATTCCACAATATTCGGCCAAATTATTCTTTCAAATAATTACCGGCTTTCGGGTCATTTACCGGCAAGCATTGGAAATTTCTTTGGTGTTTAGAAGCTCTTAATTATTTACTCGATGGAAACAACTTCACCGGTAACATACCGGCTGATATCGGTAGATTAGAGCAGTTATCAAAGTTGGATTTCAGTTAAAATAGCTTCCATGGTTCAATAAATAGCAAAGTTGGATTTCAGTTAAAATAGCTTCCATGGTTCAATAAATAGCAAAGTTGGATTTCAGTTAAAATAGCTTCCATGGTTCAATAAATAGCACCTGAAATCTGTGTTTGTAAGTCTTTAACTTCTGTTCTTAGTAGAAATCGGTTTTTTTAATCCTATCTTCCTCATAGGTTTGGTATAAGGGGCGGGCTACGTTTACAACGCTCTTTTGGTATAAGGGGAGGGTCAGGATATGACATTGTACAAACCTTTTACAGTTAATTTTATAAGAGGATTGGCTTATTAAATAAAATAAAAAAAGATAACCTTACAATTTTTGAAATTTTAGTCCTGTAAGTTATCACATAAGCAATTTTAGTCCTCCAAAAATAGCTGACGTGGACTAGGAGAATAAAATGGCAAGTTGTTATTGCCATGTCTTCGAATTTGGCTGGATTTTTTGCCGCGTCAGCATGCAGTTTCCAAGAGGCAGTACCAGAATTGCAAAAGAATGCTAACTTACAGGACTATAGTTGAGATCGAATAAAACATGACTAAAATTGCAATTTTTCCCATCTTACATGAGCATTATTACATTGAAAATCACTGACTTATTTTACATGAGCATTATTCCCGTGAAAATCAGTGACTCAGTTCTCATGAGCATCATAGAGTGAATTTTCGTCTTAGGAATTTCATAATGTGGGTAGACATTATATACACTAAAAAACAACCACGTTTTTAGGTTTGTTTTCCAGTGTAAATAACGTATCCTCGCAAAATGAAAGACACCACAGAAACATTACGCATGAAAGGATGCAGAGGGTAATATATACCTGCACGTATCCTAGAGAAATTAATTCTTCATTATAGCATTCCCGGTTATCGGATTATAATAGTCGCAGTGACAAAACACATCGCAATTATAACAACCACCATCGCAGCATACGTTATGAAGTAATTTGCGATTCGAATGCTTCCATATGTGTATTTCAGCAAATTTTGAGAAGGGTATTTCAGACATTTCAATCGCGACCACCTCCTTTTCCTCAAGTAGAAAATTCAGTATTTGTTGATGAAACATTGCCAAACTGGCACACAAAGGCCAGTACAAAAACTCCAAATATTATCAGTGTTGATTTCTCCATTCCAGACTTAATTTGTTTTTACACTGCACATTTTGATAGAGAGATTGGCCTTATGAGCTCTATATATAAACATAATATACATACATACATACATACATACATATATATGAAGGGTGTTATGAACAAGAATATTTTTAAATTCTGGCCATAAAGTCGCATTCGGTTTGAGAATCTAAGAGCGGCTAATATTGGCACTTGACAGCTTCGGTTTTACTTTTTTTAGTAATTAAGTAATACGAGCGCCTACTATGTTTGACCGCCTGCAATCTTCGTAGTTTACAGAATCATAATTTATTGCTAGAGTACTTCTACAGAATGTGAATTGGTTTGGTTTGATTGAGATTTTTATCAAAATAATAGGGTGATATGAACAAGAATATTTTTAAATTCTGGCCATGATGTCCCATTCCGTTTTAGAATCTAAGAGTGGCTAATATTGGCATTTGACAGCTTCGTATTTTTTTATTTTTACTATTTAATTAGTACGAGCGCCCGCTAATTTAACCGCCTGCAATCTTCGTAGTTTATGGAATCATAATTTATTGTGAGAGTCCTACGGAATGTGAATTGGTTTGGTTGAGATTTTTATCAAAATAATGTTTTTTTTTCAAGTAATTTTGTAGCCGGAGCAATGACAAAAATGCTAAGTAGGCTAGCTTACAGGAATAATATTACAATTTTGCCTTATTGCACCCTACCAGTGGATGGGGGAAAATTTGATTTTTCGTCCGGTAACTTTACCATCTTTCGATTTTCGTCATGTTTTTACTCCGGCGAGAATTTTAGTCCTGTATCTTTTAAAATGGTTGCAAAAATAGTCCTATCCAACCGGAAAAGCTGACTGGATTATTTTTCCGACGTAAAATGCTGATGTGGCTGCCACCTAACGCTGACGTGGCCCCTAATCCCATTTTTTTGCCAACTAGGACGAAATAAGTCAATTTCCTTTTTTTGTTGAGAAAAATTGCCTTTTCATTTCCTCTCAAAATCATTAATTCCTAAACCTCCATCGTCTCCTGCAATTTCCCCACACCTTCAATTTCCTTCTCCCTCACTTCACCTTCCCTTCGCTAATCAACCCTTTCATTCCAACAAAAAAAGACATTTGCAACCTACCCTAAATTCGAAGACAAAATCGTGGGGACTATTTTACTTATCCGTTTGTGCAAAAGTCTTGTTCAAATTTGTCGTGTGTTTGGTTAGGGAAATGCGTTCATGGGCTTAGTTTGTGAAGTGGGCTGGAGTTTGATTTGTATGTTGGTGCTTCGTTGATTGATTTTTATGCGAAGTTTGCCTTCTTGGAATTCTTTGATTGCTGGGTATATGAAGGATTTGGTTTGGGAAATGTAGCTGAGGAGATATTCAGGTAGATGAGGGAAAAGAATGTTGTCTCTTGGACTGCTTCTTTATGCTACTCAACCTTCGAAGAATAATTAGTCGCTGCGGATGTTGCACTTTATGTAAGAAATTAGGACATTTTGCTTCTTCATGTGCTGGCCCTAGGAGATTTGAACCACAGCTATATGTGAGTAGATCAAGAAAACAGAAAAAGACTCTGCTTTTTTGCTTTTCGATTTGCTCGCAAATAAGAACCCTCATGTGTACAAAGAAAACCCTTCTGCTGCATTTACTACTAATGCCCCTTTGCAAGATCCTGATCCTGTTTGTGTTGTTATGGTTAATACTGCTGGTTTGGGTACAGAATTGGCCTCTGGTTTAGTGCAGATTTCTCCTCCCCCTCCTGGTTTGCATGATGTGGTTAATGATGGAATAATGAATGACAAGATCAGTGACCCTGCTGCACTTCCTTGTGTTGCAAATGATGCGGTTTTTTGTTCCTTGCCTGTTGGATGAAATTTATGTTTATATCTCTTGCTTCTTGTTCTTTTTGACCCTCGTTGTTTGGGATTTGCTACTATTTTTCTGAATGTTGATAGTTGCTTGAGGTCATCTTCTAGCTTCATATGCCCTTGGATTGGCATAGGCATTTTTAAGGATTTTGGTTACCCTTGGTGTACCTTTCAGTTGTGTATGCAGGCTCTTTTATCAGCTAGGTATTCTTTGCTTTGCTAATAAAGGTTTTGTAAATCCATCTAAGTTTATTATCAGCTGAGTATGAAATGTTTGGATCAGCAAAGCTGTTCTTTGATTGCTCTGCTGATGAAAATATAGTGTACTCAGCTGATGTTGTGTTGTTGTTCTTGGGATATGCTCTGTGAGATAACTCTCATATGACCCCTGGTTTTTTTTCTTGTTTAGGATGTAATAATCTTGTACTATTACGTACCATGGATAACTTTCATTTTTGCAAAACAGTCAATTACACACAAGATGTAAACTTTTATCTTCTAAAAATAGAAGAGGATCGAGCAAAACAAAAAAAAAAGGTTGAAGAAAGAAACTTTTATGCTATTTTTTTTATTATCACTGCTTAGTACACATGTATGGGAACTTCGATCATCTGATGTCATGTGCTGTGCATATGAAGAAAAAGATTTTTGCTGAGGTTTTTTCATTTTTTTTTTATTAATTTTCAGATTATGTAATCCAAAATTTCCCCTCCTTACCACACAGCACCTGCTGTGAATGTATATCACAAACTTTAGCCCATATTTATACCACTTTTCAAAGGAGTCTGAAAAGCATAGGAGATAGAGTTTTGTCCTATTCAAACTAGTAGATAAATTATATTCAAACATATTGAAATTCTACTACACATTTATCCTAAAACAAATGCCTCTTAAACACAAATTATCACCAAACATATGCTGTCGAAGTTTTCAAATATAAGCCTGATCTTGAACTGAACCGGATAATGGCAATGGTGTTCTTCCTTATCTGTCCATAATTATCCCCTTATTTTTTTCGTTTTGAACTTCATTGTCATGATCAGATTCCAACCCGTCATTGTTACGGTTAATATCTTCAGCATCGCCAGAATTTAAAAGGGAAAACAAAAAGATTATGAAACACAAACAACCTAATTAATCATGAAATCAATCATCACCACCCATAAACTACCAGAGTATACTTGTTCTTAATCCACCTGAAACCCCTTTGACTTTCCTTTCTTGAAATTAATCACCACCTTCGTCTTGTTATCATATGGTCTTGATGATGGCCCCCCATGTCCATATGGTCCACGGTAGATGTCTATCGAATCCATGCTTCACACCACCTGATTCAATGAAATCTTAGCCCTTCCTTCGATGCCAAGGGCTATTGCAGATGGTTTTTTCTATTGGAATGGAGGGTTGATTGGGGAAGATGAAGTGAGGCAGAAGGAAATCGATTTTTTTAAGAGGGAAGAAAATGCGAAAGAGGGGAATGGTTGGAGGGAATTTCCCACCAGAATCAGCTTATTTGGAGAGGGAAAAGTCAAAATTAGGTTATGTGGCATCCACATCATCAAGTTTTCCGGAAATTGAGTCCAGTCAGCTTTTCCGGCTAGACAGAACCATTTTTGCAACATTTGTAACAGATATAGGACTAAAATTCTCACCGGAGTAAACACAGGACGAAAATCGAAAAATGGAAAAGTTATCGGATGAAAAATCCAATTTTCCCGTGGATGGGTGACGTTTTTGTAAAAAGAAAAAAAGATATTTTGTCTTTTTGTGTAAATGAAACTAATCAGACGGTCCATTTCAATAAAACTAATTACCATTGGACGCGCCGTCCCGGAGTTTTAACGGCTCTAGACCTATTTATCAAAGTAGGGGCCCTTTGAAAGTAACAACCCGTTTTTCAAAAATATGAGGTGTATTTAGACTAATAAACTTGGATTAAAAATAATCTAGAGCCCTAAATTCTGATAATTAATTTTTTAAGGGCCCTAGGTCATGGGATTGTAAGCCTATGCTCAGGGATGGGTCTGTTTACACGTTAAATCTGTCTAACCATGCATAAGTAGAATATAAGAATATTCTTCAGTGATGATTGATGAGGTATACTAATGAACACTTATTTATTTGCCGAATTTACAGATACCATCATAAGTTAAGATTAGCAAATTCAGCTTAAAGAACATCCGAGGCACTTCAAGGACCGTGGTAGACATTAAAATTGATTGCAAAAATTTGGTTCCATGTGAAGATGTCGAGGTTGGTGACATTAATATAAAATACACCCGAAATAAAGGCCATGTAAAATCAACTTGCTTTAATTTGGAACCTAAACTTTTCGGCACCGGACGCTGCCGAAAGACTGCACTGCCCCTGTTAGGGCTTCAAGTACATTGTGCCAGTAACCTTGTCCTCCCTCTGTACCCTGTTTAAACGATGCCATTTTGAGTCAATGTAGTGCGCTACTCTCTCTTTTCTTTTTTCCCCCATTTTTTGGCATATTCCTACCACTCAACCTGCCGCGTTTATTTTCCTTCCCCACATTTTTGCTCTTTTTTTCCTAATCCTTATTTAGCTTTTAATAAAAATTATAAAAATAATATCCATTACCATTTGATGTGTATAAAACATATAATGGTCAACTAACGGATAGGGTGTTTCTGTTATGTTGGTGTAACGCCATGTCCCAGATACCGAGTCCTTATCCAAACAGTGACGTTCAACACGTAACATTTAGAGTAACCCTAAATCTCAAGTGAGCCTCATGTCATATAAGAGTAATTGAAAATTCACGCGGAAGAAAAGAAGCAGAAGACTCGGGAAATCAGGCCCTTAGGGTCTTTCCAAAACTACCATCAAACCGAATACTGACAACTAAATTATAAATAACTAAAAGTAAATACTATTATTCATTACAACTGACTTATCTAAAAAGAAGGAATAACTACCAACGGAAACTTAAACATAGATAACCTCATTGCTCCACTCTTGAGTTAGCATTCCAAGCTCATCATCAACTCAGCATGTACCTGCAATCTTCAAATTCCAAATAAAGGAGTGATCACTGGCCACATGCTCAGTAAGGAGAAAGAAGATCAAAAGGGACTCGTGTATGTCGGAGACATGAATCTACTTCATCCACTTTCACAAACAAGTTGAAAGAAAATACTTGAAGCATAAAGAAATACATTTCAAAGGGGATGACAAATGAATAAAAAACATGTCTACTTACTAGATCAGTTTATCTTGCACGTACTTGTTAAGTTACATTAGTTACTTATTTAACCTACTCGTGTTCTTGACATAATTTTGTCTTGTATTGTCTTGTTTCTTACTCACTTAACATAACATAAAGGTATGGTGCAACACGGATGATATGACGTACTAATCATACCTTTAACTTAGGACTTAAAGTACCCAAGGTACTCCGTACAATACATCGTCTTTAAAACGACATGGCAATTACAGCTAGTCATACTTCCGACGCGGGACTTGAGTACCCATGGTACTACTCTATACAGTACATTTCTAGGTCATTAACAATAAACAAATAGGAGCACATAAAGCATATAGATTCAAATTAAATTCCACATCTAACCTACGTGAACATATAAAGGTTGTAACAACACCATACTCCCAACCTATCTCCACAATTAATACAAGACAAAACCAATTAAACATGACTAGAACTTGAAATAATTTTCTCAAAACACTGTGGACAACACAGAACAACCAGGAGGCCAATCAAGGAATTTTCTGGGTCGCTTAACCGAGAGAGGCTCTCGGTTCAGCGAGCCAATTGATGCCCGGACTCAATTCTAGCATTCATCCGACAGACTATCCTAAACACAAAACATATCCAATTTTGTGCACTTTAACCATAAAACAGAGCTAAAACATCTTGAAACATTTCTTTTCTTTGAGTAACACCAAACAATCAACAATTGAGAAAAGAATACAAAATTATATTTTCTCAAGTATTTACTCAGTACCAAACATGGGCTTAGTTCTCTAGAAGTTATAGCATATTATATAATCTTTTTTGTCCAGAAGATAGACAAAATATCATGCTATTACATTCTATTTTACTATCGTGATTCTAGTAGTAACTTTCCACTCAGAGGCTTTGTAATTTGAAATTTTTATATCAGGACATGGCCGGACGGACGGTTCAGATCCGGTTTTAATTACGTAAATTGGGTCGAAAATTGTTACACATATCATTTCTCTGTTATTTGTTACCATCAATCCAATTATTGGAATTCCCCACTTTAGTTTCATATATATTTCAATTCTCAAAAACGAAAACATATGGAAAATCACTGATTCATTTAACATGAGCATTATTACATTGAAAATCACCGACTTATTTAACATGAGCATTATTCCAGTGAAAATCAGTAACAATTTAACATGAGCATCATTACATTGAAACATGAAAAGGAGTAAAATTAAATGAGGGAAATTTTTGCTTAGGAATTTCATTCTGGGCAAAGAAATTATTTACACCGGAAGACGCTCTATTACATGTAAATACTATTCACACTTAAAAAGACTGAGCATTTTCCAATGTAAAAAATGTAACCGCACAAAATGAAAACACCACAGAAAAGCGTCGCAATACACTATTCCAGAGCATATCTGCAGGTATGCCATAGACATTAATTCATATTATGAGCGTCGCAACGACATTGCCCGTCGCAATTATAACACTCATCGCAGCATTTGCTATCAAGTAATTTGCGATCTGAATGCTTCAATTCCTGGAGTTCAGCTGGTTTAGAGGCTGGTAATTGGGACGTTTCGAGGGCGAACGCCTCCTTTTTCAGCAAGGTAGATGTGCCTTCATCAGAAAATTCAGTGATTTCAACTACATCTGTTGTTGAAACATTGCTAAAATGGCACACAAAGGCCAGTACAAAAACTCCAAACATTATCAGTGTTGATTTCTCCATTCCAAACTTAATTTGTTCTTACACTACACTTTTTGATAGAGAGATTGGCCTTATGAGCTCTATATATAAACATAATATATATAGAGAGAGAGAATGAGAGTGAGAGAGAGAGCGCGAGCGCGCGCAAATGAAGGGCGATAAGAACAAGAATATATTTAAATTCTGGCCAGAAAGTCCCATTCCGTTTGAGAATCTAAAAGCAGCTAATATTGGCATTTGACAGGTTCGTTATTTTTATTAGTATTTATGTAATAGGAGCTCCCACTACTTTTGACCGGGATGAGATCACCTGTTTAATTTGTGTGTCTAATTTCGGTGTCTAAGTAAAAACGACGTCGTTTTATGTGTGTTTTATTTTTTGGTTTTGTTTTTATTTTTATTTTATTTTCTTCAAGAAATAAAACACACATGAAACGACGCTGCTTTTACTTAGACACCAAATTAGACACACAAATTGGACAGGTGATCTCATCCCCTTTTGACCGCCAGCTAATATTGCGCTCGGATCCTCTGTCCAAATTTCTTGTCCAAATTTCCTGTCTAAGTTAAAACGTCCCCGTTTTACATAAAGAGCAATGCTATGACCACATCCGTTTTACACAACGTGTGCCAAACATAACGTGATCTTCACCGTTGATCACGCAAACATCTAGATGATCATCTAGATCTCACGCATGCATCAACGGTGAAGATCACCGTTGTGGCACACCGTTGTGTAAAACGGATGTGGCCGTAGCACCACTCTTACATAAAAATTAATGATATATTGTATTTTTCTCCTTTTCCCACTTTTCTGCTGCAGCCATCCACGTGAGCAACCCGTCCCCTCCTTCCTACCTTTCTTCTTTTCTCTTGTGGTTGAAAACACCATGAAAATTCAACAAATTCAAATAACAAGAACACAGAAAAACACATATCATTATTTTAACTTAGCAAAATAAATCTGCAGATTTTAACCATCATATCTTCAAGCAAACAAAGGATTACATTGCAAACCGGTTTACAACCTATATCGGAAAAAGATAAAATAAAATGAATAATTTTATTATTCTTTCAAATTGCAAACCTGTAATTAAAAATCTAAAAGTTAGATCAGTTTCTAGTTTATGATTTGCTAAAATTATTCTCAATATTTTCCTTCACTTATAATTAGACAATTAACAGGGAAAAATTTTGAAGAAAAGGGTTATGGCCCTTTTGATAGACAATTACACATTAAATTATAGTGTTCCGTAATGTATTTGAGTGCGCTGTGTCTCTTGATTTGTGGTTAATTACTGGGATTTAAAAGAAAAAGAAAAAAGAAAGACAATTACAGATGAATATGAAGAAATTTGAAACATGGGAGAGATGGGTAGTCGGAACTCGAACGTGGGAAGATCAGATGAAAGAAAAAAGAAATAAAAATTACAAATTAATGTAAAAAACGGGAACGTTTTAACTTAGACAGGAAATTTAGACAGCCTATTTGGACAGAGGATCTGAGCCCGCTAATATTGGCATAATTTATTGTGAGAGTTACTTTAAAAAAGTATAATTTATTGGGAGAGTTTTACAAAACGTGATTTGGCAAAAGCTCAAAAAGCAGGGGGGCATTGATGTGTCGAATCAGTCCGAGTCCCCCAGTTCCGGAAAGATCCCATGGATCCGAACCTGGCTCGTACCTAAGTCCAGAAATGGATAGGCCCCTCGGCCCAGCCAGTCTGCCCCTTAATAAGCCGGACCAAGCCAAGAACGATCAAGCCCGCCTTGCACCATCACGATTCCCTTTGCCACAATTACGGTCTATGACCAACTATAAATCGGAAAAGTAATATGGTGGTGCCAATAAACACACAAGATCAAACACGGGTATACTCCTCTAAGTTATATAAGATAAGTTCTTACTATGAGTGATTAGTTATCCCCCCCCCCCCCCCTCCCCCAAATCATGCATCAACCATACCCGTTGGTAATTTTAGATCTTTGACAGCTACGGGTGCTAATCCCTAATAATCCTCGGAATTCACAAAAGTATATTTCATTCGAAGAGTTCTACTGAATGTGATTTGAGCAATCCTTGTAGTTCAAAAAAGTATAATTTATTGGGAGAGTTCTACAAAACGTGATTTGGCAATCCTCGGAATTCACAAAAGTATATTTTATTCGAAGAGTTCTACTGAATGTGATTTGAGCAATCCTTGTAGTTCAAAAAAGTATAATTTATTGGGAGAGTTCTACAAAACGTGATTTGGCAATCCTCGGAATTCACAAAAGTATATTTTATTCGAAGAGTTCTACTGAATGTGATTTGAGCAATCCTTGTAGTTCAAAAAACTATAATTTATTGGGAGAGTTCTACAAAACGTGATTTGGCAATCCTCGGAATTCACAAAAGTATATTTTATTCGAAGAGTTCTACAGAATGTGATTTGAGCAATCCTTGTAGTTCAAAAAACTATAATTTATTGGGAAAGAGTTCTATGGAATGTGATTTGGTTTGTGTTAAGGATCAAACGCTTACCGTTGTATTAAAACTAATTGGTGTTAATAAAGATGCTACTTTATTTCCTTATTATGTAAGAGTGTGGGCAATCTGTCCTAACAGTTTAGCTGCTTGTGATTTTTATCAACCTACTTACCTACCGTTTACAGGTTTTTTTCCCGACGATCCTGGTTTTTTATACGGAAATGTTAGTTTCACAAGAAAATGGATATGGTAAAGTGGCACTCACAAATAGTTAATCTTTGATTGAAATACAATTATTTAAGTTCTTTGAACTTGTGAGTATTCTTTAGTAGAGTATTCAAACCCGAACTTATCAAAATCGTGAGCATACCTTGTGGCGTTCACGAATCGAGGTTCTTAGATACAAGGATATCTAGAATAAAAAAAGTGGCACTCACAAATAAATTTTTGTTTTTGTTTTGAACAAGTCGGCATATATGACAAGAAAATGAGGATAAATAGGAAACATAACATTGGAAAAAAAAAAGTGGACGATAAGGACACATCATTTATAATTAGAGTAATGATACGAGCACAATGGTTATCTACACCGTTGATCATAATGAGTCTAAACCGATATGATATAAATCTAACATTATCAACGGTATAGATGACCGTTGTGTCGCTTGTTGTCCCACTTTCATTACTCTTATAATTAAGCAAAAGAGAGACAGAGAAATTTAAAAAACAATATGTGCGCTGCTTGAAACTTATCTTCTTCTATTTTTTTTTTTTTTTTTCTTTCCACCATTATTTTCAAACACTCACATATTTTGATCTAGATCTTCAAACGTGATAAAAATTTCACTGAATGTTTTATTTATTTTCATGCTCTTCATTTTGAAACTGGATTGATATGAATAAATCATTTTTCATGAGATTCACTATCGAAAGTCACTCGGTGAATCTCGACAGTTAATCTCAAAAGACATTGAATTTCGACAGTGAATTTCAAATAATAGTGAATTTTGACAGCAGATTTTCAGAAATTACGTCAGAATATGGTGAATGTGGTCTCAAATAAAAGCATGAAAAAACAAAAGATTTTTTTGGTGAAAGAATTTTCAAATTTGGAGTTAGATGAGAGATGTAAGGTTTGAAAAATATGGATGTGAGAAAAGTGTGTTTTTTTTTGGATATTTGTTTATAAGGACTAGTTTGAGTACTTAATTAGACACTTAGGACACACTTAAATCTTAATTGGTTATAAGGACATATTTTAAACAATTTTCCTATCTTACCCCTGACAACAACAACGCTGATCTGCAACAAAGGGAAAAAATAATCTTCACTCATCTCCTTCTTCCCCCACCTTCTTCTTCCATCGTTTCTGTACTCCATCGCTTCTCCCAATCGTCCAGAAAAAGGAACGGCTGTGGCTCACTCTTCAACAGCCTCCTCTTATTCTCTCTAGGTCTTCAAGATTCAAGACTCAAATCCAACCGTGAAGTGATCTGCTTGCTCCCTCCTCCGCTGCTGCTCCTCCTCCGTTTGGTGGCTCGGACGGCGGCTCCTCTATCCCTAGTCCTCACTCTCAGCAGTCCAGTACAACCGTACAGGCAACTGCTGGCTCCTTACTTCACATAGAGGTAATAATTCAACTTTCACCTACAACTTTCAATTTTTTTATTTTATTTTAAATTTAATTTACATTTTAAGAGCTTTGAGTTTATTGATTTGATTTGTTGTTTACTATTTTAAACTGTTATTCGTTTTTACCATTCCTTTGAAAAAAAATCAGTTAACCCAAATTGTGAAATTGGAAGCTCCCAGTGACGCAATGGCTATGTTTTGATTTTTTTTTTTTTTCCTCGAAGAAGTTCTCACTGTATTGTATTTTCTTTTTTGAGGGATAATGTATTGGATCGGCGGTGGGGTGTGCTACATATTTGAATATATATTGCAGAAATATTTGACTAACAAAGCAAACATGCTCTGCATATCTTTGTAGATCTTTGAATATTCAACACTCTTCATTCAGAATGATTTGAGCGATGGAAAAATGTTGTTCTTGATTGCAAAAAGGTCATGTTCCGTGCGTCATAACCTCATCTTCAAGCCACCTTTGAATGTTCTCACTTCCCTCTTGCCACACAATTATCACAGTTTCTCTTTTTCCAGTAACAAATACCCAGTTTTCGGTTCCGTGCATGTTTCTTCGTACTTGATAAAGAAAAACAGGTGTTGTTTAGTAACTCTTGGACGTGATAAAATTTTCCCTGGATTTTCACCTTTTAGCGAGAGCTCAACCTTCTTGGACTTGTCCAAGCTACAAAGATCGCGCTATTCAGCTTATCTCTCACAAGCTCTGCTGAGAGCTCAACTTTAGATGGGGTTACTCTTGAAGGCATTTTATCAGCAACTGGTATGTCCTTGCAGAAGAGGAAAGTGATTGGAGAAGCCATGCCTCTGCCATTGCTCAATCAATACATCTTATCAAGAAGCACATAAATTGGAAGAAGTTGCCGGTTAAGCAGCAGATTTGTTGGCACCACCAACTGATGAAGCTTTGTAAATTAATGCTTCTGGTGCATTCTTTTACTTTTCTTATATTGTTTGAGCATGTTAGGAGGCTGAACACTTTCATATCCATGAACCACTAATCCAATTTATTTGAGTTTGATTTGAAAGAAAATTGGTGTAGTGACATGAATTTGATGGTGGGTTTGTGTATGATTTGAAATAAAATTGGTGCAGTGACATCGATGTCACTGCATTTACAATTAGAGAATTGATGCAGGGACATTGATGTCACTGGATATAAAATTAGATACACAAAGTTGGTAACTTTATAAAATAAATGTATTGTCGCTCACATTAAGGGTGTAATCGAGCCGAGTCAAGTCGATACTCCTTAGGGCTCGATTCGACTAAAAAAGTTTGGGCTCGATGAAGCCATAAGAAGACAAGATCGAACTCGACTCGCTAAGTACTCGATCTAGCTCGACTCAGCTCGTAAGGTCGATTATTTTCTTAGAATTCATTTAATTTTTAATAAAATATAACAAGATCGAGCTCGACTCGTCTAATAGTGGTCAATGCATCACGGTGTCACTGCATTGCGGTTGTTAGTGCATCACGGTGTCTCTGCATCGGGGTCACTGTATCGGGGGTGGCCACTACATTACGGTGATCAATGGATCGAGGTGGTCGCAGTGCTGAATGCATCGTGATGGTCATTGCATCGGAGGTGGTTGCTGCATCAGGATGGTCACTGCATCACGGAGGTGAATGCATTGCGGCGTCTCTGCATCGGGGGTAGTCACTGCATTGTGGGTGACCACTGTATCGCGGTGGTCAATGGATTGAAGGTGGTCAATGCACCGCGTTGTCAGTGCATCGCTGTGTCTCTACATCGAGGTGTTTTTGCATCATGGCGTCGCTGCATCGAGGGTGGTCACTGCATTGTGGTGTCTCTGCATCGGGGGTGGTCAAAGGATCTGGGGTGGTCAATGCATCATAGTGTCACTTCATTGAGGCGTCTCTGCATCGGTGGTGGCCACTGCATCACGGTGGTCAATGGATCGGGGGTAGTCAATGCATCGCGGTGGTCAATGCATCGCGATGGTCACTGCATCGGAGGTGGTCACGACATTGGGATGGTCATTACATTATGGTGGTGAATTCATTGGGGTGGTCACTGCATCATGGAGGTGAATGCATCGTTTCCGGTGTCTATGCATCGCGGCATCTCTGTATCGAGGGTTGTCACTGCATCGCGGGTGGTCAATACATCGCGGCATCTCTGCATTGAGGGTGGTCAATGCATCGCGGTTTCATTGCATCGCAGTTGTTAGTGCATCGCGGTGTCTCTACGTCGAGGGTGGTCACTGCATCCAGTGTCTCTACATCGGGGGTGGTCATTGCATCACGGTGTCTCGCATCGGCGTGGTCACTGCACCGCGGTGTCTCTACATCGAAGGTGGCCACTGCATTGAGGTGGTCAATGGATTTGGGGTGGTCAATACATCATGGTGTCACTTCATCGAGGCATCTCTGCATCAGGGGTGTCACTGCATCACGGTGTCTCTGCATCACGATGGTCACTGCATCGCGGTGTCTCTGCATCGTGGTGTCTTTGCATCGTGATGTCTCTGCATCACGGTTGTCAGTGCATCGTGGTGGTCTCTAAATCACGGTGTCTCTGCATCGCGTTGTCGCTTTATCGCCGTGTCTCTGCATCACGGTGTCGCTTCATTGTGATGTCTCTGTATTGTGGTGTCTCTGCATCTCGGTGGTCAATGAAACGTGGTGGTCACTGCATCGCGATGGTCGCTGCATCACGGTGGTTAATGCGTTGCGGTGGTCACTGCATCGTTGTGCTCTTTGCATCGCGGTGTCTCTGCATCGTGATGTCTATGCATCGCGGTTGTTAGTGCATCGCGGTGGTCTCTGCATCGCGGTGTCATTCATTGCGGTGTCTCTACATCGTGGTGTTGCTTCATCGCCTTGTCTCTACATCGCAGTGTCGCTTCATCACGGTGTCTCTGCATCGCGGTGGTCATTGCATCGGACGTCGCGGTGGTCAATACGTCGTAGTGGTCAATTCACTGCGGTGGTCAATGCATCGGGATGGTCATTGCATCGCGGTGGTCAATACGTCGCGGTAATCAATGCATCGGGGTGATTATTGTATCGAGATGGTCAATACATCGGTTAAAAATAAATAAATAAATAAATAAACCTTTCAGCGCTGCTTTGAAAAAACAAAAACAAAAAAAAAAAAAAAAAAAAAACAAACTACTTTCGGTGCATGTTTTATAAAAAAAAAAAGAAATATGCGGCTGTTTCTATTTCTTTTGGCCCAATGCGCCTAATTTATTAGTATTTTCTTTTATTTTAATTTTTCTTCATTAAGGGTATTTGAGTCTATCTATCTAATTTATGTCCTTATAACCAAATAAGATTTCTTAGTGTCCTATTTGCCTAATTAAGTCTAATATGTGTCCTTTTGGACATTTGCCCCATTTTTTTTTTAGGAATAGGCATCCAACATTTTAAAAATAACTAAATAAATAATTTTGTCTTTTATCCAAAAAATTTGAAAAGTTGTCATATTCCCTAATTGATAAAATGTGTTTTGTCCTTCTCCTTAATTCCCCAAAGAATATATGCACTGCATCTCCCACACCCAACTAGAGGAGGTCTTGGATATCCACTCCCCTTTGATAAAATTGGCATGCGTAGGAAGCCTCCCGTAAAATGTTCGCCGACAGAAGATGTTAAGGTGTATAAGATATTAATTATCTACCTCCTCATCAGCTTAAATTTTTGGGAGAAATGGTAGTTCAACATGGTATCGGAGAGAGGTCATAGGATCGAACCACGGTGTCAATTTTCCCATTAATATTAATTGTGCAAGTGTAGGGAGATATCGTTCACACTTGAGGAGGCGTGTTGAAGTGATTAAGATGTGCACTTGCGTGTTGAAGTGTTTAATACGTGCAAATGTATAAGACGTTAATTATTTACTTCCCAATCAGCTTAAGCTTTTAGGAAAGATGGTTCTTCAATAGAAGACTCTGATTTTTTTATGGTATGGCGGTATTTCAAACCATCAGAATCTTTATAGTTTAAACTTAGGTAATTTAAAACGATGTTGATAAGGTTGATGGGAAGATCGAAGTTTAAAACTAGTTGAAGGGTGTGTGGTAAATGCCTCCCTTAAAATAAAAACATTTTCATTTCTAATTTGGCCATCGAGTAAATTGGTTTGCAATCTGCATCGAATGCGCGCGAAACCTTTTTTATCATAGAGGTGACTAGTGACACCTTTAAATACATACATACTTTTACAGCATTGATCATAACAAGATCGCATTGAAACACAAAAACGGGAAACAGTACCGCTAAGGGCATAACTCTAGATTGCAAAACTACAAAAATTAGTCTTGTAACATGGCCTAATTAGCGTTTTAGTCCTATTTTTGTTCCGGTTGCAATTTTAGACCTGTAACATGGGATTTTTTCTTCAATTATAGTCCTCCGTCGCAGGAAGGGGCTGATCGATGCGGCAAAATTCTGGCAGGGTTTTTATGCCGTGTCTTTGAAATTGGCAGAAAAAAAAATTGATCTTGACACGAAAATTGCAAAATCCGTCCTTTAACTTTTAAAAGGAAAGGACTTAATCTCAATTACGCCAAGTTATCGGACGAATTTTGCAATTGTTTCTCAATATTTCGCCTAGTAAGCGCCGCATGGAAGCATTTTCCTGCCATAACTCGATTTTCCCCTAAATTCACCTGCCTCCGACGACGGAGGACTAAAATTGCAACAAAAAAAATCAAGTTACAGGACTAAAACTGTAATTTGAGTAAAAACAAAAACTAAAACACTAACCAGGCCAAATACAAGACTAGTTTTGGAATTTTGCCCACTCTAGATCAATATCCCTGAAATTTCATTTAATGCAGATGGATTACAGCAGGATCATTGTTTGCAGAAGAAGATTTTCCACCCAACATCTCACAAAAACAATCACGTGTGCAATGGTAACATCCGTCGCAGCATAAAGTATCCAGATATCTGCGATACGAATAATGCATCTTTTTCTGAATTTCAGCGGGTTTAGAAACTGGCACGTCGTCGTTGGATTTTCCAACCGCGATCACCTCCTCATTCTTCAAGGTAGATTGGGCTTCATTCGAAAATTCAGCAATTTCAACAGCATTACATGTTGGATCTTGGCAAAAATGGCACACAAAGGCCACCACAACTACTCCAATAATTATCAGTATGGATTTTTCCATTCCAAAACCTTAGTCTCTAGAAATTGTATGTATACATACACACACACATATATATATATATATATATATAGCGAATGATGGGTTTAAAAAAAATTACTTTTTACCCAAGAACTACAATCACATTTGAGAATCTAAAAGCGGCTGATTTTCGTATTAGGTGATTTTGTTTTTGGTTTTGTAATTGATTATAAAATTTGAGCAGCCACTGCGTTTGACCGCGGCCTGCATTAATCTTCGTATATCAAAGAACTTAGTCAATACTTACACTTTTTGATAGAGATATTTGCTTCAAGAACTTTATATATATATATATATATATATATATATATATGAACAAGTAATTGGCATATGGCAGCTTCTTTTTCATTTTTCAGTTTTTTAGTAATTGACCAAATAATATGAGCACCCACCACGTATGACCGCCTGCAATCTTTGTAAGTCGATTTTTGTGGTTGAGGAAAGCATAATTTATTGGGAGGGTTCTATATTGATATACCGGCCATCGTCAGATAGCCGGTCAGGGAGCAGTGTCGGATCTAAAAAAAATTCATTAGACACATCGGAGCAAATTTAAAGATTCACCGAAGGTATTAGTGGTGTTTTATGTTTGTTAATAAAAAAACAAATACACGAGACAGATTGCATATGCATAAATATTCAAAATATAAGACCAAGCTATATATATTCTAAAACTATAATGACCAAATAATAAAATTAGCTAGAACACAAAATAATACAATTTTTCCCCTCATTTTCTTTTTCTTTTTTTTTTTTGAGTTTTTAATCCTTTTGGACAACTTTTCATTCCATATGACCATATCCAACGGTTTTTATTCAATTTTGAACATGGTTCCTCATTTCCCTTGTTGAAGCTATGAATATGCAAATCTGAATCTCATATCCAACATCGAAAAATTACAAATCCGCTCCACATGTGTATCCAAGTATCTCACGCACAGGATACGCTACTAGACAGAAGTATTAATGTATCATAGTTTATATGTAATCACCTATATATACATATATATGCTTCAACTTGATCTTCTTCCAGCAACATACAGCTCGATCATTCGCCACCAGTCAAGGCAAGAGGCGAGAGATCCATAGCATACATCGAATTCTGTATCGCGTTGAGGTTGCATTTAATCGTCTGAATGCGCGCGAATGCGCGCGAAACCTTTTTTATTAAAGAGGTGACTTGTGACACCTTTAAATACATACGTACTTTTACAGCATTGATCATAACACGATGGCATTGAAACACGAATAAAGGAAACAGTACCGCTAAGGGCATAACTCTAGATTGCAAAACTAAAAAAATTAGTCTTGTAACCTGGCCTAATTAGCGTATTAGTCCTATTTTTGCTCCGGTTGCAATTTTAGTCCAATAACATGGAATTTTTTTTGCAATTTTAGTCCTCCGTCGCTCGAGGGGGCTGATCGACGGTGCAAAATTCTTGCCGGGTTCTTATGCCGTGTCTTTGAAATTGGCAAAAAAAATTGATCTTGACACGAAAATTGCAAAATCCGTCCTTTAACTTGTAATAGGAAAGGACTTAATCTCAATTACGCCAAGTTATTGGACGAATTTTGCAATTGTTTCTCAATATTTCGCCTAGTAAGCGCCGTGTGGAAGCATTTTCCTACCATAATTCAATTTTCCCCTAAATTCACCCTCCGACGACGATGGAGGACTAAAATTGCAACAACAAAAATCAAGTTACAGGACTAAAACTGTAATTCGAGTAAAAAAAACTATAACACTAACCAGGCCAAATACAGGACTAGTTTTGGAATTTATCCAACTCTAGATCAATATCCCTGAAATTTCATTTAGTGCAGATGGATTACAACGGGATCATTGTTTGCAGCAGAAGATTTTCCACCCAACATCTCACAAAAACAATCTCGTGTGCAATGGTAACAGCCGTCACAGCATACAGTATCAAGAAATTTGCGATACGAATAATGCATCTTTTTCTGAATTATCGCGGGTTTAGAAACTGGCACGTCGTCGTTGGATTTTCCAACCGAGATCACCTTCTCATTCTTCAAGGTAGATTGGGCTTCATTCAAAAATTCAGCAATTTCAACAGCATTATGTAACGCCCCACTCCCGGATACCGAGTCCTTATCTGGAATCAAAATGCTTGGCACGTATAATATTCAATAAATCCAATATTACACGTAAACCTCTACCACATCGTATCGAGTTTAGCAAACAGAAGCTAAAAAGTCTCAGCAAAACATCATAAATGCTACTATGAAAAGGATACAAACTGACTAAAAATAGGATGTTATCTTACAACAGCGAAACAAAAGAACTTACAACATACGATGTCTCAAAAGAAGAACTTACAAACTTGTCTTACAACTTGAAAACAAAAGTACAACATGAAATAAAGGAAACCGGGCGCATCATCATAGCATCATCTTCATCACATATCCCCATCGTCGAACTCGTGGACAACCTGTTCATCTTCTCAACCTATAATGCAACCAAAGAATCATGCAAATGAGGTAAGTACATAGGTACTTAGCAAGAGTGAGAAGCTAATGTATAATTAAGTTCAACAACGGATAGGTTTATGTTATTATTATTAAGTTATCTTTGTGAGACCGACTCAAACTCGAGAGTTCACTTCATGCTCATCAACATGTTGTGACTATTGGTTTCTGGCTTAGCTTATCTCCGTTACATCAGCATTCAAGGGCACTACGCATGGTGCTACTCACCAAGAAGTAAATGGGTGCAACATATTGGTGGATCACACCAATAATCACGGAAGTCTATTCTGGTAGACTCAGATAGTGTACATGTTCGGTGAAGTCCCTCCGTACGTAGGGTCTCAGACTTACGTGGTGGTGTTCCTTCGTACGTAGGGTCCAAAGACTTACAGAGTTATTCACTTTCAGGAACGCCCACACATCGCGATATAAACTTGTTCCTTACCAAGAATGGAGTGATGTTTAATCTTTTTAACTACACAAATAAGTTTGTTATTAGTTATTAACTAGCCACCTAAGTATTTTCAAGTAATCTCCCTCACATATCTCATACTCACTTACTTAGACCACTAGACACGGACAAGCTCTAGCACATACACAAACATTGATGAACTTTAGTTCATCAAAGCACAAGACTATCATGCCCTTCCGACGGTCCCTGACTTCAACTCATTGGAAAAGTGCATCCGGTGCCGGAACTAAACGCATCAGAAACTCAATCAAGGCTTGTTCGTGTTCATTTAATGTTATTAGACCATGAAACAACATTCAAGGCTCATACCATAGCATAAAACAACTTTTTCCCAAAACGGGGGCAATGTGTGCACATTCCAGGTAATGTGTGCACGTTGGGCAACAGAAAACATTCTGCCCGGTCAATGTGTGCACATTCCAGGGCCTGTACAAAACTAACAGCATTATGCCTCAGCAATGTGCACACATTGCTAGCCAATATGTGCACATTGAGTGCAGGAAAAGCCCTAAACACGTTTTTCTGTACTTTTACAATCTCTACTCAAATCCAAGCATGTTCAACATCGATATAACTCAGAAAATAATAGAAAAACACCAATTTATCATGGCTAAACATCACCTAACATCTCAACCACTTATAAGCATAATTTCTATCATCAAATCACACCAAAACACAACCTTAACCTTACAAAACGTAATCAAATTGTAGGAAGAGCCTCTTACCTTTTAGCAAGAAAACCCAAAGCAAAACTCCAAAGAACTGCAGATCCATTTGAGCCTTCAACTCCATAAACCTAATCAATCCACAATAAATCAAGGATTAATTGTGATCAAGGGTTTCTAAATGATTAGACTACGATTTACACCTTTTTACCACATCAAACCTGATCAAACCATGACAGATCCAAAAGTTAGGGCTAAACTGGAAACTTACTGTTTAGAAAACAAAGAGTATGGAAACGATCTTCGTCCTCCAGTGATTGATTTCTTCTACTGCAGTCTACCCAAAATCCTGACGGATTAGCCGCACGATTGAAGATTCCCTTCCTCCATTTCCTGACAACTCTGCTTTGCTTTGTGTTGCCGCCGCCCTTTTTTTTAAATCAAGCGTGATGAATTATGAGGGATTTTGGGGATTATTTCCTTTTTATAGCAATTTATTAAATCCATTAAATAAATAGCTAAATCCCCTTTTTAATTAACTTGTTTTTTTTAATAATAATGATTTTCATAATTAATTAACTTCTTTTTAATTAACAAGTAAACCCTTTTTCTTAGAAATTCCCTTTTTTTCTATAATCCATAGATAAAACATATAATATTCTATTTTCCGCAAAAAGACACGTCTGTCTTTTTTCGAAAATTCGGGATATTACGCATTACATGTTGAAACTTGGCAAAAATGGCACTCAAAGGCCACCACAACAACTCCAATAATTATCGGTATGGATTTTTCCATTCCAAAACATTAGTCTCTAGAAATTGTATGTATAGACACACATATATATACAGCGAATGATGGGTTAAAAAAATTTACTTTTTACCCAAGAACTACAATCACATTTGAGAATCTAAAAGCGGCTGATTATTGCATTTGGTGGTTTTGTATTTGTTTTTGTGTTTGATTATAAAATTTGAGAAGCCACTGCGTTTGACCACGGCCTGCATTACTCTTCTCGTAGATCATATCAGAGAACTTAGTCAATACTTACGTGCATAATACAGGCCAGCAAACTAAAATAATGAAATGTCATATGAATACAATCAAGATGTTCTTGTGTCACCGAGATATTGCAAAATTTGTCCTTTAACTTGTCCTATACTTGAAGAGGTAAAATTGCAACATCAGTCCTGTAATTTGGCCTACTTATTAGTGTTTTAGTCCTCATTATTGCTCCGGTTATAAAATTAGGCATGTATAACTGGATTCTTTTGCAATTTCAGTCCTCCGGCACAGAGGTGGCAGAATTTGTTGGGGCGGGGCGGGGGACAATTTCGGCCAGAAAATTGCAATAAATATGAGAAAAAAATTGAAATTTTCGTCCTGTAACTTGGCGTAATTTAGGTATTACGTCATTTTTATCCAAGTTAAAGGACGAATCTTGTAATTTTCATGCCGAAATTGGATTTTATTCCCCCGATTTCTAAGACACGTCAGCAAAATCTAGTCATAATTTTGCCACATCGGCCACCGTGACGCGGAGCAAAAGCAAAAGCATGACTAAGTTGCAGGACTAGTTTTTTAACCAGAGCAAAATCATGACTAAATCACTCTGTATGCCATGTTATAGGACTAAATTTGCAATTTTTTCAAGAAGAGGAAATGACATCAGTGAGGGATTGTCTATGCACGAGAGTCTAGATGACGATTTGGGGGGTTATCCGTCCGGTTTTATAGATGAATCTGAGGTTATGGATGTGCCTCCAAATGTTAGGCCAATGAGGTGGAAGCTCATCAACATGTGTCACCAAGTGCTCTGGATAATGATGAATATCCAACCCTTCAAGAAATGCTCCAGTGTATAAAGAAGAAGAAAGGGATCATGTTGGGAAAAAAAACGCAAGCTATTCACTTTGATGTGATTTGTCTTATGGGTAGGAGGCGGTTTTGTAATAAGGTGACTGACGACTGTACTCTTTCCTCTTAGTGAATTTTTCTATTGAGTTTTGGTACTAAAATGGTTCAATGAGGCGGGGTTAGTGTTAAAGTGTATAACATGTTAATTATCCATGTCTCCCATCGCCTTAAACTTTTGAGGATATGATAGTTTAACATGGTATCGAGCGAGAGGTAATGAGATCAAACCACAGTGTCAACATTATATTCCCGTTTATATTGTGCAACTCAGTAGGGAGAGATTGCTCAAATTTGAGGCGTGTTGAAATTTTTAAAGTTTGGGGCGTGATAAAGTGTATCGTATTAATTCTCGACTCCCATCGCCTTAAGCTTTTGGGAGAGATGATGGTAGTTTAACAGCTTAGATATTGAGACCGCTTTCTTACTTTTTCATGTTGGTAATAAAATCCGACATCACGAATAATGGTAGAAGTATGTGTAAACATATTTCAATTCTCCAGAAATAAAAAAATACAATCACAGACTCATTTAACATGAGCATTATTACATTGAAACACAAAAACAAGTCAAAGGATACCAGAAACAATATTCTCCACACGGAACGGAGACAACACTGAAAAACTTACCAATCTCCAAGGGCATATCCGCAGATATCCGAGAGATTTTATTTATTAAGGCACACTGATTGAAGCAGATGTTGTCGAAGGAGGATCATAAGTTTCGCAGTTACAGTCATAATCGCAATTATAACAATTCCCGCAGCATTCATTTTGAAGTAATTTGCGATTTTCACTACGCATCCATTTGTAAATGTCTACAGCAGGTTTAGAGAAGGGCATTTCAGACATTTCAAGCGAGAGCACCTCCTGTTTCTTCTGCAATGTAGTAGATGTGCCTTCATTGGACATTTCAACAGCAATATTATCTGTTGAAACATTGCCAAACTGGCACACAAAGGCCAGAACAAATACTCCAAATATTATCAGTGAGGATTTCTCCATTGATTAGAACCTTAATTTCTGTTTACACTACACTTTTTGATAGAGATATTTGCTTCAAGAACTTTATATATATATATATAAAAGCTAGCCTTGAGGCTATGATTTTGGCATATGGCAGCTTCTTTTTCATTTTTCAGTTTTTTAGTAATTGACTAAGTAATACGAGCACCCACCATGTTTGACCGCCTGCAATCTTTGTAAGTCGATTTTTGTAGTTGAGGAAAGCATAATTTATTGGGAGGGTTCTTTCTTGATATACCGGCCATCGTCAGATAGCCGGTCAGGGAGCAGTGTCGGATCTAAAAAAAAATCAGTAGGGTTTATTGTTAAAAAAAACAATTTGAAAGTAGAAATATATAAACAAGACAGGGAAATTTTTTATTAGGTAAAAATGACAAATGTTTATTCCACTATAATTTAAATTCTCTCATATTTAATTACAAAAATGAATATATCTTTTGATCTGAACGTAAAAAAATCGTAATTCTTTAACCATATTTTTCTTTTCTTTTTTTCGTTCTCTTTATTTCGATATCCAATTTGATATTTTTTTCGATATCATTTCGAGGTCATTTTTGTCAACAACAACAACACAGTGGAACAGTGGAATAGTAGATTTGAAGTCAATTTCACTATACTGAACAATGGATTTGGAGTAACTAATAGTGAAATTGTCTTTATCACCCAATTTGTATTTACATTCCCATTTTCCCCCTCTTATTTGTACTTTTAAACCACTCCCCCATTTAAAGATGTGGTAATGATGGAGAATGACAGAAATATTTCTTCAATTGAGTAGAAGGACAGTCTTTTAAAACTTTTGCATAAAGGACAAAACTATTTATTCACTGTCAAAATTCACTTGTGTTCGAAATTCACTGTTTAAATGCACTGCCGAAATTCACTGTCGAAATTCACTAATTTTCAAAATTCATTGTCGAAAAATTCACTGATTTCGGGATTCACTGGGGAGATTCACTGATTTCGGGATTCACTGGGGAGATTAACTGATTTTCGGGATTCACTGTTATTTAAAAATATTCCAGATTGTGTCCTTATCCCTAATTTTCCATTTAAAGATTCACGAAGGTATTAGTGGTTTTTTATGTTTATTAATAAATAAAAAAAATACACGAGACAGATTGCATATGCATAAATATTCAAAATATAAGACCAAGCTATATATATTGTAAAACTATAATGACCAAACAATAAAATTAGCTAGAACACAAAATAATACAATTTTTCCCTTCAAATTTGTTTTTTTTTTTTTTTTTTTTTTAATTTTTAATCATTTTGGACAATTTTTCATTCCGTATCCAACAGTTTTATTCAATTTTCAACATGGTTCCTCATTTCACATGTTGAAGCTATGAATATGCAAATCTGAATCTTGTATCCAACTTAGAAAATTACAAATTCGCTTCCACATGTGTATCCTAAGTATCTCACGCACAGGACACGCTACCAGCATGTAAGTATTAATGTATCATAGTTTATATATAGTCACCTATATACACATATATATGCTTCAACTTGATCTTCTTCCAGCAACATAACTCGATCTTCCGCCACCAGTCATGGCAAGAGGCGAGATCCATAGCACACATCGAATTCTGTATCGCATTGAGGCTGCATTTAATCGTCTGAATCGCGTGCAGGGGTCCTCTAGCTATTGGTATTCCCCACCAAAATCAGCTCTACTAGGTCTTGCATAGTCCACAAATATTACTCGCCCGTTCAACGGCTGAAACGCAAATAAACTTCCAGAATAAGAACAAATCCGAAGGGGGGATTTATAGACACAAAGGTGTTAGAAAATACCTTTCCATTGAATTCTTGCATTGCTATCTCAGCTTCATCTGCTGATGCAAAAGTAACGAATCCGAAACCCTTTGATTTGCCAGAAACTCTGTCCGTAGGGATCTTAGCTACGAAACCGAAGACATTTAAAAAGCAATCAAGATCCATTGCCTAAACGAATGTCGGGTAATTTTTATTTTTGTTTTGTTTTCTTTTTGTTTGCGTGACGAAAAAACTAAAAAAATCGAGGGACAAAAGTAGTACAACACCTTCTACAACTTGACCATGCTGAGAAAATGCCTCGGACAATCCCTTCTCCGTGGTTGCAAATGAAAGTCCTGCAGCAATAAACCGACTAACCACTTAGCAGATGGTGGTACACCGAACGTATTATTCTAAGAAGAATCTAACCTACAGATATGGTGAATGTTCTTGTTCTTTAGCAGAACAGAATTTCGGTTGATTAACTTAGTGTTCATATAAGAGAGATGTGACAGACTGATGAGAGTGTGTGTGTGTGTGTAGACGAAATCAGTAAGTGTTTGAGGAATCGTAACTTCCTCGAGGGTGAAAGTCTGGCCTAGAACATTTTAACGTTCCTACAGAAAGAAACAGGCTCTCGACCTCTCTAGGCATTCGCAAGCCAGTTAACACCTTGCACCAAGCTACCCGGTTAAAAATCCGAACTTCCAAGGCCAATATTCCATCACAACTATCAGAAAAAACAGTGCAAGAACCTCAATTCTCGCAGTATATTTACTTATCGTGCAAATAATAACAGCTGCAGAATTACACATCAAGAATGTAACAAAGACCGGGTTCAATCCCTCAAAAAGTTCGACTAATTATACACTATAAGGATGCATTACTCGTGCCAAATTAACTTGGACTTATAGAATACTTATCGTTATTGAACAAGAACGATGACACGTGTGTCAAGCTATGTTGTTGTAGAAAATACTTTAGATGATTATTATGGGAACAAAGCAGAAAATATGTCTGTTTACATTGAAAGATTAAGGAGTTAAAGAAGCTCAAGGAGATGAGACCCCAAAAAAAGGTTAAAGTTAACATCAAACGAGTGAAACGACTACTCGAAAATGTGTGTTCTGTTATTTTCCACCTCAGTTAATCGATTCCTGATATCAAATCCGGCTTTTTAAAGGCACCACGGTGTTTTTACTACGGCATCACCCCGAAAACAATCTGTTGTGATAGATTGCAAGAAGAACCCAGAAAACAGAAGCAATAATCGTAAAATCAAACAAGAACGGAAATTTAAGAAACACAGATTTAACATGGTATCTAAGCAATGTGCTGACTAATCCACAGACATAAAGAGGAATATTTATTACACACAGAAAGTTAAAAAGATACTCATCATTGTTATAATAAGCGCTGGTATTTATAGGCTTGAGAACATAACCCTAGCCGCCATAATGTCCAAATAAGTATTTATACTAAAATACCCCAAATGTAGTTTTCAATGAGACGAAGAACTACCAGATGTAACCAAATTCAGACTCGGAGCTGATTCAGACGCGACCACACGGACTTCGGACATCACCACTTGATGCTCACCTCCAGATCTGAAACTTGATTCAACTTCACCTCTGACAGATTCAAATTCAGACGTAGAGATTTGCGGCTAGAGTGGTGCCAAGTCCTATGATACGACGGCACCACACCGAAAACAACCTACTAATAAAAAAGTCGCTTCTCAGCTCTAGAATCGACTTTCACCTCATTGTTAGTGAAAAAAATTCGGCCGACAAAAAGTTGATTCTCTACTATAGAATCAATTGTGATAAAGTGGATTGTGACTATGTGGCCATGATGGTAGAATTAATGTGGTGCTTTGCCTTTTTATTTATATTTAAAAGTAAATAATCATCCAGTTGACCTAATTTGCAACAAATAAACTTGCAGAGCTTCAGTCTAGCAGCTAATAAATTACATCCAAAATAAACTGGTTTTAAGTGATCAAATCCAATATTCTCAAAGAAAAAATTCCAAGGAAAGAAGCAATCGCACTAATCGAGGCTGCAATTAAAAATTAAACAACAAATAAAAGGAAACAGAAAGAAGAACAAAGCAGGACAAAAATAAACGAGAGGAAAAATGAGAAGCGGCGAGAAATTACTTACCTCCAATGAAAAGCTTGGAAGCTATGCCTCTGGTAGAAATGAAAAGCGCAGGGGAAGGAGATGAGAGCGTATTGGGGCGTGCAAGATGACCTACTACCAGTCTTCTAATGGCGGCCATTTCCGCAAGTTTTTATGCCGCAGCTCCGCTCAGTGTATTTTAGTCAACACACAGTGAGGGTGAAATGATGAAAACCTTGTTTTTTTTAAGTGTATAAACGATCTGAATTGAATCAAACATTTATTTTATGAGTCGAGCATCTTGTTGGAATAGTGATGAATTCGGCTTGAGTTTGTTCAAGCAAGGAAAATGCTTGAGATCGGCTCAATCAAATTTTCATCATACTTAAAAGTATAGTTTTTATCTTATTATTAGCATATGGGGCGTAAAGGAATATACGTTGAACATAAGGGCATAATATATCTACGTATGTACTAAAATACCTAACTAATAAAATAAACTAAACCCACTAATTCGGCTCACGAGCACGAGACCAAACACCAAAATTCTTAAAGCGGAAGGAATCCCAATCATCGATCTCACACTATTAACCTCTTACTAATCCCGATGATCTTAAACACCTGGTCTCTAAAATCGGGATGCTTGTGAAAAATGGGGATTTTTCCAGGTGATTAATCATGGAGTTCCCAAAGAATATAGAGAGAACATCGAATCGGCGTCAAAGAAAGTTCTTTGCTTTGAGTAAAGAGGAGAAATTGAAGGTAAAGAGAGATGAAGTGAATCCATTGGGGTATTATGATCTGAGTGACGAAAAATGTTAGGGATTGGAAAGAAGTGTTTGATTTGGTGGTGAAGAACCCTACTGTTGTCCCTGTTTCTGCTGAATTTGATGATGAAGAGGTCATGGAGTTGTAAGCAATGATTTGTAAGCTTCTTGATGCAAACAAAGCTAGTTTAGCAAGTTTATGTCTCAGTATTGTGTGGTTTGAGTGTTTGTGTTTAATGTTCGAATGCCACGTCTAAACTAATGTTGCCCAAACTAAATGTAGATACCAGCCACTTAATTTTAGCTAGTTTACATGTCCGAGATTTCGGGTTTGTAATTTCTTTGAGCTATGTAGTATCATGAATATCGGAGTCATGCCCATCTTAGTTGTATTACTTTATCGTACAATTATCTTTCTTGATTGGCTTTTAGTTCAATTAACAATCATGCTAGGTGATGTCTGCGTCTAATCGATTTTCGGGGTATTAGATTTTGGTGTCGAGATAGATACCAATACATCAAAAGTCGATTTATCTTTGTAAAAGCGGCGTTTTCATTCCATATACATAGGTTATATATTCAAAGAAAAGTGGGAGCAGTAAGAACATCAATTAGACTTCTCGTAGTGGAATGACGCTAGTAATTTCCATTAAATCTCTTCCTACATAGTGTTATTATTAGTTGGGTTAGCTTGAAACCAAAGATTTTTTTCCCAACTATGATGCAATGACTACAAAATAAGTGATTATTTGGGGATTTCTATGCTATTTTATGGTGGTAAATGGTAATTTACATTTTTTTTTGCCTGTTTGAGTCTACGCTCATGAAATAGGATTTGTTTTTTTCTTTTGGCTAGTTGGTTGTATGAAAAGGTGTTTCTTTTCTTGTTCTTCTTATGCAAGGTGTTAATGATGATGATAAGGGAACCAATTCTGCAAATGTACAACTTGCTATTGAGAAAGGGGTTCAGTTATTTACATATAAGAATATGCATCTTTGCCAACTTTGTGGTTTTGGGAAATCTAATGTAATAGGGAGAGAGTGCGTTCGGATCTCAGGTACCGAGGAGTACTTCAAAATGGAAGGAAGGTAGCAATCAAGTTAATGGATACAACTGGAAAGCAAGGAGAAGAGGAATTTAAAGTAGAGGTATATATTTTGGTGTTAAAATTCATTGCTTGAGCTTGTCAAATAGGGATGTTTATAACCTGATTTCTAGATTAGAAGTTATTTTATGTGAGTTATTGTCTTTTTGATGATTTTGACATTGTGAAATCATTGAAGGACATGTACATGAGGCTTAAGATCCAAACACGCCATTAGAGTTTCTCCGTTGCCAAACAAGCCAAATTGATATAATTAATGAAGTGACATTGATGTCACTGCAGATGTCACTGCATACATTAGACAACTAATGAAGTGACATTGATGTCACTTCATTACTGACTAAAGAATTAATGGAGTGGCATTGATGTCACTTCATTCTGTTGTTACATTTATTTCTGCATTTAATTTTAAATTGTTGATGAAGCAAATTGTTACTAGTATTTTAACCAAGATTGAGCTACTATTTTCCAAGCCCAGCAAAATAAATTGTCGATGTCACTGCATAAATTGTTGATGTCACTGCATAAATTATCGATGTCACTGCATAAATTGTTGATGTAACTGCATAAATGCGGTGTCACTTCATCGCGGTGTCTCTGCATCGGGGGTGGTCACTGCATCGCGGTGTCTCTGCATTGCGGTGTCTCTGCATTGCGGTGTCACTTATCGCGGTGTCATTTCATTGCGGTGTCTCTGTAATGCGGTGTCACTTCATCGCGGTGTCTTTGCATCGTGTTGTCACTTAATCGCGGTGTCTCTGCATCGCGGTGTCTCTACATCGCAGTGTCTCTGCATTGCGGTGTCATTTCATCGTTGTGTCTCTACAATGTGGTGTCTCTGCATTGCGGTGTCTCTGCATTGTCAAATGTTATAACATCGCGATGTCTCTGCAACGCGGCGTCTCTGCATTGCGGTGTCACTTCATCGTGGTGTCTCTGCAATGCGGTGTCACTTCATCGCGATGTCTCTTCATCGTCAAATGTTATAACATCGTGATGTCTCTGCATCGGGGGTGGTCACTGCATCGCGGTGTCTCTGCATCTGGTTTGGTCACTGCATCGTGGTGTCTGCGCATCGAGTGGTCATCAGATCGAGGTGATCATGGATGCGGCGTGGTCAATGCATCGTGGTGTCACTTCATTGAGGCGTCTCTGCATCGCGGGTGGTCACTACGTCGATGTATCACTTCATCGAGGTGTCTCTGCAATGCGGTGTCTCTGCATCACAGTGTCTCTGCATCGGGGGTGGTCACTGCATCGCGGTGTCACTTCATTGCGGTGTCTCTGCATCACGGTGTCGCTTCATCGCCGTTTCTCTACATCGCGGTGTCACTTCATCGCGGTGTCTCTTCATCGCGATGGTCATCGCATCGGGCGTCGCGGTGGTCAATGCATCAGGATGGTCAATCCATCGAGGTGGTCATTGCATCGGGGTTGTCAATGCGTCACGGTGGTCATTGGCGGTGGTCAATATATCGGGGGTGGTCATTGTATCGCGATGGTCAATACATCGGTTAAAAAAATAATAATAATAATAAAAAAATAAAAAAAAACTGAACACTGCCTGAAAAAAAAAAAAAAAAAAAAAAAAAAGAACAGTGCCCTCTTTTTCTAACAGGGAACGGAAAAAAAAAAAAAAAAAAAAAAAAAAAGAGGCGCCTGTTAGTTTTAGTAGTTTTTTTTTTTTTTTTTTTTTTTACAGATTTTTAGTCTATCTATCTAATTTGTATCCTTATAAGTCCAACAGATTCCTTTTTATCCTTATAAGTCCAATAAGTCCGTTTTATGTACTTTTGGGACTTTGGCCCATTAAACTATTCATTAGAAGCTTGGCTTTGTTTTACTCCCCTAGACGCATGTACGTACTATAGGTCAAGCGTAAAACAACATTGTTTTATATAACAAAGCGTTGCAATAATATCGCAAATTATCGTAGCGGGTCACACATCGTCGTTTAAAGGTATCGTGGAGCATCGTAACGCTGTTGTAAACCATTGTTTGAGAATCATTGTATCCCCTCAGAAGAAAAAAAAAATCATTGTAAAGCTTTAAATTTGTCTAATTTTCTTTGGCTCAAACATTTCTTTCTTTATCAATTTATGGAGTCGAAATATGACATTAAAAAATTGTAAAATAATACATTAATTTATTTGACAGCTGTGGGATTTGAACCCACGCCCTTTCGACCAGAGCCTAAATCTGGCGCCTTAGACCACTCGGCCAAACTGTCTGATATCTTAGTGCATCATTATCATGTATAATTAAATCACTAATCCAATTAATTAAGCATTACCTATTTACTTTAGGTCTTTCATTAATTAAGCATTACATATATTTACTTTAAGAATTATATATGTACACCATAATGTAGATGTGAACAAAATCTTAATAGTGTACAGCCTGATTTTTGTGTAAAAGATTTTTTTAATCAAATAAATTTCAAGAATGATACGTCTACACCTGATGTATAAAAAATAGAGATATGAACAAAATCTCAATTGTGTAATACGGCATGACTTCTGTGTGGTGTAAAAGACTGCACATCAAAAGTCTTCCATAAATGATAGTTGACAATTCAATTCATATGTGTTAATACGTGAGTATTGTACGTTATAGATAGGTGATGATGTGTGATTGTACATGTGTGCTCTCACCTCTTAAAATCTTGGAACAAAGCTTTTTCGATCGGGGCTATTAATTACACCAAACTCAATCTACTATTGCACCACCCAATCAGAAGGGTGTGGTGCCGAAAAAAACACAATTATCTAATTGTTTTAGGATGAAATAAATAATTCATCTTAATTATATGCGATTATACTTATATTAAAGACACTACTGAAAACCCTAAGTACCCGTTTATGTAATCACATAACTCGGTGTATGCTATACACAAGAGGATTGAGTTAGTGAGATGTACTTAAAATTAACTTAGTCCGTAGCGTTTATTAATCTGAGTATGGGTCTCATGATTAATTTGCTATTAATGCGCCTGAACACTTTAGGTGTGACGATGTCTTATCCGATTTGTCGGTAATAGGAGGTACCTAGTGGGGCATTTATATATGATGATAATCATATAGAATTTTGGACCGATTTGATTTGAGTTCTCGATATAATTCCGTAATCGGGAAGTCTTATCGAATCATAAGATGATCATATATGGATTAATCTTAATCCTGAGGTGGTCACAGACGACTGCTTAGACTATGGTAGAGTTTGATGTGTTAGTAAGGATCACTTGAAGTATGTGGTCCAACACTTCTCGTTGGCTCTATTCGGAATGAGTGAGTGGTGCGTCTTATCACGAATATGGAATCCATTCCTTCCTCGGGAAGTAGAGACGATTCCACTTATTTGTTGACCCTAGAAACTCGATCGATCGGCCGAGTTCATATTGTATTGAATATGAACTAATTGATCACTAGGGGTTAATGGTAAATAAGGATAATATGTTTCGAGAAGGGTTTACGAAATATCCCGAATCGAAATGAATAATCTATGGAGGGTTTATCCGTATGTAATGATTATATCGATGGACGCTTTCGACTCATAAATTGAGTGCAAGTTATCTATATTCGATAGAGTTCGATTTCGGGTTTATGGTGGTGTAATCCCGAATTAATAGGTTGGATATAATTATTCATCGATGAATAATTTTATCTAATTTATTGTAAATTCTTGAATATGGGTCCATGGTCCCCGACGTGTTTCCGAAATAGCATAATTGGATTTCTCGTCGTTGCACCTCAATTATAATTAAATAGTGGATTGGGCTATTTAAATTGATATGTGGATTAATTGTTTAGTTGGACTAAATAATTAAATACACTTGAAAAGACATTTTAAATGACTTCGGTCCAAATTGGTGTGTTGACCTTTTTGACCAAATTGGTCAAATATAGAAAATGCGTGTGAACCTTTTTTGATCAAAAGGTGGCGCCATTTTAATGTTAATAATTAGAAAGAAATTAGTTTTCTTGGATAATTATTTGACATGTGATTTATCTTTTATTTGTTAAATGATAATTCATGGAATATTAGATAATAATATGATTTATCCTAATTTGTTTGGGATAATTATTTTATTTATCTTTTATTTGGAAAAAGGATTAATGTAATAATTATCTCTTAATTATTTAATTCTTGGAGGTTAAGTTTTACTCTCCTATATAAAGAGAGTTCTTCCAAGCCTTTTGACATCACTAATAATCACGCCATTATTGACAAATACTTGGGTTGATATTTCGACCAAGTATCTTGGATTTCGAGTTGGAATAATTTTCGGGATTATTCCGGTAGCATATCAAGGAGGTCCGGCGGCGGGAAACACCATCCACCGGTGTTGCTGGGAGACACACGTTGGAAGGCTGTGGCTTCTCAAAATACGTGTTCTTGGAGATCTATCGTTCTTGGAGTTAAGCACCATAAAAAGGTAGATTCCTAAACCCCCTTGTAGGTTTAGATCTTTTATTTATGTATTTTGTTTCGTTTAGATCTAGATCTGATGCCTTCACTTTGCGTAATCGGGTCAATCCATAATTGATCCGACGATATTACATCTAACAAGTGGTATCGGAGCCTTTGATCTAACGATCAAAGTATATGAATTTTAGATCTTGGAGTGGAAAAGCATGTTTTAGATGTTTTATTTCGTTTTTTTTTTGTAAAATTCGAATTTAATCATGTTGTATGCTTGTGAATGTTGTGGTTGAAGAGATGGATTGGGTTGGTATTGTTTACACGTAGATCTATTTTGTAGCTCTTTTGATTAGTATCAATTGAGCATAGGATTTGTATTTATTTTTTCATGCAATCGAAAATAATGTAAAAGATAGCATCTTTGTTATTTTTTTGTTGATCCGGGTTCGAGACGACGAAGATCATGGTATTGAAGATCATCAAGAAGGTAAAAACGGGAGGAGGCCGATTATATTTTTTTTATTCACAGGCTCGCTTTTTTTTTTATGCGGCTATTTTTTTTGATAACCTAATGTTTGCGGCAGCTTTATTAGCCTAATATTACATTAGGTCATAAGACCAATGAGAAAACGTATATACATGTTTCTGCCGCAATTTGTTTTTACAAAAAAAAAAAAAAAAAAAAAAAAAAAAAAAAAAAAAAAAGTTTTAATAATATAGATATATTTAATATATTGGTATATTACGAACTTCTCTCCTCGCTGTTCGTGTATCGATATCGAAGCTTTCAAGATCCGGATGATTCAAGTTTGAAGATCGAGACTTGAAGAATTAGATTAAATTTTTTTACTTTTCCTTAGAAAATAGTTAGTCGAAGTACCAACGATCCATCTCGGTGTTTATTTTTCCGTTTTTTTTTCGTGTATGATCGAAAATTGTATGATATAACCGGAAAATTGCCATGACTTGCATCTTCATGATTCCACTCCAATGCATACACGTAGTTTTTTAATTTCGAATTAAAATAGACGTGTATAACTCGAATAATTAGTATGAATGCTTATTAATTTAATATGTGGTAGTTAAATAATAAGTAGCTAATTATAAAAACCAAGGACCCGGGTTTATGTCAATCGTTTACGATTTTAGTGATGGATTCTCGGTGAATCCCTCTTGGATAAATTGTTGAGCTTTTTCGGTGATGGCTTCTCAGTGAACCCACCTTAAACAAAAACGAGATTACGCTTTGGGTGACAACTTAGAAATCGGAGAATATTAGTACATGGGTTCGAAAATGGTCTAACCATGGTTGGCGAGTTCAACCGAAGCTTGCTCAATCGACTCCTCCACGCGTGTGATGTGCGTTCTGCCATTCGATAGGACTTAGCATAGCCGATAAGCCTTCGGGCTAAACGGGCTTCTCTGCCGGATTGGCCTGAATCATCACATATGTTCCAACGAATAAGGCGGCGTGAGGCTTGCCTACATAACCGACCCTATTCGAGTACTTTGATTTATTGTTTCTTATTGTCAAGGCCAAAACCGTAATTAGTAAACCCACCACTTTTTCAAAATATTGAGTGGGAGCGGGAAGGCGACACCAACCCCACGGCCTCTACTATAGATGCAAGCACGTGAGAGAATGGTGACACCTCGTGCGGCTTTGATTTCGCCCCTTCGGATGGTGTTCACCGCTATCAAAATTCAAGGCTTGGTCTCTGAAAAGGATAGGATATCGGTACTCGCCGGGTCAGCGACACGCCCCTCCGTAGGCATACTCGGGCGTACTCACGAGATCCGATATAGTAGGTCACACTCTTTGTGGATATTTTCGAAATATCTAGGCTAGAAAAAGGAAGGTAATCAATGATTAAATGTCCGGGATATCTGATTCCCGTGAGATGTTCGATTCTCGAAGCTTAATCATTGAGAGACATTGTCTCAGTTTAACCGTCATAGTACTGATATCGACCCTCTCGGGCAGTACTATACGAGGTTAAATCCTTGGAATGGTAGGATAGACTTTATAGTTTATTATTCCTAAAATAAAAATCAGTAGTGAAAATTTAATTTTGAATTTAACTTTCTGTCATATTTTTACAACTTTAATCTCTGACTCTTGAATCAAGTAGAAATAGGACTTCATTAAAAAATGTGGAAGTAACAAGTACGTTGTAATTATCAACAGAATGCAATAAATTTTTCGGAAGAGATTTTTCTCTTGAGCCTTTAAAACTTAAGTGACATAGTATAGGTATGTCACGGGTGTCACTCGTGTTGAACGAGAGACGACCATACTTAGTTCACAAAAGATGACATAGGACTATCAGATAAAATTCATTTAGTGAATTTTAAAAGTGTAATTACACATCAAATTTCTAATTGAAAAATTGGAAAATCATATACATAAGGCGTTGCTAGTTAGACGGTATTTGGAACCGATAAACTAGTGGGAGCCTTAGTCTTATGATTTGTTGTTTTTCTGAATAATTAGAAATGTGTAATGGAATGCACAAGAGTTTCTCCATTCATTAGAAAAACAAGAATAAGCGTTACTAGTTAGACAGTATTTGGAACTGATAAACTAGTGGGAGCTTAGTTCTGGAGATTTTATAATCTTTGAAACATCATGAACACAGCATCGCTAGTTAGACAGTATTTGGAACTGATAAACTAGTGGGAGCTTAGTTATAGGTGATGTTCTAATCTTTGAAAAATCATAAATACAAAGTGTTTCTAGTTAGACGGTATTTGGAACCGATAAACTAGTGGGAGCTTTGGTCTTATGATTTGACGATTAGAAAAATCGATAGTCCAAGCAAGTAACACTAAACATCCCACAGTTCAAGAGTAGAGTCTACTAAAACGAACTGCTAGTTCAAGACTGTTTCCATCTAAGGAAAGTCGAGAATGGGAAAGAATGTTCATACGTGTTAGTCATCTAAACTAAGTAGTTTTAAGGCTAAACCGGAAAATTAATAAATTGGAAATTAGAGGATAATGAAAGTGATTTCGGATCACTGTCCAATGTATCCTAGCAATTTTCTCGAAAGCTAAAGTTCTTTGGAAGAACTAGGTAGCTTTGCATTAAACGATAAATAAAATAGACAATGGGCGCTTATTTGATTGACTAGTGGGAGTGATATAAGGAAATGAATCTCGGATTCAATTCTTGAGCATCACGAAAATTCATTTTCTGTTTTGGATTCGTTGGAACAGCGTATTCATTTTCAATAGGGTAATTTGTTTGTCTTATTGACGATGAATATGATATTCGTAAGACGAATCCAAGACTCGCACTTTTGTTTGATAAAGTCGAACCACTAAGCATTCTTTGAAAAGGTATTAATAACGCATCTTAAAACTATATAAACGCAAATGGTATCCGTATTTAGATAAACACTTCTTTATATACTATTAATTAGTGTATATTCCCAACGATAAGATCTGCAGATCGGCTTAGGGTGATTCCTATCTCCCGAGTCAAAGGAACCCTGCCTCAAAGGAACAATGCCTAAGTTTCCTTTCAATCGGAAAGGGTAATAGATTTAAAGAAGTTACATAGCTTTGCTCATATCGACCTTTGGGGTCATATGAAAGATACAAGCTAGTGGGAGCTTCTGAGTAGTGACAAGTTGTCTGATAACTACTCGAAACTCCGTAAGTTTATCCAAAATATTTGGAGGAAATCTCTGAAATAGGTTATTGCATAGTCTTCGGGACTGATGCTCGGCCCGCCTCCCAGGTGAAATGTTTTCATTAAGGGATACACCACAAATTTGCCTTACATAGTTATTGATGTGCTACGATCTGTTCTTTGAACTCATTTAAGATATTGGTTGCAAAATAACGGTTGTATTGAAAAACCGAGAAGTCTACCCGAAGATGATGCTACGCATTTGTGGATAAGAAGTGAATTCGGTTCACCCCACTTCCGTAAATAGAGGCATTCAAAGACACGAGTGCTTGAAGGTAGAAATTTGGCAATTTTGCGTACGTTCAGTCGTGAAATATCTTAATGCATTGAGTAAAGGTTGGTTATTAAACTCGTAAAATCGAGAGAATGACGGTATCTTGTCAAACTCGGTCTGATAGAGTCTATAAATAACAACCTTAGATCTTGAAGTATTTGTACTCAAGATGTTACTAACTGATTTGTTCAGTCCACATCCAACACCGGCAGTTGGTGATAACACTAATAAAAACTACTAAACTAGATCAGTATATCACTCCACCCCAACACAAGAGGAGTATGGTTTGTCCATTACCCATTGCAGGACCTTATGGTCTATAGGGTAGATTGATGACCTATAGTCCTTCGTGGACTGTATAGGATCCTGATCATAGAGGTTGGTTTAAAAGCCATAACCCTGTGAATGGAGTTTGATACTCCAGTTCTGTTGAAACTCTTGTAGAACCACCTGAGTATCTCAGGCCCAGTGGGAGTAATTGGAACTACATGGAGAAGAGTCGAATGAATAGGAAAGTTTAACTTTCAACGCAAAGCTGACTAATTTAGGGGTGATTCCCGAAAAGGTAGAGAGTTAACCAGACCGTGATCTCTCTCACCACTCAGTCTTGCTTGATTTCGTCAGAAAGCAAGAAATAGGGGTGATTCCCGAAGACTTCCTTGCCGAACAACGGAATCTGAATTCATTCAGAACAGAAGGGTTTTAGCTAAGAACAAATAATGGATTCGTTAAAACGCAGAAAATAGGGGTGATTCCCTAAGACTTTTTTGCAAGACTAACGGTATCTTAATTTATTCAGAAAGAACCTTTGGCAGGATGCCTGCCATAGCTTATATCCTTCGGGGATTAAAGCAAACCTCTAGGTCATACATTTTAATATGTGGACTTGACCAGAATGTTGATAAGTCTTTTGTAGACTTGGCATCAATATTAGTAAAGTAGTATGTAGATTAGTGTTTGTGAATGGTAACACTGAAACAATTGGAAACAACATGGGTGTGTTATCTGAAGTCAGAGTCTGACATGCCATCGGGATTCATTCTAAAGGAGTTGATTCGCTCAAATCCGCGAGAATCGATCATTGGCAATCCTATCCATTCACCTGGCTAAGATATTATTGCATTTATGCAACATTCAACGATGTAGTCTACCCTACCTCTCAGGAATGATTATCTAAACCTGCAGATGAATACGAAATGGGATGTTTAGTGAATCCTCAAGTATCTTCGGGAGAATGAGGAATAATATGCTAGTATATTCAGGTGCAAACTAGAATATAAGTGATGACACTAATTCTGACTTTAGGTCAGATTAAGGATGATCGTTAAGTCGATTTCGTCCTCAGTGTTGAATCAAAGGCATATTGACATCGTACCACCGGATTAGATGGAAAGGCGATGTTTCGATCCCAAAGATTGACTCAAGCCGACATCCTACCTGATCAGTGTACCAAGTCACATGGTATTCGGATTCTAAGTATGCGCCGGGTCACTGACCTACCCTGCGGCAGCACACTCCGGTCGTGCTTGGAAGGATGAATTACTAAGATGCGCTTGGAGGGTACAGATTTGAGGGATACGTCTCACTTGTTTTGAGCAAGTGGGAGAATGTTGTAGATATATATAAATAAGGGTGTGCTCTAAAACAATTAATCCACTTGCCTTTCGTGCAAGTGGGAGATTGTAAGGTGTGGTGCCGAAAGACAATTATCTAATTGTTTTAGGACGAGAATAAATAATTCATCTTAATTATATGCGCTTATGCTTATATTAAGACACTACGAAAACCCTAAGTATCTCGTTTATGTAATCACATAACTCGGTGTATGCTATACACAAGAGGATTGAGTTAGTGAGATGTACTTAAAATTAACTTAGTCCGTAGCGTTTATTAATCTGAGTATGGGTCTCATGATTAATTTGCTATTAATGCGCCTAACACTTTAGGTGTGCGATGTCTTATCCGGACTGCCGGTAATAGGAGTACTAGTGGGGCATTTATATATGATGATAATCATATAGAAATTTGGACCGATTTGATTTGAGTTCTCGATATAATTCCGTAATCGGAAGTCTTATCGAATCATAAGATGATCATATATGGATTAATCTTAATCACGAGGTGATCATGCAGGCATTGCTTAGACTAGGGTAGAGTTTGATGTGTTAGTAAGGATCACTTCAAGTATGTGGTCCAACACTTATCGTTGGCTCTATTCTCGAATGAGTGAGTGGTCCGTGCTATCACAGAATATGGAATCCATTCCTTCCTCGGGAAGTAGAGACGCTTCCTTATTTGTTGACCACAAAGCGATCGATCGGCCGAGTTCATATTGTATTGAATATGAACTAATTGATCACTAGGGGTTAATGGTAAATAAGGATAATATGTTTCGAGAAGGGTTTACGGAAATATCCCGAATCGAAATGAGCGATCTATGGAGGGTTTATCCGTATGTAATGATTATATCGATGGGCGCTTTTCGACTCATAAATTGAGTGTAAGTTATCTATATTCGATAGAGTTCGATTTGGGTTTATGGTGGTGTAATCCCGAATTAATAGGTTGGATATAATTATTCATCGGATGAATAATTTTATCTAATTTATTGTAGAATTCGAATACGAATATGGAGTGGTAGTGCCGACGTGGCTCCCGAAATAGCATAATTGGATTTCTCGTCGTTGCACCTCAATTATAATTAAATAGTGGATTGGGCTATTTAAATTGATATGTGGATTAATTGTTTAGTTGGACTAAATAATTAAATACACGGAAAAGACATTTTTAAATGAATTCAAATCCAAATTGGTGTGTTGACCTTTTTGACCAAATTGGTCAAATATAGAAAATGCGTGTGGACCTTTTTGATCAAAAGGTGGCGCCATTTTAATGTTAATAATTAGAAAGAAATTAGTTTTCTTGGATAATTATTTGACATGTGATTTATCTTTTATTTGTTAAATGATAATTCATGGAATATTAGATAATAATATGATTTATCCTAATTTGTTTGGGATAATTATTTTATTTATCTTTTATTTGGAAAAAGGATTAATGTAATAATTATCTCTTAATTATTTAATCCTTGGAGGTTAAGTTTTACTCTCCTATATAAAGAGAGTTCTTCCAAGCCTTTTGACATCACTAATAATCACGCCATTATTGACAAATACTTGGGTTGATATTTTGACCAAGTAACTTGGATTTCGAGTTGGAATAATCTTCGGGATTATTCCGGTAGCATATCAAGGAGGTCCGTGGCGGAAAACACCATCCACCTTTGGTGTTCTTTGGGAGACACACGCTTGGAAGGCGTGGCTTCTCAAAATACGTGTTCTTGGAGATCTATCGTTCTTGGAGTTAAGACCATAAAAGGTAGATTCCTAAACCCTCAGAGTTTAGATCTTTTATTTATGTATTTTGTTTCGTTTAGATCTGATCGACGCTTCCACTGTGTCGGGTGATCCATAATTGATCCGACGATATTACATCTAACACCAACTTGTAAACCACAACAGAACAGGCTTTTAGTATGCACAGAGTCGGTTCTTGTTTATTAACCTTCAGAACTGACTCTCATAAAGTTTGTTGTGATGGTACACGAATAGAGTGGAGGTAGTGCAAACAAAAGGGCCCTTTCAAATACAAATTGTATCTTCGTGTGTTGAATCCATTACTCCATTTTCTTGTTTCTACCCACACATATTAAATATAAAAATAAAAAACTCAATAAAATAGAAACACTTTGTCCATTGACCGTCAATAATTAAATAAATCTTGCATACAATACAAGCCATAAGTCTAAATACTAGACTTATAATTTCATTGAATTTCTACTACAATTGCATACTCCTAGTACTAAAAATAACAATAATAACCGTCAGTTCGCAAATGAATGGGCGTGTTAAAATGTACTCTCTTCGACGTAAAAAAAAAAAAAATTTAAAAAAAATATATATCGTTACACGGGCATGTAGCGACTCGAAAAAGGCAGCTGTGGATGAATTCGGGCTTTTTTTTTCTAGTCGAATGGATCGATTCGAGGATCGTGTTCACTTGCCATGGCCATACCGGTGCACAAGCACGTCGTGCACATAACCTATTTAGAAAACCAACCGTTTAATCAGCAATCACGTTTTTCTTTTAGCAGATTCTCTGTTTTATAAGCTCAAACGGCATTTAATAGATATGAATACAGATTCTGCTGCATATGGTTTTAACGTATAGTATACCTTTCCTGTTCCTGAGCAATTTGAACACCTTTGTGGAGTCGGTGCAATTAGTCGGTTTTTACCCGTATACCCGTTTACGGAAACGGGTTCGATATTCAAGCAAAATCCACTTGCAGAACATTGTGCACATGCCAAGTATCCTGCAATTTCGACAACATAAAACATAAAAAATGTTAGAAAAGTGGCTTTATGAAGTAATATTCGATGTTTTTACACGTAAGAAATTCCACTGTAGTGAGTGTTCATCTAGGCTGCACAGATACGGATACGGATACGTGAGTACAAGATACGCGGATACGAGATTTTTGAAACATATTGGATCCATATACAAAGGGCATTTTGGTAAGTAATGAAAAACGAGGACCAAATTGTGTATAAGAAAACTACAAGGACCAGATAATAAATAAAATATAACGATTTTTAGTGGTTTTCTTCATTTCTGATACTCAATATTCAATATGGTTCTTAATTTCACAAAACTTGGACATGCATATTCGAATCCCGCATCTAATTTTGAAATTCCAATTTCACCCTTAAAGTGTGTATCCTAAGTATCCGATATGTACATACATATCTTTGTCGGATAAGCATCGATACGGGACATGCTACTAGACACAAGTATCCAAAAGTCACGAATCTAACAATGACGGTGCAACGACGAATCTATGCAGTAGAATTTCGCGTCTAAAACACAACGTAAGTGACTCTCGCATAAAAAATACGTACCGCTTCCGAGGCAATATTTGCACCTTTTCTTCTCTTGTTGCTCAACATTGTTAACTTCAATCAACATCAAAGCTGAAATAACCCCTACCGCACCACCCGAAAAGGATGCCACAATCGGATCCACCTCGCTAAAACACCGTAAAAACATGATTTCTATAAACATCGAACAGCAAGAAATATACGGGGGAGGAGGGGGGGGAGGGGGGGGGGGGGTGCATAGAGCCACGGTTTGCAATCTTTTCGATGTTGATATTACCTTAGTTGTGTCGGTAAATGTAGACTGCGTATAAAATCTGCATACGAAGTGCCTCCCAATCCTAATTTCAGCTCCAACTGTCATCATTTCAAATCGGTCCATACGTTTTGAAATTAACAATAATAATTCAAGAAAATGCACGTTATTAAGCAGTGAAAATAGCACGATTTAGGCACCGATGCAGTAAAATCGTAGCATCAGAAAAACGGGAAAAAGTTTCGGATGAACTTACAACGGGTGCAAGGAGGCCACCAAAGACAATAATTCCAGATGCAAATGAAAAGCTTGTCAGATAGAGCTGCTTCAGTGTCTTTGCAGTCTACTTCATGAAACACAACCCTCATTCGGATTAGTAACAACAAAATAATTATACGAAATTTTTTCCTAAAGGGCTGTTTTCGAAACGAATGATTTAACTTTTTTTTAGTTAATACGAATCACAAGTGCCCTACAAAGAGTCTCTATTAGACCGAACCGTCATATGAGTGGCACCGTGGTAATTTGCATGGTGACGCCACTCCGAAAACATGCAATCAACTGGCGAAAAGCCAATTTTCAACTTTAGAATAGACTTTCACACGGTCGATGGTCACAATCAACTGATGGAAAGTCGATAGTCGGTTGTAGAATCAATTGTGAAAAAGTCGATGGTCACTGTAGGGCCAACATATTTTGCCTTTTGTCCTCACACAACACTCATACAACACTTCGCTCCCTACTTATGAATCTCCCACAAAATACGAATAGAAAGTCGATTCTCAGATCTAGAATCGACGGTCTAAAAGTCAATTGTACTGTGGTACCAAAAAACGATAGATTTGATGTGCTACCGCTAAAGACGGCGACGTATATAAACATGTATGATGCGAAAGTCGGGTTTTTACCACATGGGGTAAAAAGGGAATTGATGAAGGGATATCAGGCATCTCATTTACTTGGTCACCACTTTCTGCAGGAACTTCCATGCCTTTTAGCCTCTGTTGAACTCTAAGCCTCCTTACCTTTTATAATTACAACAAAAAAAAAAGCTAAATATTTAAACAGAAAAAATATATATATAAGAATTCAAAATGAGAAAACAGAGAGAATAAAAAAAACCTCTTCCATTAGGAGAAATATTTTATTGCGTCTACTCCTTATATTATCTTCAATTTCCTTCAGCTGCATCTGAACAAAATCCTGAACAGTTTCTGGTCCTTCTATTATGCAGAAATTACTGTCCAACATTCTAGGATAAACATCACAAGAAACAATTTTTAGCAGACAGCTCAAATTTCAATTTGAAAAAAAAAAAAAAAAAAAAAGGATTCTTGAATAGGGTAGTGAAAAAAAATTAGTAAACAAGTATGTAGTTTATTTACACAAACTAGCATAATTTAGCTTAATCGAAGTAGTATTAACAAAATTAAAAGCAATTAAAGAAAGAAAAGAGCTAACCTGGAAGGCGTAGAATTTGAAGCATCATCATTGTTAGAAGAAAAGCAAGAAAATTTCTGAGTTTTTAACTTCGATTTCAAGTGGGCTTTGGAATTCGAGATTGAAACAGGCTTAAAATCACGACATGAACACTGAATCAACGGGAATTGAGATTGAATTGATAAAGAACCCATCATCTCTTCTTTAGCAAAGCTTCTAATTCGATTCCGGTTCTGCAATTCTTGATTTCTACATTTGAAACAAAAAAAAAAATGGAAAGATTAGGTGGACGAGACGGCAAGATTAATGGGTGGGTTTTGTCTGTGAGCGAAGAGGAATCATGCACCGAATCGAAATTTTCTCAGGTAGGTAGCTCACTGTAGAAGATGCTGCTGGCTGATAATACAAGCATATGGATTTGCCTAATATCTTTTCTTTATTTATTGAAATAATAAAATGGAAATTTACTTTTCTAGACTCAACTCGGCTCGAGACAAAACTCGACTCGTGTATTTATGCACACATATATACAAAAAGAAATATGTTTTTAAGTAGTATGTATATATGTGTTTTTATATCTGTAGCCAATGTGTTTACTATATCAAAATTTACAGTTTTTTTTTTTTTTTTTTTTTTTTTTTAATATTAGGTTTTAGTCCACTTTCCGTCTTGTAAATAAATTTTAATCCACGTTTATTTTTTTTTTGTTGATTTAAAGACAAAACATTTTACTTCGGACTAAATTACCCCAAACAAATCAATTCAACTCTCTCTGCTCCTAGTATTGTGAGCGTACACTTTTCCTCCATAATCCCGTTTCCGTTCAGAAATTCAAAGTAATTGACTTTAATGGCAGAATCATCGAAGGGAGAAGATGAAGGAAAATCACCGGCAGAATTCAAAAGCTGGTATCCGACGATGACCTCCGTGAGATGGCCAAAACAGCCGCTTGGAGCGTCAGCTCCTGCAAATCAGGCAATTGTGTCTCTTCTCGATTTCCGTACAAATTTATTTTATAGATCAAATAATCACAAAATCGTAGTTAAGTTGAATAAGCTCAAAAAGCTCAGCGTAGCAGATTTTGGACAATTGAATCCACCATTGATAATTCTATAGCATCAAACCGGACGTTGCTGTTCCATCTGAAAATGGAAATGCCAATAGTGCTTTGGATCAGCTCGATTCGAACGCGGCGTTTGTATTCCCTACAGAAAGTATACCCCCCAAACGGTAATAAGTTTCTCTTTATCTTTTTGGTGTTCATCATATCCATGGAAAGGATCTTCATTTGTGGAGTTTTACATTTAAGCCTTTTTGAACGGGAAAATTATGAAATGTTGTTTAGTTTTGTGTTGAACTATTTTCATTTACAGCTTTTTACTACTTTCTTATTGTTTTGAATAGTTTTCTTGGTTTCAATTGAGTTTAAAGGTATTCTTCCGGATTTCCGCAGATTATGTTTTTGCTATAAATGGGGTCTACCGGTGCAGCACCGGTCACCGGAATTTCATAGCATTTGGTTTAGATTTCTAAGGATTTTACTTGATTGGTTTAGAAATAAGAGGTTCAAAGGCTTTTACTTTAGATTTTCATACGTAATCCTCCTTTGGACCTACTTACTAGCAGAATGCCGACCTTGTAGCTCAAAATCCTTGTCTTTATTTGTAGTCAGAACTTAAAAGCTTCTAAATTGTTTGTACATAAACAAAATAAATGTTATTTTGCTCATGAATATCCTGAATACTTACCAAGCTTCTAAATTCTTGTATTCTCATTTGTTATTTCGATTTTCAAATTGATTGTGTTTTTCTTTGCTTACATATCATTTAAAAACTAATAATAAACTGAGTATTCTTTTGTTAGTGTGTTGCTTTGTTGGTGTGTTACTTTGTTGGTGTTAATAGTTCTGTTGAGAACAAAAATAATGGTAGGTATGTTGTGATTGATCATATTGGTGATCCCACAGTTTAAGGTTTCGTTTAAGGATGCATCTATGATGTTTTAAAGAAGATTGGTTGTATTTTTTACTTGGTTCATATCATTAAGATTTCTAATAGACTAGTGTTACTTTGTCGGTGTGTTACTTTGTTGAGAACCAAAATAGACTAGTGTGTTACTTTGTTGGTGTGTTACTTTGTTAAGAACAAAAATAGACAAGTGTGTTACTTTGTTTGTGTGTTACTTGGTTGGTGTGTTACTTTGTTGAGAACAAAAATAGACTAGTGTGTTACTTTGTTGGTGTGTTACTGTGTTACTTTGTTGGTGTGTTATTGTGTTGAGAACACAAATAGACTAGTGTGTTACTTTGTTGGTGTGTTACTTTGTTGAGAACAAAAAAAGACTAGTGTGTTACTTTGTTGGTATGTTACTTTGTTGAGAACAAAAATAGACAAGTGTGTTACTTTGTTGGTGTGTTACTTTGTTTGTGTGTTACTTTGTTGGTGTGTTACTTTGTTGAGAGCAAAAATAGACTAGTATGTTACTTTGTTGGCGTGTTACTGTGTTACTGTGTTATTGTGTTGAGAACAAAAATAGTCTACTTTGTTGGTGTGTTACTTTGTTGGTGTGTTACTGTGTTACTGTGTTACTTTGTTGGTGTGTTACTTTGTTGAGAACAAAAATAGGCTAGTGTGTTGCTTTATTGGTGTGTTACTTTGTTGAGAACAAAAATAGACTAGTGTGCTACTTTGTTGAGAACAAAAATAAACTAGCGTGTTACTTTGTTGGTGTGTTACTTTGTTGAGAACAAAAATAGACTAGCGTGTTACTTTGTTGGTGTGTTATTTTGTCGGTGTGTTACTTTGTTGAGAACAAAAATAGACTAGTGTGTTACTTTGTTGGTGTGTTACTGTGTTACTGTGTTACTTTGTTGAGAACAAAAACAGTCTACTTTGTTGGTGTGTTACTTTGTTGGTGTGTTACCGTGTTACTTTGTTGGTGTGTTACTGTGTTACTTTGTTGAGAACAAAAATAGACTAGTGTGTTGCTTTGTTGGTGTGTTACTTTGTTGAGAACAAAAATAGACTAGTGTGCTACTTAGTTGGTGTGTTACTTTGTTGAGAACAAAAATAAACTAGTGTGTTACTTTGTTGGTGTGTTACTTTGTTGAGAACAAAAATAGACTAGTGTGTTACTTTGTTGGTGTGTTACTTTGTTGAGAACAAAAATAGACTAGTGTGTTACTTTGTTGGTGTGACTAGTGTGTAACTTTGTTGGTGTATTATTTTGTTGAGAACAAAAATAGACTAGTGTGTTACTTTGTTGGTGTGTTACTTTATTGAGAACACAAATAGACCAGTGTGTTACTTTGTTGGTGTGTTACTTTTGATGTGTTACTTTGTTGGTGTGTTACTTTGTTGAGAACAAAAATAGTCTAGTGTGTTACTTTGTTGGTGTGTTACTGTGTTTGTGTAAATGCTTCGATAAAATTCGTCTTTCAAATACTACGTCGAAAGGGTATCAAACGTGGTCTCAAAATGAAGATAAAAAAAATATGAACTTTGGTGAAACAATTTTGATGATCGGTGTTCTATATTAAAAGTTACGGTCGTTTATAAGAAAAAAACGGTCCAGTTAATATAAATATTTTTTCGTCTTTCAAAATATACGTCGGAAGGATATCGTGTTTGAGCCAAATTGAAGAAAAAAAAAATGAATTTTGGTGAAAAATTTCGATAATCGAGTTAGAATCAAAAGTTACGATTGTTTGCTTGAAAAAAAAAAAAAAAAAAAAAAAAAAAAAACCTGGGGGCTGGGAAGGGTGAAGCGCCGAAACCGAAGCAATTGAAGTGAAAAATGCGCGCTGCTTTATTAAAAAGGGTATTTTTGTCCGTTTGAAATATTTTTGTCTTTTTTGCAATTAAAAAAATGAATGTGTCCTATTTATTCATTTTGTAAATATTTTTGTCCTTTTCCCTCAATCCCCCTTTTTTTTTTCTATTATTAGTTCCGTATAATACAATATTTAGTTATCTTTTCGTTCATTAAACATGTTGCATTTAAATTATTATTTTAAAATCAATCAAACTCGATTTTGAAATACTCAAGTTTGAACTCAAACTTAAGACAATTTTAATATGTTTGACTCAGATAGATTTAATTTATTGTTTCGACTCGACTCATTACTCTCATACTGCGTTCCTCATGTTAACCATTTTAATCCAATAACATATATAAGTTCTTTATCGTACCGGAACATTAGTCAGGATGTCAATGCGGTGACATATTTTTGTGTATAACAAGGGTCGGTAATCATGACGTTTCTATCCGAAACTCTTTTACCATGTGGTAATGTAAAGAGTAATTTTGCCTTTTTATGTATAACGATTCTGAGAAAACATATGAATGGAGCTTGCTTTCAAAAAAGTCACGGGGCGTATGGTTTTCGAAACAAACATAAATTAAAGAATGTGATATTCGAAGCAAGTTTTTGGCAGCATTTCATAAAATTTTCAAAGATTATATATGTATATATATAATATATAAAATGAAAGCAGATGGTCAAGCTCTTGCTAATTCCACAGATTTCTTTAGTGCTTCTAAAAGGCTTCTCATAATTCTTGGCTCTCCAGGTGGTGTCTCAGCTTTCTTCAAACCGTTTCTTATGGCCCGAAAAACCGGACCTGAACCCGAACCTGAATTATCGCCCGAAGGAAACACTAAGAAATCAATGTAGACCAATACTTGGGTATCACCATCTCCAATTGTAATGAATCCAATTCTTGCACCTCTTTTGATCTTGTCAACCTGCAGTTGCACATTTTTTTATTTTTTGGTAAGTTCAGAAATATTTAAAACGGTGTACGTTTGTTGTGGTCTGTTTAGCGACCCTATTTCAGCTTACAAACACGTACGATCGAGCTTCTTGCGTTAAAATCAACCGTGTTTTTATGTTGAAATATGGGCACTAGATCGACTAGACGGATCACAACACAAGTGTACATGTTATGGAAACGATCGAACTCCGAGCTATAGTTCTTGTTGTTGAGGACCAACCTTAAGAGGCATTGGCATTGGTAGATTTGAACCTTGGCAAAGGCTGTTTGCCCACTGTTCATTAGGCACCAACATAAATGCAACAGTTAGCTTTTTTTTTTTTTTTTTTTTTTTTTTTTTTTATAATAACAAAGGCCAAATGCATATATATAACTCACAGAAAACAATAACATATAGTTTAGAATCTACTTGAGCTCATATATATAGCATGTAAAACGCTGTCGTTTTGCTTAAAATTGCAAAAGCATCGTTACGCTTTCGCATTGGATCACAAGGCATAACATAGATGTTGTTGTTGGTAGGGTGGTGACTTGATCTCTCTGTGTGAATCAATATGTCTCGCTCAGAGTTGAAGCGGGCTATGTCTTCGATTTGGTAGCTACATATGAAGTATGCGTCTGAATACTCAGCTGAGCATCAAGTCTGATGTTCTCAGCTGAATTCTAATGATCACGTCCGAAATTTGTTGTGTACACGTTTGATCAGCTCTGAGTCTGAACCTGGTTACATCAAATCACGGACGGAGCCAGGATTTTCATCAGGGGTGGGCTAATGGACTATACTGAGTTCGTCGGATGGTCTGGATTAAGAATATTTTATGGAACAAACTAAACTACATAGATTTTATATATTTTTTTTTTTTCCCGGGTAGGCTTAGCCCCCTTAGTCCCTTGGTAAGATCCGCCCTTGCATCAAATGGTCCTCGTCTGAAATTGGGAAGACTACGTCTGAGGTATTTTAGTCAATCAGTTAGTCAGTTAGTTTGTCGGCTAGGGTTTAGATTCCAAGACTGTAAATACCAGCATTGATGTAATAAACTTGGAACTCTCTGTTGTATCATAACATCCTCTTTTTTTGCCCTTGGATTACTCACATTGTTGAATACCACGTTAAATTCCACGTTTCTTAATTACTGTTCTTGATTGATTTACGATTTAATTGCTTCTGTTTTTCTGGTTTTTCTGGTTTTTCTTGCAATCTGTTACATCAAATGCATTGCAAAGGCATTATAACCGCGGCATCACATAACTTCACATCCACATCGCAAAATAAATGGCATTCCCAGACATCACATCGTATATATGTGGCAGATTTAAAACAAAACCATGTCGTTTTAACATAGACAGACAAATATCAAAAAGACACTCTTATTGCCATAAATCTACCGTGACACCACTTTTTTAAGATAGATTCGACTCTACATAGGCATTCAACCTATGCAAAGTCGAATACTAAGCTTATATTCGGCTTTCGCCGAGGTGACAATAACAAGTGTGATGCGAAAACAGAGCTAGTAATATTTGCAGTATGAGAACACACCTGAAAGAGCAAAGCCTCAAATCTAACAAGGTCAGTATCCAATGGCAATTTCATAGTACCTAATGAAACTCCATCTTCGCCGTCCTCCTCCTCCTTGACCGACGTTTTGCCGCCGCCGTCACCCGTCGTTGCTTTCAGGAATGTTGTAAGCCTCCGTCGACTGTCAGTGTCAGACGAAAAATGACTAGTATTGAACGATAACTGAAAACAACCAATCTCCGGCGCCGACGTATTTACTGGATAATAAGGAAGAAAATATCCCGACGAATTAGAATTCCGGTGGTACAAGGATATGGCTGCTTCCGGTCGAAACGGGCTTCTTGTTCCAATAGTTCTGATGGTTAACATGACTTTTTACCGGCGACTGATCGGAAAATAGTTCCTCTGCCTTAGGGCCGGAGGAAATGAGGGGGTAAGGAAGGTCAAGGGAGTGGTTATACTGATCAGATAGCACAGTGCTTTGAAGGTATTACAAACCTTGCAATTACATGATGAATTGGATAAGATAATTTGTGGTCTCTATGACATATTTTATATGTATACTTCCTTCGACCCAAAATGTAAGTCCATTTGCGTTTTTTCATACTGATTAAGAAATGTGGTTAAATTGGTTATATGTCATTAATTTTGATGAAAAAGTCTAAACTTGTTATTAATGCAAAGTAGTGAAAAGTGAGTGAGTAGATAATAAATGACATAGTTCAATGGGACAAAGCAAAAAAAACTAGATGGATTTACATTTTGAGACATGGGTAATATATCGATACAATATTGGAGGTAACTTGGCCCAAATGACATAGCTCAATGGTTTTGGAAAAGAATAATAAAAGAATGTACAAACAACTTTTGTACATCGAGAACATCTGAATATGTAATATCCTACATTAAGAAATTTTAGAAAAAGATTATTAACATATAACTTTGAGACATAATTACCTTGTTAATTTGAGTTAATCATTGAAAATTAAGCTATATTATGGCCTTATTAACGCCATTGGGTCTGAGTTGAAGGGTGTTACTGAACCAGTAAATATACAACAATAAAGTAGTCAGAATATCTTGTATTAGTTGAGATTTCTTATTATTTTGACTTCCAAAGCATAACAAAGTGATTACGCTAACTTCATCTCACAATTATGCCTGTTATTAAATATACAATCTGACGATGACAAATTAAGTCACCTTAATTATTCGGGCCCCAAGATGAATCTAGTGATGAATACACAAACCCTAATGCTGGACATTAACTCCAGGTCCGCCCCTGCTAATTGATCTACAAGCGCCCTGTGTTCTGGAGCAAGGCCTTGCTTTTCCTGCTGGAGGACGGGACCTTGTTTGTCCTGCTGAGGATCTTCAACGACAAGATCCAAGATTTGATCTTTCTCCCCTTGCATGACGAGATCTAATCGCTTTCGCTTACTGCGCGAGCTTTGATCCGCAGCCTTTGATGTCGTTTTCTTGGGAGGCATCGTGTTTTTCGTATTCAACCAATAGAAGGGCCTCCTTCTAGCCGCCAATGACGATGACAAATTAAGTCACCTTAATTATCCGGGCCCCAAGATGAATCTAGTGATGAATACACAAACCCTAATGCCCAAATTGAGTGAGGTGGTGGATTTTATGTGTGCGGGCGAGTCTAAGATCAGATCTTAGATTGCCTACGTATCTCGTTATGTTCCGGAATCAAGCCTTACGTAGTTCCCGGATTGGGGTATATATAATGACAATACTTGCCTAAACCCTAAGGTTAAGTCGGCTTGTGTTATTGTCACCTTTACCCTTAAATGGGCCTTGACCTTGTCCAAGCTATCGCTATTAATGGGCTTGACACCGTGGTGTGGACCACGCCCTCGAGTCGATACTTCCGTCCTGCGGTGATCGACTTCTAGACTCGGCCTCCTACACCACTAGCTGGTGTGGACTCTGTCCTTATGGACTTGTCGTCTCGCACTGCTCGGTAGTCGATAGTCGTAGCCTGGCTTTTATATGATGGCCTTGGCCTCGAGCCTGGGCATCGACATGAATACCTTGGTGTTATTTCATAGTGTGATGACCAACCGATAGACGACACGTGGAGGGAGTGAAACCCTGTATCGTCATAAGCCCCCAGACTTGAGAGAGGCGACTTCCGTTGTCCGAGGTCGAGTCTGTCACTTGAATCGTCGTCGAGTTGGGTTTTTCTTTGGGTGGGAGAAAACCCGCCTTTTCACAACCCTAACTGCCTTATAGCCACGTGGAACGGTATCTAGCATACGAAACGCTTCGAATCCCACAAAAGACGCGTCACTGCCTTGATTACCGCGATTTCCAGGGGTTATAACCCCCATTACCCACGTCCCCTCAAATCATTTGTAACTTCTTCACTAGCATATAAAAGGAGAGAGGATAGACGCCGCTGCAAACTTGCTTGCTATTTCTTATCACCATCTCCAAAATCCAAAACACCAAGTAAGACTCCTTCTTTTCCTTAGTGTCTACGGATTTTATCTATGCAAAACAAACAAGTAATAAATTTATAATCCGGTTAACCCCAAGTATAAGGATCGTAGTACTAGTGGTTAATGCCGGGTCGATCTTACGGGGAACTAAACGATTGTGGTTCCTAGTTTTTGTCTAACTAAACTATGTCACGGAAAACTAAACTAAACAATGATTAAACAAAACTAAACCGAACATATATGCTTTGAATATAAACTAGATGAGAGGACTAATCCAAAGCTAGGGAGGTTTGGTTGCGAACAAATTACTCTAAAAGTGCAATAGAAAATAAACTAACTAAACAGTTCAAGTCTCAAGGTTAAATCAAGTTTAATACGGGCAAACGAGTATTGATCCACCTATCCAACAAACACTAATCTCTCATCCCGATTATATTGCGCTTTCTACCAAGTTGTGGTTCATCTTATCAAAGGTATGAATTCTACTTTCGTAGATGATTCGCCTATTAATTTCTATCTTTCGATTTACGGAAATTAACGCCATCATAACATAAACAAAGATGTAAACTTTAGCGTTTTAACCTAGATTTCCAACCTATCAACTTTCGCTTTGACATAGATTAAAGATCTATTCCTAAATCATGGTGATCTAATGTTTATAAAGACTTTCATCAAATATAAAGCATCATACATGCACATCTTTCGATATAAATGCAATTAATCAACATAAGACATGATAAAGGAAACAACTTGATTAAAAACTTACAAAATAACCGAAGAATCAAAAGTAATGAAAGTTGGATGGCTTCACAATGCTCGCTTTGATTGAAGCCTAGCCTCTTAGCATCCTTGAATAGCTTGAATTGTTGAAGTAAATTGCATAAACTAAACTAATTTTATCTAGAAATTTAAGAACATAAAACGGGGAAAAAGCGAGTAAAACGCAGCCTATAGCCGCCCCTGGGGTTTAGGGTTTCGAGAATTGTAGAATTGGTATCTCAATGTGTGAAAATAGGCAAGTATTTATAGAGATTTGAGGCGGTTTCACTAAGTCGGCAATCCGACGCTGTTCGCTTAAGACGCGCTGTCGAGTGTTCTCGAACTCCAACGCAGACGTTCGCTTTGGATAGCGTCCAAACTCTCGATCTTCTTTTTGCACTTTGGGCGCTCGTTTGATTGTTCGGACGCTTAGCTCAAGAAGTTCATGATGCCTCAATATTGAATTCTTCCTCTGAGACGCCCGCTTGGATTATCAGACGCCCGTCCCACTCCTGGACGGGAGTTGGACGCCGCTTTAGCTGGAATAAAACTTGACTAAATCATCTCTATCTCTTTTCCCGCCCACTCCATTTGATCATTATCTCTTCTTAAATCTTTATAGCTCAAATTTTAACCCTTTTGATCATCATTTGAGCACAATGAACATACCTATAACACATGGAAAACATCGCAAAACTCGTAATAAAGTCCAATTAATTATAATTCACGATGAAAACACATAATTTATTCAATATTGCGATTAAGTCCTTAAAACCTAGTATGCTCAATATTTCCATATAAGGGCCATTTATTATGCAATTAATCCAATTAAGGGGAAAAATACCATAAAATATATCATAATAAAACATAGATTTTCACCCTTAACAACTCCCCACACTTAGCTTTTGCTCATAGTCCGAGCAAAACAAAACAAAAAATTAGGCTCGAGAAAGGAAAACAGCATCTAAACAAGTATAACATATATTCAATAACTTAGGTGTTCACCATCGTGTAAGTGCATAGCCATAGAAAACTTCCACTAAAACCAAACTTGAATAACTCAAAGCAAAACTAGCTAATACCCCCTCGTAGAATAGTAATAAATGACACTCATAAGATGTACCCTACAAACGTGACATATCCCGAAAAGGATGATCGAATATATCTAGGGCCTTTCTGAAATACTCGAGAGGATAATCCTACATCATATCTTTCGGGTTTATACTGGGGATAGGATTAACGAAAACTAAGCCTTATATTCAATTTCACAACATATCTTAAGTTGATTGAATTCATTCACTTTAAACACACATTAGGATGAGCTTTTGCCCTCATAGCGAATAGGACATTTCGAGATAATCCCTACCTTACTCCAATCATAAGACAAATTTTTTCTAACTCGTCGTGAGCTCTTAGTCATCATAGTGGTATAGACATACGTGGTATACCCTATCGCACTCAAATCATCGACTAGCTTTCGACACACACATAGATTCATTTAACTTTTTCAACTTCTCATTTGACATTAGTTACGCTGCACTTATCACATTCAAACATCTAGATATTCACGATTATCTCATACTTGGATCTAAATACAAACTATCATAAATCTCAAGATATATATGTAGCACTAAGCACATGACTTATAAGAAAATCAAAACTACTAATCCAAAACGGGTATAGCTTTATAAAATAGCTCATCGTCACTATGGCTCGTGAAATAGTGATGATGTGAAACAACTAACTTACGGAACATATGAAATATCGCATAGATGACTATAAAAACAACGAACTTCAAATTGAATTGCCTACTCGGACAAAACAAAAACAAGGGTGTCGGAAAGTTTTGAAAAATTTACGCCATTTCGCATAATAAAAACAATCTAACGTACTAAACAAACGCTTTACACATAGGCACAAATCGAACTATCCCTCCCCACACTTAAAAATGCAACATGTCCTCATGTTGTGCGTAAAGTAAAAGGATAAGAAACTTAGTCAGTATGCGCAGAAAAACTTGAGATGTTGGTCGGGCCGAGCATGAAAGAAACAACACTCGCAAAAAGCGCCGGAAAAAACGCCCAAACCGAACTCAACCAAGACTAGATCTCGCACTACTCGACAAAACAACGTAATCTCGGGGAAAACGGGCACAATAACGTAATAATGTGAAAGGAATGAATGAAAGAGATAGAACAACAAGCGTCAACCAAAATGATCATAATACCAACGAAATCGCAATCCAAATATGTGGTGCTAGACAACTTACATGAAGCAAATGAAAAATAGAAAGTACAGAAATCATAGAAGCATCCAAAAGGAAAGTAGTAATAGTCATTGTACAACCAGATCAAGTCGGATAAAAGAAAGAAATACATCAAGCGTAAAAAGCATAAAAATCTCAAGATCACTCGGGCGGAATCGAACATCGACGGAGGAATAACAAAGCAGAACCACCAAAGCAGGGCATCAACATGAGGAGGATCTCAAGTAGGTACAACAACGATATGGGCGCCGTCCGTGTAGCTCAGTCGCGTAGTAGAAGCGTGCGTGGGTCTACCGGGGCTCATCCTCCTCATCGCCGACGACTCGGCTTCTCCTCCATCTTGACCACCTCGGCTATCACCCGCCTATCTCGCTTTCGGAGAAGACATAATCCATATTACTTGCATTGAATACCCGCCGATCTCTCGGTTGCCGTCCCATCAACGATACATTCCAAAACCGACAAAATATTATCTTGGCCATCCCGGATGTCACTCAACATCGCCTCAAACTATGAGCCATACTATGCCGAGTAATCTCGGAAGAAGATAATCCGAGAAGAACCGAGGCTCGAGGTGGTGTCGAAGTGGAACCAGGCTCGAACGGAATAGCCTCGGACTCAACCGTAGACGGAGCTTTCTCTCTCTCGAATACCTCTCGGGTTCTTAGGCCTATGATCCTCGCTTATACTCCGCACTCCGGCATCCTTGCATATCCGATGAATCAAATGTGGGACAATCAAACTCCGCTTGTAATTCTTCTCGATCGAACACCAACTCATCATAAATCGCTTGGCCAACATCGACATTTAACTTGAAAACCAAAGCATACAACATTCCAAGGTCGCTTATGTGAAAGTGTGTCAAATTATTCTTCGGCAATAAACGACTCTGGATGAAACGGCAATAGACTCTCCAATCCTCGCACCACGCCGTAGTAATAATCTCCTTACGGTCCCCACCCGGTCCGAAAGCGCCCAAGCAACATCGGGCAAATCACAACCTCAGTCCTCCAAAGGATCCCCGTCCCGAATCCCGCCGTCTCTTAATTTCCTCCTTATAATCCAACCCTTCAAACGCTGCCAACCCATATTTTGCATTAAAAACTTGTGGTGAAATGGGGACCTTAACACCTCGAACCAACACCACCCCCGTGTCTAAGTCGGTTTCCGAAAAATTAACGTAAAACTCCATAACCAACGAATCATTCACCGGGGTAGTCGGGATCTTCATCATTTCCTCCCATTTCCTATCTTCCAACACTTTTACAAAAGAGGGGGCCACTTTCGCTTTCAACACCGCTTCGCTTCAACCAACATGTTTCTCGCAAAGTAATGTTTGGTATAGGCCTCATGTGCTTTAGAGTTGACAAACCGACGAGGCATAGGAATAAGCACACCGGTCTCACTTTCTTTCGAGGCGGTTCACCCTCGGTTCGGTCTCACCTGCGTGCATACAATTTGCCTCTCCACCGTGACGTTCAAATTTCAGAAGATCTTTTGCACCGTGAGGTACCCTAGGCATCCTAATCAAGGGTTCATCGTCATTAGTTTCGGATCCGGAGTAGTCTCGCCCCTCAAATCGGCCCCTAACTCATTGTGAAGCCCTGAGGATGGCTCTCGAATCACTACGCCTATTTTGGATCAACTATGGGAGGGTCCGATCCTTTACGCTTTTTACCTTTCTCCCTAGCCACATCCTTACCGAACCTCTTCTTCGCAACCACTTCCTTATCAACCATGTTTGAAGCTATTAAGATCAATTCAAACAAGCCCACAACAAAGGTTACCCGCTTAACATCCAAATCGGGATTTCAATTCAACAATGTCAACCCATCCACCACAACCATCATCACCACATCATCACAACACCAAAACAGAAGAAAAAGCAACAAAATGAGATAAATTTCAAGAAAATGAGCCGACCAAGATCGAACTCACAAAAACGTGAAAGAAATCAAGAAAAGTTGCTACAAACTTACCAAAGATGATGAGTAGATGAAGATAATGCTCAGACGTCCAAAACAACCCAAATTGACCTCAAAAATCCGATTTTTCTTGAACAAAGTCGGACTCTATAGGTGGCCGATTCTCCAAAAATATGGAATGTTGGGGGATTTGGCTTTGAAAATTGATGAGAGGGGTCGTGGCGCCCTATAGCACTTGAAATCGCCCAATTTGGTGTTGAATCAAGGGATTTAGGTTGAGAGGAGGGCAAAAGTCGGGTGAGGCGGTTTGAAATTCGAAGGAATGAGGTTTCATGGCATGAGGGGGGTATATATAGACAGGTGGTGGACGCTCGTCCAACTCGGCGGACGGGCGCCTGCCTGGAATCATGATGAATCGGACGGGCGCCCAAAATGCTGACGCTTCGTCCAAAAGCTTGATTTGAATACGAGTTGGAGGAATTATCCGAACGGGCGCCCATATTTTTAGACGAACGTCCTGGTCAAGAAAGTCGAATACGATTGAAAAGCTCGCTTCCAGCACGGGCGTCCCATATCTTGGACGGGCGCCCAGAAAATCGAGGCCGGATCAAGGCGTCAGATTACTGATTTACGGGCGCCCAAATAAGAAAAACACAAAATTGTCCCTTTTTTTTAAAACTTATCATATAAAACAACTAAACGCGAAACCTTTATTATTGATAATTTAAAATTCAAAAGTACAATACGGAAAATCATGAGAGAATTTGAAAATAAAACAGACAAAATAAAACAAAGGTTGCCTCCCACCAAGCGCTTCCATTTTACGTCGGGGCTCGACGAAAGCAAAACTAACTAATGAAACACTAATCTGCGCGAGATCTCGTCCCAATCCACTAAGCGAATGAGACGTCCGAAGCATGTCGATAACCGGAGGGAAGTCGTACTCATCCCGCAAACACCAATCCTCACCACCTACCTCAACACCTCTAAAATGCTCACCGGCAGACTAATGCCAAATCCACAAGATAGGATCATTAAGGATCGTGTAAGGACGCCCTATGGCCTCCTCGCAACTCCTCGGTCGTGAAATTGCCGCCTCCCGAACAAGGTGGAACAATGATAACGTGCGTGATGGTCTTAACCTCGAGTGCTAATGTCAAAATCTACATGAAGAACTATAGTGCCTCCTGGTCCATCATCTCATCGTGATCGGGGGATGCGACTAATGAGTGGGAACTCCTCGTATGAACTCCGTAGAGATCCTTATCTAGAAAGCACTACCGATGATCGAAACATAGAAGCTTAGTAAAACTAACCAAAATAACATACTAAAGCAAAAAGAACTAAGAAAAACTAAAACAAGATTGGATATCTGTGATGCCTCCTAGTGGCGCTTTTTGGTTTATGTCGTTAGCTCGACACCATTTAAATTCACTGGGTCGTGCCATTTTACTTTACTTTTCTCGCCCGCCATTACCTCGTTAAAGTTCGATTGGGATTGTGGGCTGCAGAAACGACACCTAACGCACGGGATTAAAGCTTTGACGCTTTCCGAGATACGCTGAACCTTTCCCATGGTCGACTTTCTCCTTTGTAGATTTCTCTGCGACGCTTGAGTTGTTGCTCCTCGCGTATTCCTCCATATCCCAACTACCGCTAGAACTTCTTGTGATAGACCACTACAGCTTATCCTCGTAAAACAGATTGGGTGAAACCTCGCCGTAGTCTCCGACCTCATTAACACCACATCCAAGGATATCGAGAAATTTAACAATCAAAGGCTTGCCTGTAGGTTCTCCAATGTAGTGTTTGCACCTCGACCATTAACTCAAACGGCCGATCTTTATAACCAAGTAGTTCTAGAACGCCTCAGGAATGATTTTGAGAATCGTAAAGGCCCGGACCATCGTGTCTCTCGACTTCCCGAAAAACAAATGTAATCTGGAATTATAAAGAAGAACTTGTTCCCTACTTGAAATTCTCTTTTCTTAATTTTTGCGTCATGGAGGAGTTTCATCTTATCCTTGCTTATCCTGGCGCTTTTCGTAAGCTTGGAGTCGGAACTCGCCTAACTCATGCACCGCTTTGCAATGATGTTTTCCACAAGTTTGGGAATCAAAGTTAAGAAACTTCGTCGCCTAATAGGCCCTATGCTCTAACTCAATCGGCGGATGACATGGCTTGCCGTAAACCATCCGATATGGAGATGTACCCATAGGGGTTTTATAGGCGATCCTATACGCCCATAGTGCATCATCCAATTTCAAACTCCAAATCCTTTCTATGACTGCTTCACCGTCTTTTCCAGATTTACTTGATGCTTTGGTTGCTTCGCTCAACCTCGACCGCTAGTCATCGGATGGTATGGTGTGCCGGTCTTATGGCGAACACCATACTTTTCAAGGACTTTCTGAGGTCGGTTGCGTAAATGCGCCCTTCATCACCGATCAAGGCTCGAGGACATCCAAATCTCACAAAGATGTTCTTCTTCGTAAATTTCATGACCGTTTTATGATCATTGTGAGGAGTGGCCACCGCCTCCACCCATTTCAAACATAGTCAACGCAGACTAAGATGTATTTGTTGCCACACGATGATGGGAAAGGTCCCATAAAATCGATGCCCCATACATCAAAGACCTCGCACTCTAAGATGGGTTTTAAAGGCATGTCGAAACGCCTTGTCAGAGTTCCAGTTCTTTGACACCTATCGCAAGCTTTACTGTAGGCTTCAGATCCTTAAAGATTGTAGGCCAATAGAAACCGGATCGGAAGATCTTCGCAACCGCTTTTCCAAGGACCAAAGTGACCACCTGTGGGTCCACTATGGCATTGCTCGATAATCTCTTGTTGCTCGATTCAGAACGCATCTCCTAAGCAAACCATCTTTGCAGATCTTGAATGTATAAGGTTCATCCCAAACGAAATATTTCATATCGTAGAAGAACTTCTTCTTCTCCTGATACGACATCTCGGGGTCAAGGTAACGGGCATGAAGGTAATTCACAATGGACGAATACCATGGAACATCAGGAGAGCGGCCATCGATCAACATGATGTTTTCTAGAGGAAAGTAAAGATCTATATCTTCAGGATCACCCTTTTCCTCACTTATCATCCTAGAGACATGATCCGCCACTACGTTCTCACTGCCCTTCTTATCTTTGATTTGAACGTCAAACTCTTGGAGGGTCAGTATCCAACGCAGTAAGCGCGGTTTAGCTTCCTTTTGGTCATGAGATAACGCATAAGCGGCGTGATCACCCACACAATCACTTGAGCACCTAGCAAGTAACTACGAAACTTATCCATAGCAAAGACTACGGCTAATAATTCCTTTTCGGTGGTTGTGTAGTTAACTTGAGAAGGATTCAGTGTGATCGGCATAATAGATAGGTGGAACTTTCCATTAAGCTTTTGCCTAAGATCGCACTAACAAAGATAGTTGGATGCATCGCACATAAGCTCAAAGGCGGTTCCAATGTGTGAAATAAGAATTGGAGCGGATATTAACCGATTCTTGAGCTCCTCAAACGCTTGCTTGCGCCATCATCGAAATTGAACTCAACGCCTTCCTTGAGCAGAGTAGATAGGGGCTTGGCTACTTTGGAAAAATCTTGGATGAATCTCCCATAAAACCAACATGTCCGAGGAAACCTCGACTTCGCGTACATTCTTAGGATAACTCATCTTCTCAATGGCTTCTACCTTGGCCCTATCTACTTATACCTTTGGCGGACACTTTGTGGCCAAGAACTATCCTTCATCAACCATAAAATGGCATTTTTCCCAATTGAGTACTAAGTCCTTTTCCACACATCTAGACAACACTGATCAAGATTATTGAGGCGCTCATCAAAGGATTGACCGAAAACCGAAAAATCGCCCATAAAAATCTCCATGCACTTTTCAACTAGCCCGTCAAAGATTGCCATCATACACCTTTGAAAGGTGGCCGGGCATTACAGAGACTAAATGGCATCCGCTCAGAAGCGAATGTCCCATAAGGGCAAGTGAAAGTGGTCTTCTCTTGGTCAACAGGATCGATGGGTATCTGGAAGTATCCTGAATATCCATCCAGGAAACAGTAGAATGCGTGCCCCGCCAGACGCTCAAGCATCTGGTCTATGAATGGAAGGGGAAAATGATCTTTCAGTGTGACCTCATTGAGTTTTCTATAGTCAATACAGACCACTGTGAGCCTCGTGAACGAGCCTCAATGCTATCTCCTCTCCCTTCTCATTTTTCTCAATCGTAATTCCACCTTTTTTGGGAACTACCTGAGTTGGGGATACCCACTCACTGTCTGCAATGGCGTATATGATACCCATATCTAGAAGCTTGATAATTTCCTTCTTGACTACCTCTTGCATGTGAGGGTTGAGTCTTCTCTGAGGCTGTCTAACTCGCTTTGCACCCTCCTCGCCTTGATTTTGTGCATACTGGATGTCGGGAGATATCCTCGGATATCTCCCACCGCCATCCAAAGGCTTTTGCATTTTTGCGCAAGACGTTTAATGGTTTAAGCTCTTCTATACGAGATAGCTTGGCAGAGATGATCAAAGGAAGCTTGTCACCTTCTCTTAAAAACACATACTTAAGATGTTTGAGCAACGGCTTCAGCATCCAAATCTACGGGAGGATCCTCTGGACTTGATTTAAGATCACCACTCTTCAACTCAACATCGCCGAGCTTACTCGGTGGTCCCACTGCCAAGGCTTCTTCTCTTAGCTCATCCTCAAATTCACCGCTAATCGATCTAGATTGACCACACCATGATTATTCGGTTATCAATCAATCGCTCATATTCTCTTCTCTACACCAAGACTTGCGTATCCATGGAGTCATTGAAGTCATCGACGTCTCTCAATGGAACAACCGGTTGGAGATCCGGAAGGTACATTGATAGATTTAGAAACACTATAACTCACCTCCGGTCACCAACTCGAATGGTCACGTGCCCACCATCACAATCGATAAGGGCTCTAGCAGTAGATAGGAAGGGTCTTCCAAGAATCAAGGGGACATTTTCACTTTTCTCAATATCTAAAACGATATCGACCAACCGGAAAGGTAAACCTATCTATTTGAACTAATACGCCCTTTAGATTCCTGAAGCTTTCTTAGAAGATCTATCAATGACTAGATTCATGGTCGTGGGTTCTAGAAGACTTTGTAAACCCACCGCTTGCACATGAGATAATGGCATCAAGTCGATAGATGCACCCCAGTCACATAAGGAATTTGGGAAGACTAGTCCTCCCATCCGCAATGTGAGCACAAATTTTCCTGGATCGCTCCTCTTGATTGGTAAGCTTTCATAATTGACCGTAGAACACTCCTTACCAACCGCTTGATCCATTCCGGCTAACTTCTTCTTGGAAGATACAACATCCTTGATGAACTTTGTATACTTAGGCATCTCGACCAAGACCTCGGATAATGGCAGATTTACAGAGTATTTTTCGAAAGTTTAGCACATTCTCGTACTTTTGTCTTCAACCAATGGAATGTTGCTCTTCCTTGGTGGAAACGGAAGCTTCTTCAGATCACTCTCGGAAAAGACTTTCTTTGAGGATGCTACCGATAGCTTTGTCTTCCAAATCCTTCCACCGAACCGCCTTCTCGTAAGCTTTAGTAGTCGTGGATCACCACCGACTTTCTTTCCTTTTTCACCCTCGGCGGATCACCACTTGAGGATTTCCTACCTTTTCACCTATCGTGATCACCACTGAGTACTTGCTTGCACCAAGGGGACGATGGGTGCTCAACTTCCCTCCCGCCTTTATCAATGGCGGGGAGGGCTAATGGTTTCCCGAAAGCCGTGGGGACCACTCACCGTGTGTACCGCTTAAACTCATTGTACGGGCTTCCTCTTGTCCATAGTGCATGGTTGGTACGAGGTCGATTACATTGGTTTGCCGCTTAAATCACTGAGCAACATGACCGCCTCTTAGGATTTTTCTCGGTAAAATCGGGCAAATGCCCGGGGTCTTGATGCTAATCGCTCACCAATGCCTATCTGCCTTTCAAGGTTCTTATTGGTACTCATCGTGAGTCGAATGTTCTTGTTTTGCTCTCTTTGAATGAGTTCCATTCACCTTTGAGGTCATTGGAATTCGAGGGCCTTGAGAATTGGAGAAATTTTGATTTTGTGGTCGGTGGGCCGATTCTCGATAATTGGAATTGGAAATGGAGGCCAATTCGATTAAACCTTTGTGTTTGATTGGAAAATTAGAGTTTTGGTTCGAACCAAAACCAGGGGTTTCTATTGAAGTTCGGGTTAGAATTAAAGTTCGAGTTTGGATTCGATTGAAACTCGGATTACGGCCGAAGCCCCGATTTTGAGCATTATTCGCCGGAGAATTGGTTATTGAACCTAGGATTAGGATCGCCGAAAAAGCATTCACTTCCGCTTTGTCCAATCATGGGGCGTAAACGAGCAAGCGATGTTCGGATCATCACATACTTGGCATGTGATTGGATTATACTTATCCATTATTATGAACAGCGTTGACTTGATGAGCAAATGGGGTTGAAATTGACACCGCTGAACACGTGGCCAGGTTTGACAACAATTGTCGCAATACAGACTCGAGAGTTCTCGTGGAAACGAAAGAGTCCGATTACTCGGATTAGGAACATTTTGAGACATTGTCACTTGAGAGTTAGCCATTTGCTTTTGCAACATGGCAATCGGTCTTCGCATAGTCACTTCCTCGACCTTGGGAGGAGGAGGAGGTGCCTGAATAGCTTGATAGGATGGGGCATAGTTGTATTTGGCTATGTCTTCGAACAATGCCCATCCTTCGTCTGGAGTCTTCTTCAAAAATGCCCCGCCAGATGAACTATTGACCATGCCCTTAGTGAGCTCGGTCAATCCGCTTAAAGAATGTATGGACTTGCCTTTGCATCGGCAAGCCATGGTGGGGACATTTTCGGAGGAGGACTTGAACCTTTTCCAAAGAATCAAAGAAAGATTCATTTTCCCGCCGATGGAATGTGAAGATTTCGTTCAAACATCGGGCCGTCTTTGATGGAGGGAAATATTGACTCAAAATTCTCTTTCAAGTCCGGCCCAGTCGTAATGGATTCCGAGGAGAGAGTGATACCACTCTGAGTGCTTCCCCCGCAAGGAAAATGGGAAAAGTTTGAGCTTGATTGCGTCCCTCACTTACACCTTGATACGGGTAGTACCGCATATGTGCGTAAATGTGTGTAGGTGAGTGTGGGGTTCTCGGGAGATTGATAGCCGTGAAAAATCGATGCATCTTTGCATCATCCGAATAAGTCCTGGCTTAAGCTCGAAAGTTTGAGCAAGAATGGCCGGCATAACAATCGCGGGGTTGATGGTGATCGTGCCAGGCATGGCATAGTCGCCAACGTCCGTCTATCTTCCGCCGCCATTATTACTATTCTTTCGATTTCTCTGAAAGATAATGCTCAAATTCTTGATCTAGAGCGCTTCCTTCGTCCGAACCGAAGTTTCCGCCTATTGGGTCGGACTATGGTCCGCTCGGGTCGTGGAGTAGATTAGTGGTCCTTCTGACTACGAGTTTGCATACACCGAGATCCAAGATCAAGTTATTGAGCAAGAAAGAAAGAAGGAGAGAAAGAGAACTATAAACTAAGAAACTAACGACTTAAACTAAAGACTTATAATTTAATCTAAGATCAAAACCTAGGAAAAGAAAAGAAAAGAAGAAGTTGATAGAAGGAAAAGAGGAACGGACGGACGCCCAAAATTGTGGACGAGCGCCCGGCCGGCCAGATGATAGACGGGCGCCCGTAAGTGAACGCTGCCTGCTCGCTGAATCGATTCAGATTGATGACGCTTTTGAGGACGGGCGCGCCAGATAAACTAAACGCCGTCCGATCAAGCAAGAATCGGACGGGCGTCTGGTAGTACGGACGCTTTCGTCCAATCAAGCGTAAACGGATAGGAAAACAGAGCGTGGTAAAATGTAAAAGGGGGATAAATTAGAGCAAAGATTTTATATTAACTACTAGCAAAAACGCAATTAAAACGATGTAAATTTGAACAAAAACAACTAAACTACTAACCACAAATGTAAATTGAAAATATCTAACCTAAAAACAGAATTGAAAGCAAAATAAAACTAGAACAAAACTAGACAACCGTCCGGTTCCCGAACAACGGCGCCAAAAACTTGTCTACGGATTTTATCTATGCAAAACAAACAAGTAATAAATTTATAATCCGGTTAACCCCAAGTATAAGGATCGTAGTACTAGTGGTTAATGCCGGGTAGATCTTACGGGAACTAAACGATTGTGGTTCCTAGTTTTTGTCTAACTAAACTATGTCACGGAAAACTAAACTAAACAAATGATTAAACAAAACTAAATCGAACATATATGCTGAATATAAACTAGATAGAGGACTAATCCAAAGCTAGGGAGGTTTGGTTGCGAACAAATTACTCTAAAAGTGCAATAGAAAATAAACTAACTAAACAGCTTCAAGTCTCAAGGGTTAAATCAAGTTTAATACGGGCAAACGAGTATTGATCCACCTATCCAACAAACACTAATCTCTCATCCCGATTATATTGCGCTTTCTACCAAGTTGTGGTTCATCTTATCAAAGGTATGAATCCTACTTTAAGTAGATGATTCGCCTATTAATTTCTATCTTTCGATTTACGGAAATTAACGCGTCATAACATAAACAAAGATGTAAACTTTAGCGTTTTAACCTAGATTTCCAACCTATCAACTTTCGCTTGACATAGATTAAAGATCTATTCCTAAATCATGGTGATCTAATGTTTATAAAGACTTTCATCAAATATAAAGCATCATACATGCACATCTTTCGATATAAATGCAATTAATCAACATAAGACATGATAAAGGAAACAACTTGATTAAAAACTTACAAAATAACCAAGAATCAAAAGTAATGAAAGTTGGATGGCTTCACAATGCTCGCTTGATTGAAGCCTAGCCTCTTAGCATCCTTGAATAGCTTGAATTGTTGAAGTAAATTGCATAAACTAAACTAATTTTATCTAGAAATTTAAGAACATAAACCGGAAAAATCGAGTAAAAACGCAGCCTATAGCCGCCCTTAGGGTTTAGGGTTCGAGAATTGTAGAATTGGTATCTCAATGTGTGAAAATAGGCAAGTATTTATAGAGATTTGAGGCGGTTTCACTAAGTCGGCAATCCGGACGCTGCTCGCTTAAGTAGACGCTCGTCTGTGTGTTCAACTCCAACGCAGACGTTCGCTTGGATAGCGTCCAAACTCTCTCGATCTTCTTTTGCACTTTGGGCGCTGCTTGATTGTTCCGACGCTCGCTCAAGAAGTTCATGATGCCTCAATATTGAATTCTTCCTCTGTGACGACCGCTTGATTATCGACGCGCCCGTCCACTCCTCGACGGGACTTGGACGCCATTTAGCCGAATAAAACTTGACTAAATCATCTCTATCTCTTTTCCTGTCCACTCCATTTGATCATTATCTCTTCTTAAATCTTTATAGCTCGAATTTTAACCCTTTTTGATCATCATTTGAGCACAATGAACATACCTATAACACATGGAAAACATCGCAAAACTGTAATAAAGTCCAATTAATTATAATTCACGATGAAAACACATAATTTATTCAATATTGCGATTAAGTCCTTAAAAACCTAGTATGCTCAATATTTCCATATAAGGGCCATTTATTATGCAATTAATCCAATTAAGGGGGAAAAATACCATAAAATATATCATAATAAAACATAGATTTTCACCCTTAACACTTAGCATTCATCTTTTCTGTGATTTTGTTCATGTCTAGCAGTAGTAGCGCCACTGAATCATATAGGGGTAGTGAAACGCCTGCTCATAGCCAATCTCCGCACTGTTAATTCCGATCCTTCTCCGGGAGACTCCGTGAACTCGCCGCTTCTCTCCTCCTGTCCCTATCCAAATTCTAAAAAACTAGTAACTAGGATGGATGGAAAGGAGCAAAAGGATGTCTGAGTACACTTTCTCCGTGAGGATATTGTTGAAATCTGCAGGAAGTATAATATCGCTTATCCTCCGCTCGAGTCTCGACTCCCTTCTGGCAATCACATGTTTGCTGATGAGCCCCCAGAGGGATTTTGTGCTGTCTACGAGAATCAACTTGCGAGCGGACTAAGGTTTCCCCTCTGCCCGGCCATCCTCGCGATTCTGCACCACTATGAGATTAGCGTTTCCCAACTTGCCCCGAACGGCGCCGTAACTCGATGGGGTTCCTCATAGCATGTCGAGTGGCTCAAGTCTGCTTTTTCAAGACTGCCCGTGTTTCGATACTACTACAAGATTGTTTGCTACACCCGACAAGTTATGGTATTCCTTCCAGAGGAGAGCAAATCGTCATGAGTTTATAACGAAGGGGCCTTCTTCTCACGGGGAGTGGAAGCCTCGATTTTTCTTTCTCCGTCACGGCCTAGATAGCCCCTACATTGGTCAGTGGAGGTCGAGAGAAGGGAAACAAGACAAGCTTGGGAAGGAACCGGCTCCTCACGAGGCTCGACTCTTGAGTGGACACAACTTCGAGGTGTGTACTCGAGACCTGAGTCTCCTGTATCACCTGGCCCACTTGGAGGAAGCTGGGCCAATGCCATACGTAGGACTTAATGTCCCTGATCACGAGAATCGTAGGATGTTTACTTGCTTTTACATACTGGTTATTTGTTGAGTTGATAATTTGTTGTTTGTCGATCAAAACTAACTTGTCCTTTTTCCATATTGCAGTGGGCAAGTTCTCCAAGGTCACCAACCCCAAGCGCATCCCTGAGTCGACGGTCATAGCTGCTCCACCTCTCGAGGGTCAGGCCACTCCCGACTTGCCAGTGGCTGAGATCAGGTTGCCTTCTTCTTCCCGAGAGGGGGGTGCTCTTCAACCTGAAACAAACCCTGCTGCCATCGAACCGTCTGCCGTGGCTGGATCGACCGAGCTACCTCCGACCGCTGGTAGCTTAACTGTTCGATTTGGTTCTCTTCGGGACGAAGACGAAGAGGAGCTTGTCGATTTGACCTCGAATGTCGAGATTAACGTCGAGGAGCAGGCGACGCGGACAAAGAAAAGGCCAACTGTTGCCGAGATGGTGAAGGAGCAGCTCCGAGAGGCGAAAAGGAAGAAAGTTGTTGAGACCTCTACCGAGTCAGGGATCGGTGTGGACTGGGTCTTCGACGACTACGCTGGTGTAGATGACAGGGACCAGTCTCATGTGCTTCGGAAGTTGAATCGCCTCGTAAGTCGATCCTTCTTCTTATATTAGCTTTCCTCGAGGCCTATGCCTTGTCCATTTTTTGATATACTCTTTATGTTTTTGTAGAATACCCTTGTTGGTCGGGAGGCTGCCCGACGGCTAGCCAAGACTGGAGAGTCGACGGACGAAATCAAGAAGGAGAATGGCAGGCTGCTCCAAGACAATGTCGCAAAAAGTGATGCCCTCTCTGCTGTTGAAAAACAATATAATTCGTTGAAGCGCGAGTCGGTCGCCGAGTGCCAAAAATTGCAAGATAAACTGGCGGTGGCTGAGGCAAATCTGATAACTGCCGAGAAGGAGCTGACTCGGCTGCGGGCTGAGAGACAAGATCAGGATAGGGAGCTACTCAAGGTGACCCATGAATTCGAGAAGGTTCAGGCATGGTACAAGGCTTCCCTGGAGGACGTGGCAAAAGCTCGACAGGGCCGAGATGCGCTTCAAGTTGAATTGGACCAAGCGCAAGCAAGATCTCGAGATCGCTTTTAGACCGATACGATCATAGAGTATCGTAAGTCGAGAAACCTTGAAGACGACCTGGAAGTGATCATGCGTGCCTCAATGATGGGCGGATACACACTGGCCGTCGATCAGGTGAAGGCCGTTGTCTCGTGGATTCGACGCCTCATCCTCGAGACGCCTATGTTTTACAATCCGACTCGGAGAAGCTTTATGATCGATACTCAAGAGTTTCATGAGGAGAGTCTCTCGCCATCAAATATGGCGCCTAGTTCTCGCCCCTCCGCTGACCCAACCGCCATCGATCCGACCTCTGCTAATTCTGAGCCGACCCCCGAAGCTGACCCCTGATCGTTGTCTTTATAATTCATCTTTTGCTATTTGAACTTGAACTTTGTAACTATATTATTTTGAATCGACTTGGGCGGGTCTTTTTGACCTGGCCTCATTCTGTAATGATTTTGTCTTGGGTTTGACTTGCTTTTGCAATTTGATTTTTCCTTTTTCTCTTATTGCCTTGCTTGTCTTGATGTTTCATAGTCTTTTGCTTGTCGAGCCTTTGGCTCTGCTTTGCTACTTCATTTGCTCGTTCTATTGATTTGTGTTGATGTTGCCCCTTAGTGTATTATGAACCTTTGGTTCTTATTGCATTTGAGATCGACCTGCTTGCCTTAGTCTTTTGCCCCTTGGGCTAATCTGACCTTAGGCTGAGCATTTTAACGTGAATCGCCCCTGGTCTTTAGTCTGCTTTGCCTCTTAGGCTTTTTCGACCATCGATCGGAACAGTGGCCCGACTATGCGAACCGCCCTTTGTTCAGGCCTTTTTCGCCATTCGACTCATTCGGCTTCGATCGGACAGGTGGCCCGACTATGCGAACCGCCCTTTGTCTGGGCTTTTTTCGCCACTCGGGCTCATTCGGCTTTCGACTGGGACAGGTGGCCCGACCATGCGAACCGTCTCTATGCCTTTACATTTGTTGCCCATTAGGCTCACTTTGCTTTTGGCTTTACTGAGATTTCCGACCGCGGATTTCTACCGGTCGATTTGCGTATTGCCTTAACATTTTATACCACGTTGGAATTGTACTGCTTTTGGCTATAAGCCCTATCAAACAAAGAAAACACTCGAGAAAACCCAAGTTTATTAGAATACTCATAAAATTGTCTCATGGACTTATTACAAGATTTAAAAACGAAAAGGTAAACAAGTTCATCAAAGTAAAGCTTATCTCAAACATAATACTTCCTCAGTTGTTGGCGTACAATGTCGAGAACCGTGGTTCCATCTGCTGCTTGATTGATAGGACCCTTTGGGATGAACCTTCAAAATCTGATATGGGCCTTCCCACCCGGGTGTCAACTTTCCGGTCGCTCTTGTCGACTTGCTTCATTTTTTCTTAGAACCAGATCGCCGACTTTGAAGTATCTCATGCCTTACCTTCGAGTTGTAATATCGAGAGATCTTCTCGCTTATACCTTGCCATTCGGGCCGAGGCTATCTCTCTTCGCTCCTCGACATTGTCCCTTTCCCCGCCGGAGTTCGGGATCGTTTGTCTCAATATTGTAGGCCAGAACTCGAGGGGAGGGAACTCCGATCTCTGCGGGTATCACCGCTTCGCACCCATACACTAAAGAAAAAGGGGTTTCCCCTGTCGATGAATTAGGAGCTGTCCTGTATGACCATAGGATGCTCGGAAGCTGAATTGCCCAATCTCGACCTTCTACCTCTAGTCTCTTTTTTAAACCCAGCTTGATCTGTCGATTAGTTTGCTCAACTTGACCGTTTGCCTGTGGATGAGCTACCGAGGTGAATCGCTGGTCGATATGGTATTCACTGCACCATTCTCTAACTTTTCGATCTTCGAACTGGGTACCATTATCCGAGATCAGAGCCTTCGGAATTCCGTACCTGCACAAAATGTCGACCCACAAGAACTTTTTGATGGTTGCAGCTCTGATGTCGGGTATAGCCTTAGCTTCGACCCATTTCGTGAAGTAATCTACAGCCACAACCATATATTTGTGGTTTCCCGGGGCTCGAGGTAGAGGTCCAACGATATCGACTCCCCACTGATCAAACGGCCATGCTGACGAGATGACGTTCATATCTTGCGCTTGTTGATGAGAAATATTATCATGAATCTGACAAGCGTTGCATTTCTGGACAAGATTATTTGCATCTCGTTGCATCGACGGCCAAAAATACCCAGCTAACTTGCATTTTCGAGCTAGCATTCTAGCCCCGCAGTGATTCCCACATGCTCCTCTATGAATTTCTTCTAAGAGATACTCGCTTCGCCAGAGACACATCTTAACCATGGACTTACAAAAGATTTCCGATAGAGGATGTCGTCGAAGAACGATATCGAGTGGACTGAGTCGAACTTTTCTAGATTGCACCTTATCGATGGTAATATTCCGTCTTTGAGGTAAAGAGCGATCGAGTCCATCCACGTGGCTTGCCGAGTAATCGGCCGGGCCTCCGCCTCGATGTAACTCCTATCGGTCAAGAACTCGACTAGAACCTTTTACTTGACATGAAGTTTGATGCCAACTTGAGAGCGCATCGGCTCTCTTGTTCTGACTTCGGGGGACTTGCTCGAAGTGAACTGTTTTGAATTTTGGTATGAGGCTTTGGACAACTGCTAAGTAATTCTTCATGGTTTCCTCCTTAGCCTCATATTCCCCTTTCACATGGTTCACTACCAACTGCGAGTCGCTATACACCAACAAGTCTTCGACACCCGGCCAGAGCGAGCTTTAATCCAAAGAATCATAGCCTCGTACTCGGCCTCGTTGTTCATTGCTTTGAAGTCAAATCGGGGCGTGATGGAATTCCTCGCCTTCGGCTTACTGTATGAGCCCCGCTCCTCGCCTCCTTACTCGATGCTCCATCGACTTGGAGAGTCCATTTTTCCTCCGGCTTTGCTTTTCTTGATCGAGTTGGACGGAGATCCTTTCAGCTAAAAAATCCGCTAAGGCCTGTGCTTTTATCGTAGTTCGAGGGACGAACTCGATATCATACTGAGGCCATCTCTATTACCCATTTCGCCAATCGTCCTGAGGTGTCGGGCTTTGCCAAAATCTGCTTTAGTGGTTGGTCGGTGACTACCACAATAGGATGAGCTTGAAAATATGGCCTTAGCTTCCTCGAGGCGTGAACCAGGCATAATGCTAACTTCTCAGCTGGTGAGTATCGGATCTCGGGCCATGTAGTGCTTTACTAACAAAGTATACCGCACCGCCATGTACCCTTCTCTCGCATCAAAGACCGCACTCATCGCTTCCTCGCACACCGCCAAATAAACTAACAACTTTTCCCTTCTTCTCGGCGGAGGTGAGGTAGGTAACTCGATAAATAAGCTTTCAACTCTTCAAAGGTCATCGACATTCATCATCCCAATGAAAAGGATCGGCCTTTCGGAGTATCTTGAAAAATGGTAGCGCCGCGCCGTATGGATCTCGATAGAAATTGCTGAGAGCCGCCATTCGACCCGTGAGCCTTTGTACTTCCTTGATATTTCATGGTGCGGGCATGTTCTTCAATGTATCAATTTTATCCGGTTTGCTCGAATCCCGCCCTTCAAATCATATAGCCTAAGAACTTACCCGACCTAACTCCAAAAGTGCACTTCTTCGGTTTAGCCTCATCTGTGTTTCTCTCAACACTTCAAAACCTCTCGAGCATCAACCAGTATTGTCTCATAGATCGACTCTTGATAAGCGTGTCATCTACATAAACTTCCATACATCAACCAATTTGTTTTGCAAATATCTTATTGATCGCCTCTCTCGTATGTTGCCCCAAAGATTCTTTAATCCGAATGGCATGGTCACATAGCGTAGAAGGTCTTTGAATTCGATGAACGCCGTTTTTCCGCATCTCGAGGATCCATTAAAATCTGATGGTATCCTTTATATGCATCTAAGAAACCAAAAACTTCAAAATCAATGGTTGAATCTACTAACCTGTCGATTTTGGGCAACAGATACGAGTCTTTTGGGCACGCTTTGTTAAGATTTGTAAAGTCCACACACATGCGCCAACTACCGTCAGGCTTCTTGACTAAAACCGGGTTAGCTAGCCATTCTGGATATAATACCTCTTTCACTATCTTGGCTGCTAGCAGCTTGCCGACTTCCAACTCGATGGCCTCGAGTCGATCCAACGCAAAATTCCTCTTCTTCTGCTTGACTGGCTTTTTAGCCTGGTCAATCTCTAGCTTATGAACCGCGATGTCGGTGGACAGTCCCGGCATGTCGGTGGCTTTCCAGGCAAAGATGTCCCTGAACTCGATTAAAAGCTCGACCAGTAGCTGTTTTTCTTTCTCTGGGATCCAAATCCCGACTTGCACACACTGATCGTCCTCTCCTTCCCAGAGTTGGACGCTTTTCGCTGGGCCACCGAGATCCAACTCTTTCTCCTCCTCTTCGTCTGAATCGCCCTCAACTAAGACTTGTTGAACCGCCATCTTCCCATTCATGACAACAGAGTTACAACTCCGAGCGACTTCAACGCCTCCTTTTACTTCGGGAACCGCTTCGGTGGGAAACTTCATACTATTATCAAAAGTCGATATGATAGCACGCAAGTCGAAGAGCGCAGGTCGCCCTAGAATAACATTGTACGCAGAGGGAGCCTTGACCACCACATAGCTTAATTCAAGTGTCCTTCCTTTCTCGCCATCTCCAACTGTCGTGAGTAACTTTATCGAGCCCATGGGATGGACTGCTTGCCCTGTGAATCCGAACAGGGGAGACGCTATGGGGGCTAGATCCTTCTCTTTCAACTTCATCGCTTGAAACGCCGAGTAGTACAAGATATTTACAGCACTCCCGTTATCGATACAGACTCTCGATACACGGGCTCGGCTAATAACTGCCTCAATAACTAATCCTTCGCTATGACTCCGCGACTTGGGGATATCATCTCGAGGGCCATATCCGACTTCTGTCGTGAATCTGAGCTGCTTGCGCTCTCTCGAGCTACTAGCTGGCTCGTCGCCGGTCTGGTCTTTATCACTCTCACCAGGACCGAAGATTGTATTGACATAGTTAACTGGTCGATTATCTTCATATCTATCTCGACCAAAATTATCTCTGTTGTTTCCTTCCCGACCTGGGGATCGATTCCTCTGAGGTGACCGATCCTTCGCCTCTCTGGGCATCTCGACCTCGGTTCCCGCCTTGATCGGAGTTTTCCTCTTAAATTCTCCACGCCCGGGCCCATCATACCGAGATCTCATCAACAACTTCGCCTAGTTTTCCTTCCCGAATGCAGACGTCGATATCTCTCTTCAGGTCGATACAATCCTCTGTTGTATGGCCTATATCTTCGTGAAAATCACAGTATTTGCTCGCATTCCTCTTTTCTCGAGGTTTCTTCAACGGTGGCGGTTTCCTCGCCAAGTTTTTTGAAAGCATAATCGACAACACCTCGGATCGAGGTCGATTGAGCGGGATAAAGTCCTTATCATGTGAGGGTCCCTTCTTGCCCCCACGGTCTGAGGTGGACGTGTCGATACAGTCCCAAACTGATGGCTTACTTTCGACATCCTGCCTCCTGGATTGACCCCGATTCGGACCTCGATTGTCCTTCTTTGGATCCATCCAGTCAGATTGGGTGTGCCTTCGCGACCGCCTTCTCTTCCTTGACAAATCGATGCACTATATTAACACACTCGCCCATGGTATGGGAACATCCTCGCTCAACTTTGTGTATAACTTAGTGTTACGCAGCCCCCTACAAACGAAGTGATCAGAAGTCGATCATCGGCGTCCTTGACTTGCAAAGCCTCAAGATTAAACCTCTTCAAATATTCCATTATCGCTTTCGCCCTTATGTCGCTTCACATTCATGAGGTGCGTGGCACTCAGATGAAACTTCTTGTTCACTATAAACGATCTCGAATTTTCGAAATGAGCATGGCGAACCGAGATCGACCCTGGTCGTAGCTTCGTAAACCATTCTCTTGCTCGACCTACGAGTAGCGTCTCAAACGCCCGACATCGCATCTCATCGGGGGCTCCATCCAACCTCATCTGAGATAGATACCTGTGGAGATGGTCCTCCGGGTCGGTGGTGCCATCATAAGGTTCTATCTTTGGTATCTTAAACCCCTCGGTTTAGAAAGCTCTCGATCTCCTTAGTGAAGGGAGACTCGAGCCACAAATAAACCTGGTTCTTCCCTGTGATAACATTCGGTTCCTCTCGACACTATCATCATCCCTCATCGATGTTTTTGCCGGATCTCACGCTCTTTCTCTCCACCGAACTAGAGGATGCACTGATTTCATCTCCAAAGGCCTGCTTAGGTTTTTCTCACAGATCTTTCAAACCGCTGCCTGGGACGACGCTCTTCTCGCCGCCGGGTGCCGCGGTGTCTTTCTCGACCGCCGAGTGCCTGCTTTTGCGCCATGACATGCCTCTCTCGCAATAATCCCGGACATTAACTCCGTGTCCGCCTCGCTAATTGATCTACAAGCGCCTGTGTTCTCGGAGCAAGGCCTTGCTTTTCCTCGCCGGAGGACGGGACCTTGTTTGTCCCGGCCGAGGATCTTCAACGACAAGATCCAAGATTTTATCTTTCTCCCTTGCATGACGAGATCTAATCGCTCGCTTACTCGCGAGCTTTGATCTGCAGCTTTGGATGTCGTTTTCTTGGGAGGCATCGTGTTTTCGCGTATTCAATCAATAGAAGGGCCCTCCTTCTAGCGCGAATGACGATGACAAATTAAGTCACCTTAATTATCCGGGCCCAAGATGAATCTAGTGATGAATACACAAACCCTAATGCCCAAATTGAGTGAGGTGGTGGATTTTTACAAAGTCGGCCGAGTCTAAGATCAGATCTTGGATTGCCTACGATCTCATGCTATGTTCCAGAATCAAGCCTTACGTAGTTCCCTGGATTGGGGTATATATAATGACAATACTTGCCTAAACCCTAAGGTTAAGTCGGCTTGTGTTATTGTCACCTTTACCCTTAAATGGGCCTTGACTCTTGTCCAAGCTATCGCTATTAATGGGCTTGGATACCAGGTGTGGACCACGCCCTCGAGTCGATACTTCCGCTCCGCGGTGATCGACTTCTAGACTTCTGTTGTCTACACCACTAGTGGTGTGTGACTCTGCCCCATGGACTTGTCGTCTCAAGCATCGCTTCGGTAGTCGATAGTCGTAGCATGGCTTTTATATGATGGCCTTGGCCTCGAGCCCTGGCATCGACATGAATACCTTGGTGTTATTTCATAGTGTGATGACCAACCGATGCAGCGACACGCGTGGAGGAGTGAAACCTCAGATCGTCCACAATCATACAAAAATATGTCTTGTAACAACAAATAAAAATCAACTCTTGAATACACATCTCCTAACCTTAGTTTCTTTTCTCCCCGATGTCTTGTAACAACTAACAAAAATCAACTCTTGAATACACATCTCCTAACCTTAATTTCTTTTCTCCCGATTTCTTGCGAGAATACTTGGTCATTAATGTTTCTCTTAAAATTCATATAAAGTGAGGACAATCTTTTATTAACTTAGTTGATAGAATTTATCAACCTAAGTGATGATGCTAAATAATGCATCACCGGATTATCTCGCCACACGTTAATCTAAGGGTGAGTCAAAAAGAATATCGCAAATTTCGAATCAGAATAAAAGATGGTGTTTTTGGTGTTTTATGGCCGAGTCCAAGAATGTATCTTGATTGCTTACGATCTTGTATAACGTCCGCGAATCGTTTTACGTAGTTATTGAAATGTATTGATAAGACACGTATCTTCTTCTGCCTTCTAAACTTGCGGCGGTTTGGTCTATCGACATAAATACCTTTTAATGAAGCGCTTGCGCTTTCTGCCCAAGTATCCTGGTGGATGGTGGGCCTGAGGATCTGGTGGAGGCCCTGGATCGACTCGATTAACACCGACATGGGTGATCGGTGGACACTTGCGAGAATGCCGTTGTCATTGGGTCTTCACTGGTGACGCCTCGTATTCGATCCGACGCGATAATTAACATGACTTTTCCACACGCCAAATTTGACTAATCATCGCTTATTCCACGCGAGGATGAAATCCCGTATCGTCACTAAACATTGCTAAGGAAAGCACACAAAAAATTCGACGACTAGACTTTAGCCTCAAAAAATTCCAGGGCCGGCTTTGGAAATACTCGATAAAAACTCATTTACATTCAAATGCTCGATTCAACTCATTAATTTTGATAAATTATTCGAGTTCAACACAAAATTGAGTAAATAATATTCAAACAAATATTGCCCGAACCGAATTCCGAACTACTCGTGATCAACTTGACTCGTTTTACATCCCGCTAGGTAAAAGTCAATAATCAATTCACCGACCAGTGGAGTCCACAACTTGATTTCTCCGGTCTAGTCCACTGCAGGTATCTGACAGGCGCAATATTCAGCACCCACCGCCACCGTTTCTCATTACTTTTTTATAAATAAATCAACGCTCTCGATCTCACATGGTCCCACATTAACCAAATTCGACGGTCCAGATTTCATTTTTAGCATATCGAGGTCCACCAACCGATGTCCTTATCATGTACCGAGACGCATTTTATTCAGGACGAGACGTAGCTACTCGATTCAGCTAAAAGTAAAGATCATCTCTTTCTGCTAATATACAATGGATCAACACGGCGTTTCTAGCTTCCGGCACCGGAAAACACCGTCTTCCGATCGTTTCTCGGCGTTTTCTCTCCTCCTAAAGGCGGTTCTGTTCTATCTACTGTCGAAGACAACAACAACAACGACGCTGCAGCCGGTGATGATGAGCTTAACGAGTATGATGTCTTTTGACTGGTGACTTCACCGAGCCGCCTCAACGCCGGTCTTCGAATCATCTCCGGAGGTCAATCACGCAGCCGGAGAACTTCGGTATACTCGCTGCATTATCGGAAGACCGTCGTGGTGACTCCAATTACCCTCTCCTCTACAGGACAGCTTCACTTTCTCCTCCATCATCTTCAAATTCCTTCCACAAAACTCTAAAATCGCCGATGGCGCCGATTTCTCGACCGATTCCAGCTCTTCCGAAGCCCCAGACACAGTTACCTCCGGCGAGGAAATTCCAGCAGTCAGCGCCGGTCAATGTGCCCGTATTCTCACGTAAACCGTCCAGATTTGGTCCAGAAATGGACGACGACGATGATGAAATGCTGCCGCCGCATGAGATTGTAGCTCGATCAAATACAGCTATGTCTACTTTTTCTGTTCTAGAAGGCGTTGGAAGAACACTCAAAGGCAGAGATCTTCGTCAAGTCCGCAATGCGGTGTGGCGTCAAACAGGTTTTCTGGATTAAAATTCCTAAAATTAATTTTTATAATATATATATATATATATATATCCACCATATCTAGCTGAAAAGTTTAATTTTGATTCACTTTTCAGAATCTGGATGGAATTATAACTGTTGTATTGTAAAAAAAAACATCAATTAGCTAACAAAAATCTGAACTTTTTTGACTGTTTTCTAAGTGTAATCAAATTTGTAATGGGTAGTCGATGTAATGGCTGTTATCTACATCGAAATTTTGATGAAGATGTAGCATTATTGTATGAATAGGCACTTTTGAAGAAGAATTGTTCTTGTGTAATATTGATATTTGCTGAAGAATGTTGTATTATGTTATGCATTTTCTGAGGCAATTATTTGGGTCTGTTTTCTTGATTTCTTGGACCCTATTTGCTTGTTTTGTTTATTATCGCATGAATTTGGCTTGCAATTCAATGTAATCAGCTCTGTTTTCTTGATTTCTTGGACCCCATTTGCTTGTTTTGTTAATTAACTCAAGGATTTGGCTTGCAATTCAATATATGTAGCTATGTTTTCTGGATTTCTGTGACCCCATTTGCTTGTTTTGTTAATTAACACAAGATTTTGGCTTGCATTTCAATGTCAGCAGCTCTATTTTCTTGATTTCTCTGACCCTTTTTGCTTGTTGGTTCATTAACTGATGAAATTATAATGTTGTGCCCGAGAAATTTGGATGCAGGTGTCCTCGATAAGATTGCATTATCCGATGAAAACACACCGCGATATGTTGTCTGATTTATGAGCCTTGTTGCTAGTGTGGTTTATGCATTTTCTGATGGATTGGTTCTGTGTTTTTGACTTGGTAGATTGCTTGCGATTCGATATCTGTTTATGAGCCTTGTTGCTAGTGTGGTTTATGCATTTTCTGATGGATTGGTTCTGTGTTTTTTACTTGTAGATTGCTTATGTATTCGATATCTGTAGGGCTCTGTTTCTTGATTTCTGTAACTCCATTTTGCTTGTTTTGTTAATTAATTCATGAATTTGGCTTGCAATTCAATGTCAGTGGCTCTGTTTTCTTGATTTCTTACATCCGGGTAGTTCTGATGCGAGGTGTCCTCGATAAGATCCACTTACATCCGATAAAACACGATGTGTTGTCTGATTTATGAGCTTGTTGCTAGTGTGTTTGAGAGTTCATGATTTGACCCTCTCACTCGAGAGGATCTTGACTCGATCTGCAAGGATCACCTTGTGGTTACATTTTCATGCTTTTAGAACTTGTCTTTACCCTTTATCTTTCGTGAATGACAGTTTTATCCCTAACTATGATTTTTTTCCTTTACGCTTTTAGGATACTTAACGGATCTGACGCCTGGGTCAGACGTTAGCCGGTATGTTATATACATTAAGTGTCTTTAAAAATATAACAAAAATGTATAGTGAGAGGTTCCTTTGAAACAATGAGGGAAAAAATGGGGACCAATAATGTCATTATCCAAATTTAAACATCCAAAAGCATTGCTTTTAAAAGCCCTTTTCTATAGGCTTGATAGAATGATAAGTTTGGGATTTTGTAATCACTTAAATTTTAAGATATTCTAAGACAAGTTGCAAAGATTTTGCAAAATATGCTGGCAGTTGGAAGCATATATGATGTGTTAAGAATAAGTATTCCTTTTAATTATATTTCATTTATTAGAAAGAAACTAATATTGATGAGTAACTATTATAATTTTGTATTATTTGATTAATTTAGTGGATTAGAATCAATCATAAGAACCTAACATGTTCTGATAAAGATACCTAAAGTTGTCCAACAACCTAGTCATATATATTGTTCACCTTATTATCTGTCTTTTTTTTTTTTTAAATTATAAAGAACCATTGTTTGGCCACCCTCTTAGGCACAAAAATTCATTTTTAATTAGAGGGAATTAAAGGACCAGGAATGAAGGATGAAATGATAAAAAAAAAGAAAAGAAATCAGGACAAGGGAAAAATAATTTGGATGAGAAAGACAATTGCACTGTTACCTATCTTAAATCCACTGTTAGCTATAATGTATAGTTCAATAAACACTAAATCCACTATTCCAATCATTTCGCTTATTTATTTATGAAAATGACGTTGGAAAATATTAAACGGATATCAGAATATAAATGATACAAAAGGAAAAGTTTAATGAAAGAATTACAACATTTCGACGCTTGATCAATTAGTATCATACTGAAACTCATAACTTTCAACTATATATTCCAGATGATCAATGTGTTTTTGGTGTATCGGAAAATGTGTGTCCCTTTAATTTAAAGAAAAACAATCGTGAATTTAAAACCACTATTACATTCAAAACACACAAAAAGAAAAGAAAAAAAGGAAAGAAAGAAAAAGAAAAAAAAAAAAAGGAAAAGGATACTGAAACAATATTGCCTTGATGCGAGGTTTAACGGCAGTCACAACACAAATAACGCGTTCTTTATAGTAATACCTGACAAACTGCGTGTTCTTAATTTTTTTTTGTCGCCATTCCATTATTCTTGGCACAACAATAGCAATCTCTGCAACAATCATTATCACAATCTTCATCGTAACAATTACACCCCGGAAAGCATTTATCACACTCTTGCAGCACGGCGATTCAATCTGCAGTAATTTGTGAGTCGAATAATATTGCTTCCATTTCCGAATATCATCAGCCATAATATTAGTAGTGCCCTCAACCTCAAGAACCTTGGCCGCCTGCAGTTTCTTCAAAGTAGATGTGCCCTTATTCGTAAATACAGCTGCAGCCGCATTATCAGATGCTGATAATTTCGGCGTTTCAGCAGCCTCAAGAGCCTCGTGTTTCTGCGAAATAGTGGTGCCCTTATTCGTAAATTCACCCATTAATTCAACAGCATTAATCCCTGTTGAAACATTATTACAAAAATAGCACGCAAAAGCTAGCATAAGAACTGCATACATCAGCATTTGAGACTTCTCCATTAATACAACCCTGTGATTTCTTGAGATTAATTTACTATTTATTTTTTAGAGAGATATTTTTGTTCAAGAGCTATATATATATATATATGTATGTATCATGTATATACATTTATATAGTGAATGAAAGGTGATATACCCAAGAAAGCCATGATGTTTTAGCCATGGAGTTCCATTCTATTTGAGAATCTAAAATCGGCTATTCAAATTATTCGCATTTGGCAACCATGGGTTCAATGTTATTTACTTATTTATTGTTTTAGAGTCTTTAGAGGGCCTACCACAATACAACTAGCTAGTAAAATAAATTAAAAAAACTTGGTCGAATTAATAATTTAATAAAGACGTTTACATGTATGAATGAACGATTAGACAGCGTGAAGTTGGGTAAGTGTTGATGTAGAAGGTAGGGTAGGATGATAAAGTCTTGATTTTGACCTCTTCTATAAGGTCATGGGTTCGAATCATTCAGATCAACAATTTTTTTTTAAGTAAATTGAGGAGAAATGAGACCCGTGAGCCACGTAGGATCCGGCAGCAGCACTGTAAGCGTTTTTAAAATATTTTGATACCCAATGGCTATTTTCGGCGATTATGACTATTTTTAAAACAAAAAACAACTTAATAGACTATTTTCCTCACCGGATCTAAAATCCTTCGTAGTCCAAGTTACAGGACTATTTTTTCTAAATTTCGCTTCATTTTTATCAAATAAAAACTCTATCGTCCTATTTACCTATTTCTATTTTTAATTATTATTTTTAACAATAAAACCTAAAATAGAAATTAGTCTGGTTGGCAAGAAAATTGACATTTTCATTGTTGATGTAGTGCTTATAGCTGCTGTTGTTTAATCTGATCGAGTTCAGTGATTCAATCAGATCTGAGCAGATTCATTTCAAGCGTTTAATTTAAAACGCGAAAAATGTTAATGATTCAATAAATCAAATCCGTCACAACAAAATGATGAATTAAATAACACACTTACGACCATACCTAAATTTTTTAACGTTATTATTACACAAAAGCATGTAAAAGGATGCAGGAACCATATTGATAAAGGCCAAGCTTATATATATTGGAGCATCAGTTCAGGATCGGGTAGCTGAATTCGATGACGATCGACTGTCAGTTAGCTGTGCTGTAAATCGACTGTCAAAGATGCAGAGAATTGCTTCTCTTCGGGTAAATCTCGCCTCACTCCCACCTCAATTCTTCTTAATCTCAATTTTATCTTTATTGCAACTAAAAAAAAGAGTATGATTAAAACCGAATTAGGTAGTGAAACATGGATTTTTCCCTATTTTTCCTATTTTATATATATAGATATACAGTATGTAAGTTTATGTATTCGCGTTCAAAAGTACCATAATGATCTGAGTGCTGAGTAAAAAAGACCAGCCCAAGAATCGGCAATTTTGACCTTTCCAAACTTTCTCTTCAATTGTCATTTTCCTTTATAAGACTCACTATTCATTCATTTACCCTCTAATCATCTTTTGTTTTGCTTTTATTTTTATTGTTTTTTAGATAAAACAAAGCCTTTTTGTTAAATCATCAGAAAAGGTTCGTACCAATGTCATGTATATCCTGACCCTCCTCTTATAACCAATAGTCATAGATGAAGCGTAAGCTCCCGCTTCCTTAAAACCTATGTTTGGCAAAACCAAATGCGGAAAAATCCATCACATAGAAAAAGTAGTACAACATATTAAAGTATGTACACTAATGCCTCAGAAAAATCAAACACAGAAAAATCAGACACAAATTGATAAATCAATTCAAACAAAACCGACCACAAATGTT